>OW026360.1:8400000-9000000 GCA_932273835.1 Sarcophaga variegata | reverse complement strand
GATGATGAAAATGATAACGATTTAACGATTGTACTTAGTTTCACTTTTTAAGTTTTTTTAAGTTAAGTATTAAATAATGTAAAATAAATATTATGAATAAATATTAATTATCATAGAAGTTTAAAAACTTAATTACATATGTATATCGACTATTATAACAATATGAGATGTATGTTTGATTTTCTTAATGGACCGTATGTGATACCTAGGGGCACTTATGATCCGATCATAATAAAATGTGATCATAAATGATTCACATTCATATTAAACATGTTCATGTCGAATTTCATCGAGGTAATAAAATTTTTAAGTCAATTATAACTGCTAAACATATTTTCTTAAGGGGCCCCATTTTGGACCATGGGGAAATTTTAGACGACAATAACAAAATTTGGTAATATGATTTAGATTTACAAAATAAACGTTCATACCGAATTTCATCACGATACCGATGTTTTTAAGCCATTTATAAGCGCAAACGTGAATTTCTAAAGGGGACTTTATATGGGGACCAGGGTCAAATGTGATCCGATTTTCACCAAACTTTACACCATGATTTCTTAGTACACAAAACTATCCATGCTAAATTTTATCATGATTGTTGCATAATTACCATAATTATGTGTAAATAAGTGCAATTTCGAGGGGAATTTGTATGGGGGCTAGGCGAAATCACGGACCGATTTGAAACAAAATCAGTTGGGTTCAGCCTTGGGCCTAATTATCACTAACACTATCAAAAAATTCTAGCCATTAACTCATAAAACACTTCTATTAATTTTGGCCAGGTTTTCAGGCAAAATGCCACATAGTGCATCGTATGAATTAAAATGTCGAATAAAATCAAATAACAAGGAAGGTCTTGTAATCTTTACAAGAATTTAAATAAAGGATTAAAAAACAATCAATGTTGAGTAGTACTACGCTTATTTAATGCAGCCTTTAAGTGACTACTTACTTACTTAATTGGCCTCAACTCAGACATCGCAGCAAAATACAATTTCTTACGGGGATATCGAAGACCCTGCGTCTTTTTCGGGATTTGACGTTATGTAATAACGTACTTACCGCTTCTAAACTTACATTCAGTGTTTTGAAGAGTTGCTTCAGTCGTTTACACTATATGCTCGTACGAACTATACATATATGCTTATACCCTTGTACTTGAGGTCTCCCTTTTTCAGTATAGGACAGACAACATTGAGCTTCCAATCGTTGGCCATACTTTCTTCCAGCCATAATCTGTAAATAAGCTGGTGCATGCATCCCACCAGTTCGTTACTTCCGGCCTTAAACAATTCAGCTTTGTTGGCCTGCAGCTTAATTTTTCTTAAGACGCAGAATCACAATTTTGACCCCTGAATCAAAGTAATCTACACGTCGTCATTGTCGATTGGATTCGGTACATCAACACCTCTAATGGCAGAGTTAGTATCGTCATCACCTCGTAATAGTGTAGAGAAGTGTTGCCTCCATACTCTCAGCACCCCTCGCGAATCAGTAACTAACTTTGCGTTTTCATTCTCACAAGAAGATTCTCCGGGCTAGACGCTTAACCTATTGAGAAATATTTTCGAGCATTATTCCTACATCGGCACAACTCGACTTCCTCACACCTTCGCCTTTTCTGCTCAATATTCTTGCATCTCTGCCAAGGCGTCTCTCCTCCCTTCTCCTCTCTCTGTAGTCCTTGACCATTACTAGCGTAGCGGCAGACTGTAACGTTTAAGTGATTAAAGGCAAAGACAGGATTAAGAAGAAAATTATGAACATGACACCAGTTCACACATCCACATCCATTGCGACAATCAAACTCAATGATTTAAAGTTCGAATTGCCTACAATTTGTTCGTCAGATTTCGATTCTTGGCATACATATCCACACTTGAAAAAATAGATCGGTGGCGGATTGTAAACAACGCATTACATTATTGGCTACTATAAGCAAAGGAATTTACAGTTGAACCTTGAATTCAAACAACAGTTCAGCTTAAAAAATGACTCGGTGGTACAAGAGGAGTACGTAGGGACCAGAGATCAGCAATAAGTATACAAAACGATGAGTAGAATCGAATCATACTCATAATTTCTGATACTTATACGCATTCATACTTATTTTAATATCATGGAACCCCTCTACTCTTATTCAAAGTTTGAAGAACTCATCATATTCATACTTAACAACACGTATGATGTTGTGGATTTCGACTCTCCATAACTCAGCATATACACAAAGCACAAAATAAGTATGAATCGCGTACCAACACTAAAATACTCACTAGAAGGATATGTGTTTGCTCTGCTTGCTGCTCTGTTTTTTTTGCTTATGTGTCTTTTTTCTATTGTTGTAAAAGCAACAATAAGTGAGACTGTAAGTTTGTGTCACTCCAATCATTTATAAGTATTTTTCTAAAGTTATGAATCTAAATAAGTAGGCTTATGAATCAAACATATTTCGAATGGTATGAGTTTGATGTCAATGTTGTACGCATACACATTGCAACCTGTTCTTATGTAAATCAACATTGTAGTGAGTACGAATGAATCAGAGCACATAGGTAAATTTCAATATTATTGACTCACTTTTATTCAAAATTTCATGAGTGCTTATGAGTAGCGAAAAAACGATTCATTGCTGATCTCTGGTAGGGGCTACGGGTTTAACTAAATTTAAGAAGCCAAACATGGATTTCAAGCTATTTTAAGTTATTAAGAAAAGTTAAAAGGAGATAGTATTGAGGAGGTATTATTGTGATATCACCCTTATATATCTAATGCATATGTTTACGTATATATAGGGAAAGCATTTAACAAAGTTCTAAACCAAAGATTAAAGAAATTTATTAAAAAAAATGAAATGAAATACGCACTATGGAACACATACAATATTAAAATACAATACCCCTATTAGCAGGATGTATGTAAAATGCTATTTTCTTTATGAAACAAGCAAACAAACAAAATAAAATAAAAAAAAATATCTTGGCGTAGGATACATAATGGAATAATAATGGATTTTTTACAATGAATTATAATGGGTATCCAATAAAACATAACCTCTAGCCCGTACAGCATGAGCAGAGTGAAGGAGTTGTTATAAAAGAACCTATTATGGCACAGAAAACAGACACTCTTTGATACATGCATACGTAATACAACGTACATATGTATGTAATGACTTCTAGTCGAGTTAATGCATTTGGTAAACTATTAAAGGATTATATTATGCTTGTGTGTGTATTGTATTTTCCTTAAGCATTTGCAAGCAATTTGTATAAGAATGTTAAAAGAGCCAAATAGCAAAGAGAGGGGGAGGAGAGTGAGTTTAAGAGAAGTATGAAAATAAATTTTTATATAAGCTTTTAACGAATAAAGAAAATATTTCTAAACACACACACACACAGCAAAAAATATAGGCACAAGGCATGCCTTGTATTGCTACACTCATAGAAATATGTTCGTCTAAATAAAATATAATTATTGCCTCTTATTGCGGAAGTTGTTCTGTTACGGTGTTATATTTCTGTTACACACATACTACATACGACCATAAACGTACATATACAAAGGCTATAAAAGAAATAGAAAAATGGTTACATTGGCGTTTGTTGTTTGTTTGTTTGTTCAATTGTTGTTGTTACACTTTAAAAACCAATAACCTCAATTGAAGAGTTTTAATGGCATTTAAAAGAGAAAGAAAAAAAACCGAAACGAAAGAAAGAACTCATAGCGATGTAAGTGCAAAACCTTTTAAAACAAGCTGTTCCGTTGACATCTATTAAGATTTGTCTCTTCATCTGCTTGTTGTTTTCCTTGTTTCGAATTGAATTTCAATTTTTTTTCATTTTTTTAGTTTAATTTGTCAAAAGTTTATACAAACTTTGATTGTAGTTGATGCGCCATTGTCACCATGATCATCATCATCATCATCATCATTATCATTAACTAAGTGATGGTAATAGTGGGCGTTATTTGGAGTGCCATATTTTTTTCTTTTTTTTTGTGCCAAAAAAGCCAAAAAAAAAATTACGTTTCTTTCTAACCTTAAACACCCACAAGGATAACAGGCAATGACGTCTTGATGTTTTTAATTAATTTCTGTTGAATTTCATTCACATTTTTTTTCGTTCGTTCGTTTGTTCGTTTACCAAAGCAAAAGAAGAAGAAAAAAAAATTTTTTTTCCTAGTCAGGATTTTCTTTGTGAAGTTCTATGGTTGGTCGTGGTTTTATTTGTTTTTTTTTTTTTTTTTGTTGCTCATGTTTATTTTCCTCTTTTTTTTTTTGGTTACAATTTTATTGAATTTTCTTTTCATTTGTTTGTTGATTTTGTGGATTTGATTTCATTAGTATGCAATGAATTCTACCAGCCAAGTCTGTCAATTCATTTTTCGTTTATTCATCGAGACACCCACTCATCTAATCTTAGGTAGATGGTTGAGTTAAGGGTTGCCAAGTTTATGCTCATATATATTTTAGGGTTATTTCAAAATTGAAGTTTATTTTCTTTTAGTAAAACTGTTGGAGCCCCAATTTAAACTACATACCATGAAATATTTCCTATGAATTAATTTTTCTTGGAGACTATGGGGAGACTCATTGATGTCAGTCTACACTAGACCTTGAGTGGTAATTCTCTATCCAAATCCGAACACATATATAGCATTGCTACCATCGTACGCACCCTACATACACGATACTGAATTCCCTAGCACAAATGTATCCTGGGTAGGAAATCTCCAATAATATGGACTTAAGAGGCTATAATGTAAACTGGAAATCGAAATTGCTTCAGGCACAATCTACCTAAAGATATGGAACTGGTTTATCACCAGAAAAATAGAAAACAGAACCCTCTAAACAGTCCTTCCTCTATGTCTCCTTTTGTGGAACCTATTTATAAGAGGAGTACTAGTCACGTTGTATAACTCATGTATAAAAATTAACGCACACAACATAAGTGAGAAACTAGGTCGTAATTCTGACTAAAGGTTTGTAATGACCAATTATGTGTAGTCACGTTGGATAAGTCGGCTGTGTGACAATCGTCTATGTGGATGACGTAGCCCCTATAATTTTGGTTAGATTTGTGGTTTCTATTACCGATTGAACACTCCTTGCTCTGACAATGATGGCCATAATTGCTCTATCAATGTGCAGCAAGGTGGTTAATAAATTCGAGTCCACTGGTTCAATAAACGGTCGACCAGCATGAGTATATTCACAAGATGTCGGCACTTCGCAGAATACAAATTATACGTCGTGACCTGAATACTTTTTTTTGCTGTACGATAAATAAGTTGCCAAAGTTTAGTAGGTAGCGTGTTGGCTTAATAGATGTGAGGCCTTGGTTCAAATCCCAGGTCTGAATTCTGAAAAAATATTTCTACGGTGATTTCAGTCCAGTGGTTCAATAAACGGTCGACCAACACGAGTATATTCACAAGAAGTCGGCACTTCGCAGAACACAACACGTGACCTGATTGGTGTGCTGTGATGATAGCTTTTTAAAGATTTTGTGCGATAGTCTAGCCTGTTGGCTTATTAGACGTGAGGCCTTGGTTCAAAGCCCAGGTCAGAAATCTGAAAAAATATTTCTTCGGTGACTTCCATGATTGCAATGATTTGGCAACCCTGTCTGGTATACTCAGGGTAGAAATAATTGCCAAGGAAATTTTTATTTTTATATCAATTCGTTGTTGATTTTTTTTGCCTTTTCTCTGCCTCTAATCCTGGAGCGAGCTTCGATAAATAAGCGAACGAAATAAACTTTGTTTTTAACAGATTTTGCCAGTTTTTTCTGTCAATAAAATTATTTTGTAATCAAATGAATTGAAGAGGAAATACGACTGTACAACAACAACAACAACAACACAACATTCAAGTAGACTTTTGGCAGGAGATGGCACAGGCGATGGCAAAGGCAAGAGCAACCAAATATCAATAACAAAATGAAGGATCTTTGTTAAGTTGAAAAGGAAATGTATACCGAATTGAATCGGGTTGGAAGAAGAAAAAAACAAGTGAAAATAAAAATAAATTAAATGCAATACCCGCATATAAAATGCTGTTAAGAGGAACATATTAAATAATTTATTACGTTTTGCTAATATTAACTCATAATTTCAATCAAAATTATTCAGAGAAAAGTGATTAAGACCTGATGTTTGCTGCAGTTTAATATACCATAGTTTATGTTGAGTATTGAACCTATAACTCCCGCCGCTGAAAAAGTAAATGGCTTCCGTACCTGATTTCAAATCCTAATTTACTACCACGAGTCAAGGTCATTGGCTATGTTACCAAGCCATGTTTAGTATTGTAAAGAACTTTTTAAATCTCCCACTTGAGTTTAGTGGTCAAAAGTTATTGAATTGTTGATAATCTTTCTGAAATATTCAATATTCAAATGTTTTTATCTTTAATTTCGCAATACAATTTCTGTGCAATTCGTATAATAAAATATCGTCAAATAAATTGAATTGCAACTCAATAAAAGTCATTAAAATGTTTCAATAAAAAGTCTTGATTAAACGAGTTTTTTATTTCCTCACAATTGCATATAAAGTCGTGTGTCTATGAATTTATTTCGGCATAAAAGAGTGCCTGTGTTTGTATGTGTGCTTATGTGAATGAGGATAACCTGTGGTAGAAACTTACAAGGCATTAGAATTGCTGTCCTCTTCTAAAGGTCCTTCAGAACCTATTTGTTTCACTTACAGACTCTCCTTTTTCCATTTTAATTCAATAGTAGTAGTAGTAACAGTAGTCCATACTTAGAAGATTTCAGTCAAACAGGCTGGAAAATGGAAAGCCTAGAACCTCCGAAATATCATAGCAGAAGCCGGATACTGATACATAATTTGAGGAAGAGTTTACTCCTCCATTCTGCGGAATGACGAATCTGTCGGCTTGCTTGCCAATAGGGCATAGGCCTGTAAGAACTGCGATATTCTAATGGATGACCACAATTGATTGTCTTAATCCTCTTCTTATCCATATCTGTCCAGCGGAGTCTAGCATGTTGGCTAAAAACTTGCGTCTCCCTGTAAAACGACCCTAGAATATTCTGTTTAATGAATGACTAATAAGTCGCCGTAGTCTAGTAGGTAGTCTGTTGACTTACTAAACTTGAGCCCATGGTTCAAACACGTCGACAGACATCTGGAATAAAGCGAAATATGATAAATATACCTTCGGGGACTTCTCTCAGCAGATTTCTGGCAAAAACTCCTAGAGTAAATAAAATAGCCATGAAGGTTAGGTTAGGTTAGGTTAGCGTGGTAGCTTTAATTTACCAAAAAGCTCACTTGAGCACGCAAAGCGGCCCGTTGTGATGCCACAGGTGAACGTAGCCTCTGTACTGACCAAGTTCCTCCGATCCAAGGAGCGGGAAGTTGGTTAGCGCAAGGGCTGCACATTTTCAAAAAGCACGACTACCCTACGCTGGAAAACCAGCCAGAAAGTTTGATAAACGAGGTTATGTCCTTGATATCAATGGACGATAGCTCCGTCAAGCTGACAAGGGTCGAAGAGCCAAATATCTGCACCCCGCAAGGGATGGACATGGGCAGAGGAAGTGGATGACAGTCTTCTCCTCCTCGGCGGATCTGCATCCACGGCAGAAGTCGTTAAATGGGAGTCGCGTGTCTACCCATGCCATGCTTACAGGCCACTGTGATCGAGATGATATTACGGCCAAGTCCAAGTAGCTGGTTGGTACGCCTCCTATCTATTGTGGGCCAAGTGAGCCTAGCGATGGAGCAGGACTGCCCATTGATCCAGGACCGGTTGGAATCCCCGGAGAATTTCCGCGCAATGGCCAGTTTGAACGAGGTAAGTGGCATTCCCAAGTTGATTGAGGAAGATTCCGGAAGTAGTGCGCCAGCCCTGGTCAGCTCGTCGGCCCAGACAAGTGTGACGCCGAGGCACCCAGAAAGGAGATTGAGGCAGCGGTGACAATCCTGGAATTATCCGCAACGTTCGACAGAAACTTTATCGCAGCTTGGCTATCGGAGTAGATAGAGATACGGGTGAAAGGGATAGGAACATCATAGGCGAGGATCCACTGTGCGGCTTGGAAGACTTCTCAGAGTATACTCCACTGCCCACCCCGCTATCGAGTCTGGAGCCGTCGGTGTAGACTTCCAGGAGTTCGGGTGGAACGGTCGTGTCAGGGGTCCAGTCACTTCTACTCGGGATCTGGAAGTCGAAACCCCTATCAAAACAGTATTCCACAGGGAGATAATCAATATCAAATGGGGCCACGGGATCGATCCCCAAAATAGAGGAATGGCCAGAAGCGACAACACGCCAATGAGACAGGGCATTGAGTCTTGTCACCGTGAACTTAGCCACCTGCTTAGCGAGGAGCTCAGAAGCGAGCCAGTTGAGCATTGCGAACAAAGCTTTTTTGGGGGTGGTGCGTAGAGCATCAGTGATGAGAATAGCTGCAGACCTTCTGACTCTGTCCAGGAGTCTGACATTGTGCAGCTTGTCCAGAGCAGTCCACCAGAAGGTAACACCGTATAGTAGGTTGGGCTCGATGACCGCAGAATAGGTCTAGCGCATGACCGAGATCCCACCTGGAGCCAACTGCCCTGCTGCAGCAGTAAGCAGCACAGGCAGCCTTTCGCGCCCTAGCAGCCAGATTGGCCTTCCAGTTGAGTTTGGGATCGAGGATCAGGCCCAGATATTTAACTTCGGGACACAGCGTGAAAAATTTCGCAAAAATCTGTCGTTCGGAATCGTCTTTATACCGTAGGTCCTGCTATTCACGAATAAACTTAACACACACACCATAAGTGCTGTGAGAAGCTAGGTCTGACTGAAGGGATAAAATGTAACAGGAACATCTATGCTCTGTAACTTTGCGAAGATTTTGAACTCTGTACCAATTTCTAATTTTCTAACGATACCTTTGAGTGATCGAAAATTTGCTGAAGAATACCTGGAATTCATAACCAGAACGAGCGTCAAGATTACTTGCAGACTTTCCACGTAAATGAAAAGATTT
The DNA here is from genome assembly GCA_932273835.1 of Sarcophaga variegata. Classification (NCBI taxonomy): domain Eukaryota; kingdom Metazoa; phylum Arthropoda; class Insecta; order Diptera; family Sarcophagidae; genus Sarcophaga; species Sarcophaga variegata. The sequence continues at coordinate 8,990,986 of OW026360.1, read as the reverse complement.
TCAGGAAAAAATCTTCACTCAACAAGCTGTTTTCGATTACGACATTTCCATACTCTATGTTGAGCCAGGATTTAATTACATTTTAGCTGTGCTGCCACATGTTCAGTGCTCTGATTCCAAAGAAGGACGAAGGGGAGTCAATTGAGTAAAGCAAATAATGCTTTCATTGGAGTGGAGCAGATTTCGTTCTGGTGATTGCTTGTCCATACTATCCATCAGTCTAAAGGGATCCCGGTATTTATACACAGTTTATCAGATGTAAGCTCTGCAAAGCAGGATTGGCCTCACTAAGACCTGATTGAGTCAGTAACTGATCTATTCATGCTCACAGCATGAATGATGATAAGTAATAAGGCCTGCTTGAGAATGAATTTTAAAGAATCAATTAGGAAAACGACTGTCAGTTTCATTTAGAATCTTTGTAGGCCCTACATACGAGTACATACCACACATGCATACAATGTGTGTATGCCTTCCGGAAGGCCTCTTTCACTCCTTCTTTTTTACCGTTGAACCAATTTTTGTATTCAACGATGATCAAAAAATTTCAATAGATTTTCATTCCTTTTTTTTTGCAATCGTATGATGTGCACCATCACTACCACCATGTGAAAAAACAGCAACAGAGAACAAAAAAAAAAAACTGGGCAATTTAATCTCCCAGCAACATAGTCTAGTTTATAGGCAATTATATACAATTTAAATGAAAAAATGAAATTTTTGTGTATATTGTTGTGGTCTATTTTTATTTCCTATGTTTTTCTTGTTTTTTTTTCGTTGCTTTCTGGGCAATCGATGTGTGTAACAAACATATAAAAAATTTCATTATGTGAGATGAATTACTTTCACACATGTACATACATACATACACCCCAACACAAACACAACAGCACTGCATACATACATACAGATTTATGCGAATGAAATAACTATGAATGCATGTTGAATAGCCGAAAAAATGCAAAAAAAGGATGCAAAAAAAAGAGAGAAAATATATGCAAAAAAATGCAAAAGCTTTCGCCCCAAAAAATTGACTAAAAATTGAAACAATTTTGTTGTTATTGTTGTTGTTAAAATCTACAAAATACCAATTGCAGACAAAGTTTTAATTCCCTCGCCATCAACAGCAAGCTATAGAGCAACAACAACAAAAAAAAATAAAAAACAACCGAAATTTAACCGGAAAAAAATGAACAAAAATTGGAAAAATACATAGAAAAAGTTATACAAACGCTTGTTAAGGAATATTTGCATAGCGTGGCTTTTAGGCTCAAATGCTTATTGCATTTAACAACTTACCCATACACACTCTCACACAACCATATATAAACGCATAAAACCTCTACGTTTATGGGGTAGTATACCCCAGTCTTTTATCTTTTCTTGCTTATAGTCTTACTCATACTCTCTCTCTCTCACAGAGGCATACATACACATGCACTCAAAGCTGTGTTATAACTGTTTGCATTTCTAGCATATGCAAAGGATTCAACGAAATGAGAATAACGAAATGAAGGAATGAATGAATGACTGAATGAGTGAATGAGAATGCAAAAGTCAAATAAAAATTGCACTTTGCCATATAAATGGTTACAAAGGGCCGCCTAATAGCATACAGTAATAAAAAGTCAACCAAGTGACTTGTATGTATGCGTAAGAGAGAGAGAGCTAATATGTCAGTGTGTGTAGTGGGCAAAATAAAAAGAAAAATCCCAACAAATAAACAAACAAACACACACAAAACGAATTTGAAGGCATTTTAATTTGTTCATGTATTTTATTAAGTCCAAAATACGACGATGACTACCAGACACCAACAACAACAACAATTCCACTAAACACTCTCATCAGCATCAGCTCATCACTCATCGTTAACGTCATCCTTAACGTATGCAACGCTCTCTCTCTCACTCGCATTCAATACCTCTTGCTCATCCTTACTTCCTTTATCAACTAGTTACAGTGTGTTACAGTTTACAGTTACAGTTACAGTACAATTTAATGTGTAGTTTGGTTTCTTTGCTTTCTTTTCATTTCTTTTCGGTTTGTTTTTTCATTCATCAACCAAAATAATTTTAATATATTCCCCTAAAGTGTTACGTACATACATCCACACGTATATGTATATGTACGTTGTATCGTTACATGTTTGGAGGATGAATGGCTGAATATTTTGTGTACATGAGAGTAGGAGTTTTTGTTAATACAGTACACATACCCAAACATATACACCTACACATACACTTCCAGATACCCATAGACATTATATTACAAAACAATTGAGTGCAATTTTCCACGCTATATTAAAAAATTTGTTGTTCTTTTTTCTCTTTTTTTTTTTGCATCAACATTTTCTTGCTCATCCGCATCGTTTTCTTGTTCACATGCACCTACCCCCTACATGCATGTGTGTGGGCCATCCCAGTGGTCATTTATAAATAAATTCTACAAGAAAAATTTGGGGAACTAAAAACTTTAGTTTTAAAAAAATCAGTTTTTTTATGACTAACGTCCAGAGTTGGGAGTGTATTAATTACCCTATAATTACTGGGGAAATCTCCTCTAATTTATAGACAAAAACGGCTACAATCGGCGTCGTGTGGTTCGAGGCGCTGTCTGGTTTAAACCGCATATAATCCAGTTTATAATCTCCAATTGCAGGTCAAAATAAAATTGATTCCCATACGGTTATAGCGCTCTAAATTAAAGGAAACATTTTTCCCAGCGTCATTTTTGAAACAGAACAAAATGCGTGGCTCTGTTAAGAAAGTTCATCGCGCGCTTCTTCCATTTTATGGTCAGTTTAATCGACCCACTGAAGCGGCTATTCGGGCTATTGTGACTAAATTTCGCACCAAATTTACATTGTTGGACATTAAACCGCCAACACGCTTACGTAGAGTGCGAACTGAAGAAAATATCGCAGCTGTGCCGGCCAGTGTTAATGATGACCATTAATTATCGATTCGTCGCCGTTCGCAGCAATTGGGCCTCTGTTACTTAACAACGTGGACAATTTTGCGGAAGGATTTAGGTGTGAAGCCTTTCAAAATACAGCTGGTGCAAGAATTGAAGCCGAACGACCTACCGCAACGCAGAATTTTTGGGTGAATGGGCTCTTGGAAAGTTGGCCGAAGATCCACTTCGTTATCGAAAAATTGTGTTCAGCGACGAAGCTCATTTTTGACTCAATGGATACGTAAATAAGCAGAATTGTCGATTTTGGAGTGAAGATCAGCCAGAAACATTGCAAAAGCTACCAATGCATCCAGAAAAAGTCACAGTTTAGTGCGGTTTATGGGCTGGTGGCATCATTGGACCGTACTTCTTCAAAGATGCTGCGAATCGTAACGTAACTGTGAATGCTGAGCGCTACCGTGAGATGATATCCAACTTTTTTTTGCCCAAAATGCAAGAGCTTGACTTGCATGACATTTGGTTTCAACAAGACGGTGTCACATGCCACACAGCACGCATAACAATGGACTTATGAAGAGGCGAGTTCGGTGAACATTTTATTTCACGTTCGGGACCGGTCAATTGGCCGCCTAGATCGTGCGATTTAACGCCTTTAGACTATTTTTGTGGGGCGATGTTAAAGCTCATGTCTATACAGACAAGCCTGCTTCAATTGACGCAATGGAAGACAACATCGAAGCATTTATTCGTGAGATACCGGCCGAAATGTTGGAAAGAGTATGCTAAAATTGGACTAAGCGGATGGACCATTTGAGGGGCAGTCGCGGTCAACATTTGTATGAAAAAGTCTTCAAACATTAAATTATATGGACCGTACTATCGATTCAAATAAAGATTTCATGCATTTTTCTGAATTTTATGTGTTTTTTTTGAAAAATTTTCCTATAGCTCTTAAAAAATCATCCATTATTTACTCACAGAGTTTTTTGCTGGAAATCTTTCAGAAGAAGTTGCCGTAGCAAATTTTATTCAGATTTTGTTTTGTTGGAGATGTCTGACGTGGGGTTTGAACCGTGACCTTAAGTTTAATAAGCCAACAAAAAAGTTTTCGAAAAATCAACATTAAAACTCTGTTGCTCATATCTACGGCGTTGAGAATAGTGAGCCGGCTTTAAATGTTGTATGGATACGACTTTATATGAATGGAGGTGCAAATTAGAACGCAAAATACTTCATAGTAAGCTGTAAGAGAAGCCCAATTGCTAGGAATTCCATGGAATCGACAAGTTCGGATTATTCCCCTACACTGTTTTCCAACAGCAGCGATATTTTCAGCAGTGAATACATTGCGAAGACGCACTGGCCTGATCACATTTGTATCTCTTGCAATTTCTTTACAATCTTGTTAAGGCCTTGTAGGTTTGAATAGCAATTGGGCGTGTAGATAGTACATTAAGTCCTCTGTCCTGACTATACTGGAATTGGATATTTTCGTTCAGAATATCTACTGGGATATCATCTACCGTCACTCATCAACCAAATTTGTTTATGTGTGATGGATTATTTCGTTTGTTTGTTTCTTTTATTATTTTTTTGTTCCTGTTTTTTTCTGCCCATTTGTCAGCCTTTAAAAAAGTATGGTGGATAGGAGAAGGGTATATGAGATTTCCACATAAATTATATTTTATTCTGGTGTTAATATTCAGTTTTTCTTTCCTTTTTTCATTGCATTTATTGTTGCTTTTTTTTGGTTTTTATTTAAAAGATTGTTTTTGTTGTTGTTTTTGTGTTTTTTGTTATAATGATTTCGGGTTAAAAGAATCAACAATGGCAACCATTTTTAATGAAATTTCTGAACAAGTTTCATAATGAAAATACTAGAGAGTGTAGTAGTACCAATGCACACACACAAATAAAATACATACATATGATAGCAGGGGGTACGTACATACTTATAGTTTGGATCTCTGTGTGCGAATATTATTAAGGCATCAATCACATACAGTTTATAACACCGTGGAAATTGTTCAGAAGCTATTAAATCTACGAATAAATGGCGAAAAACAAAAATTGTCAGCATCAATATTTATTTGTCAAATGATGAGCTTCTTAATACGATGGCAATAAGAAAGTTGGCAACGCAACTTACAGTTCATACGTACAGATTTGCATATCACAACTACACATAGATTTTAAGCAATTATTTATTATTAAAATATGGTTTTAAAATACTTTAATATGTTGACGTACGTTAATAAAACGTTAACGTATTATAATACATTGTTTTGAATAACAATTCTTTTTTTAAATTTAAATATCTTCAATCCTTTTTTCATCTATTTCATATGGGTTTATTATCATAATGTATACATTATTATCATCTGTATAATATTCATTTAATTTCCTTTTTTTCATATTATATTTACATGTTTCTGATAGTGTAAAGGGATATTTAATATGGTTTTTATATTATGCCTGGGATGGCATCCTGCTGCTATGAGTTGAATGTACACTTTTCAAGAAGAAAGAATTTAAAATTGAATATGATTTCTACTCGTTGTCAACTCCTGCTCCTGCCTTATACTTTTGTAAGACAGTGTATGAATTAAAATGACTAATAAAATCAAATAAATGTATTCAAGGGGAAGATCTTGTAATGTTTACAAGGATTCAAAAAGAGGATTAAAACCGCATCTGCCACAAAAGTCGCACAGACACATAGTCTTGTATGGTTTTGACATATTTTATACGGAAAATTTTATTAGAAAGTAATTAAAATAATAAATTTTAAAATAAATTCTAAGCAAATGTTTAAAGGAGAGCCATTCATACTCGTACATAAATAATTGGTCATTGCAACCCTTCAGTCAGGATTACAAACCTAGCTTCTCACACCACTTATGTTAATTTTTATACATGAGTATAGGGAACCCACAGTTTAAAGTCGACTCCGAACGATAGATTTTTGAGAAATCTGATGAGATTTTTTGTATTTCATTTTGTTAGGCATGTCTGACCTGGGATTTGTTCCGTGGCCTTACTTTCACACTATCTACTAGACTACGATGACTACTGTCTTCTACTATTGTAAGCCTCTAGAGATCTGGTCTACACTACCAGTCCAGCAGAGCCTTTGTAGAGCAGGTTACCAACGCATAACAGTCTTAGGTTAGGTTAGAGAACGTGTACTTGTCAATTATTGACCCATTGTACAACGACCTAGTTTCTCACACCACTTATGTTATGTGTGTTAATTTTTTATACATGAGTGGTGGGACCTACAGTTTAAAGTCGACTCCGAACGACAGATTTTTAAGAAACTTTTTCATGGTAATTTTATTTACTCTCAGAGTTTTTGCCAGAAATCTTCTAAGAGGAAGTCGCCGAAAAATACTTTTTGTATTTTGTCTTTGATGTCTGGGCTGGGGCTCGAACCCTGGCTTTGCGTCTAATAAGCCAACACACTACCTACTAGACTACGGCGACTTCAAAACAGTCTTTATATCTTATGTAACTCCATCTGAACTGTTTTCAAATATGGTTTGCTTGATCATCATGGTACACATTCAGCTGATGATTCTTATGTTGCACACACAAGATATTCCTGCAAAGCTTCGGCTTGAAATGTTCTCTAAATCTGCAAGACATTACTGCAAGGAATTAAAAGTTATCAAATCAAACAAGCGACAGGAATAACTTTATTTGCAACCACAATTGTCTTCGTTAACTACCAGATCATGCGGCCTGGTTCTTTTAACAGCGGAGCTGATTAAGCTTAGACATTCGAAGGTTAATATCTCCTTACATAATTGCTCATTACAACCCTTCAGTCAGGATTTCGACCTAGTTTCTCATACCACTTCTGGTTGTGTGTGTTAAATTCATACATGAGTGGTGAGACCTACAGTTTAAAGTCGACTCCGAACGACAGATTTTTGAGAAACTTTTTCATGGCAATTTTATTTACTCTCAGAGTTTTTACCAGAAATCTGCTGAGAGGAAGTCGCCGAAGAAATACGTTTTGTATTTTGTTTTTGATGTCTGGCCTGGGTCTCGAATCCTGGCTTTACGTCTAATGTGCCAACACACTACCTACTAGACTACGGCGACTATATTATCTCCTTAAGTGAGATTAAACCAAGGCTATGGCAAAATTTCTATTTGCGAGTAAAAGCCTTGCAAATGCAAAACTAAACGCTGAATAAAACAATCGAGAATATACTCCAAATCCGATTTAATGTTGAGCCCTCATGGACTTAAGTCTTGTAAATTAATTTTTTTATTCAAATAAATTTTGTCATAAAATTTGTTTCTGTTGCTATAAATAAGTGCTAATTATCACACGCCACCCTCCTCCACTGTAAAGGGTACAGTCATGTCGCTCTATGTGTTCTCTGTTCTCATAACTGCCACCTATTGACCATTCTCCAATGCTGCTGCTCCTTGTTGTTGTCAATTTTAGCCTCATAAACTTTATTAATTTAATATCGTTCGACATCCTTAACTTTTCATAGAACACATACAAATATTGTGTTTGCAAATGTATTGGGTGAGTGCAGAAGTGTGTGTTGATGGCTACAATATGTTTACAAAGCCACAAAACTATTTCATAATTTTGCCAATATGTATGCCTTTTTACAATCAATCACACATACTCGTACATAGGGATACAGAGAGATAGAAAGAGAGTGTGACAGTTAGATTAAAGGAATCTCCTGATTTACTCTTTCTAACCACGTACACCCATAACAACCCACTCACACAGACACTTTCCTTCTAAGATATCCTCTTACACTTGACACGTCTGCCAGTATCTGTTGTTATTGAATTGAATTTATAACGGTATTTGCTATTACATATATTTGTATGGATATTCTTTGTGTTTGTATTTGTATTTATTATACGAATAGTTATTAAAACCTCAAGGCAAACGTCACAGAAAAGTTCGTAAATTAAACACACAATAATCGGTAATAAAATATTTTAGAAAATAAATTCTTCTACACACACACATACACACATATACATATAAAATGCAATATAGATATGTAACAGAATTCAAAGACAAATTATGAACTTTAAAGGGCAACACTGCAGAAGGGGTTCTAAGGTACAATGTATTCATTCATGCCATCAAAATCAAGAACAGATTTTCCTTTTTTTTATTTTTTTATAAAAAAATTTTAATACAAATAAAATGAGAAAATAATAAAAAGTAAATAATTAAATCTGTTTTTATACTTCTGCTGTTTTTTAATACAATCTATTCGTATTAAAATTATCCTACTGTGACAGTCTGTAAATGATGTTCTGTTCTTGTTGTTATTTTTATTGTTGTTTTCATAATGAAACTGAATAATTTTGTAATAAAATGTGTTGTATTAAGTTCACAGTTATTGCAATAATTATTGTTATGTTCGCATTGAAAGTCATCGTAGTTTAGTAGCTGGTGTATTGATTATTAGGCGTGAGGCCACGGCTCAAACCCCCGGTCTGACATCTCCTTCAGCGACTTCATCTCAGCAGATTTCTGGCAAAAACTCTGAGAGTGTAATAAAATTGCCTCGTCGTCGTTTGAGTCTACAGTGCCCAGTCAGAAGAGCGGGTTCTATTCTCAGGTTACTCCTGAATAGCTTGATGCATGACCCAAATCTCTTCCTGTTGTAATTACCCAACAAAAGTTTTTATTGTCTCAAGTTCATCAAAGTCCCCAGTTTCTACCTCCCTTTTCGTGAGTATACATGTTCCAACACGATTTCCCACTTCGCGCAAAGGTTCTGTCCCCAGAAACTTTCTACAGCTTTTAAGTTTTCCTCCTGGTTACCCCATGTGTTCTTTAATTGCTAAGAATTCTCACTTAAATTGTGACATGACAGAGGACCACGCTATTTGTGCTGTCTTGCTTATTCAACGAGTCAAACTCATGCAAGCTGAGCGATTGACTGTCAGATAGTTTTGCGTGGTTCGGTCCAACTTGAATTGATAGCGTACTGCCCTGAGGTCTCATGGGTTCTCCTCACCACAGAATCCGCATATTGAACTTGAAATGATTTCAGGTTTGTGTAAATGTTCTCTGAAGGTACAGTTCTGAAGACCGGTTACTATTCTTTTGCTATTTCTGGAGCGTCGAATACAAGGCTGAAATTTCTTTCCACCGTCGTTGCCTACTTATCCAGCAAATGCTTAAATTGCTTCAAATCTTCTATCTGGCATGAGAAAAGTCTTCGCCAGTCACTGTCATTTCTTTCGCCGTATATACCCCCAGAATTCCCTTCTATTCCACAGAAAATTTCTGTCCTTATCACGTATGAGGAACCTTGCTACTCCGGCTCAAGATGCGTTTTTGCCTAAACTTCCTTTGGTATTTGTTGTGAAGATATCCTCTCTGGAAGTCGCCGTAGTCTAGAAGGTAGTGTGTTAGCTTATTAGACGTAAGGCCACGGTTCAAAACCCAGGTCAGACATCTGCAACAAAATGAAAAAAAATATTTCTTCGGCGACTTCCTCTCAGCAGATTTCTGGCAAAAACTCTAAGAGTGAAATAAAATTGGCCATGAAAAGGTTTCTCAAAAATCTGTCGTTCAGAGTCGACTTTAAACAGTAGGGTCCCTTCTATAATCGATAAAATTAACGCACACAATATAAGTGGTATGAGAAACTTGGTCGTAATACTGATTGAAGGGTTGTAATGACCAATTATGTATGTATGTATGCAGAAGACAAGTTTAACACAAGTTTCACCAGAAGACGTCACGATCTAACAAGTCGAGTGACTCTCTCCTTAGGTTAGGTTAGGTCGGAGTGGTAGCTCTGATTTCACAAAGCTCACTTGAGCACGCATAGCGGCCCGTTGTGATGCCACGGGTGAATGCAGTCCCTCTACTGACCAAGTTCCACCAAAATCAGGGAAGAGGTCAGCGCAAGGCTAGAAAGTTTGATGAACGAAGCTATATCCTTGATATCAATAGACGATAGCTCCGTCAAGCTGACAAGAAATGGAGAGCCAAATAACCTATATCTACACCTAGCAAGAGATGGCCACTGGCAAAGAAAGTGGAAAACAGTTTCCTCTTCCTCAGCTGATCTGCATCCATGGCAGAAGTCGTTAAATGGGAGCCTCATTCTCTCCGTGTGTCTACCCATAACGCAATGACCTGTAAGCACGGCCACTGTGGTTGAGATGACGTCACGACCAAGACCAAGTAATTGGTTGGTACGCCTTCTATCCATCAAGGGTCAGGTGAGTCTAGCGGTGGAGCAGGACTCCTCATTGATTCAGGATAGGTTGGCGTCCCGAGAGAGTTTCCGCCCAATGTCCAACTTGACCGAGGCAAGAGGCATTCCCAGTTCAATTGAATAGGATTCCGGAAGGAGCGCACTAGCTCTGGCGAGCTCGTAGGCTCTACAGTTACCCGTAATGTTACTGTGCCCGGGGACCCACACCGGTGAGATACTGGTGAAGCGCCCAGAAAGTAGGTCGAGACAGCGGCGACATTCCCTAACGATCCTAGAGTTATTCACGAAACACGATAGAGGTCTTATCGCGGCCTGACTATCAGAAAAGAACGAGACGCGAGTGAAAGGAGCACCGTTGACGAGGATCTATTGAGCGGCCCGGTAAATTGCCGTCACCTCCGCCTGAAACACGCTGCGGACTCTTTCCTTAACTGTTTCCTGAAAACTCTACGATTATGAGAAATTCTTCGCAACTAGGCTGATAGTGAATAAGAGTTAATGGAGCATTTTGAACGTTGCATACTCTTTTACGAAAGGGACTAATTAGAAGGGTTTCACATAAGAATGCTAAGCCTAAAAAACGAGTTTATTGTCTGAAGCTTTTTTATTTCGTGGTTTGAAACGAAGGCTTGTTAAAGAGCACTTTAACCATAATGAGTGTAGAAATCATATAAAAAATTGCGTGTATGTAGTTGGTTCGTAAGTCAATACTTCTGCACAGGAAATGCAATAAAAATCACGACACTTTTGTGGAAAAAGAAAAGTAAAACATTAACAAATCGGAAGTAAAGAGTTGACATAAACAAGGAACACATGTTGTCCTATAAATTTTTTATTCTCTACGTTATTAAACCCCAAGTAATTTTGTCCTCTTTTAAGTATAATGAAGCAACAATAACTTTATCAAACTATCAGATCATTAAACACTCATGTACATAGATACACGTATAAAACAAAATTGTCGGCACACTCCACAGTGTTGTATGAATATGTATAGAGGGCGTTGGATACAGCCCATATGTGTGTTGATAATTGTCTACAGAATTTAAAATTCCATAGAAAAAGTGAATAATTTTATGGGAAAAACAAAGACAATGAGTAACAATCATGGATTATTTACTGATCTAACAAAGCAATCCATAAGGTATCCTTAACATGATGCTACTAAGGCTGCTAATGACCCTAAGTTCTTTTCTTTTCCTTTCCTTTCCTTTCCTTTCCTTTCCTTTCCTTTCCTTTCTTTCTTTCTGGTCATTTGATCTAATTGTTGTTGATGTATTTTTGTTTTTCTTGTTATTATTTTGAGTGTGTTTGCTTTTGTTATTCTGTTACTGTGTTGTATTTGCAATTATTTTTGCAATAAAAAGCAGAAAAAATGCAAATCTCAGGACGTATGTATACACTGAGAAAATTTCCATGCAAGTTTTTGTTTCACTTTTCTTCTTATTTAGAAAAATAAATTTCTTTCGGTGTAGTTGTTGATTTGTTTGCTTGTCTCATACTCATTGTCATCATCATCATCATCATAATCCTTTATTATCCTGGCTATTTAAGCATTGATGTTTTGTTTGCTGCCTGTTTGTTGCCTATTTGGCTGGCTGGCTGACTGGTCAAAACTATGTCGCATTTGTTGCCACAAGAGACTCATGCATGCAAAATGTTGGTCCTTTTGTCCTTTTGTTTGATGGCCAATTTTTATGTAATTCAAGTGGCCGGTCATCAGCCACAATAGCATAATTTCTACTGAATCTTCATGTCAAGACACTCGAAAGAGTGTATAAAAGACGAGATGCCGGCATTTGACCAAAATTAGTGCAAAAAAAGAAGGTGGCAAATATGTTGACGCCTACATACACAAATCAAATGAGTAGAACTGGAAAAAAGGAACACAAAACAATTAAGCAAAAAAGGAACATGTATGCATGTATGTGCCCAGATCTGTAAATACAAAGTAATAAAGATAAGGCATGTGTATGTAAAGTAAATGAATACTTTCATGCCACATATGAAACGCCTATCGAAACAAATGAAAACTGAAAATTGAAACTTTAAAAACGGCTACTGTTGTTGAACTACTAATCAACTACTGGCCTAATCATTTGTTGTTTGTTGTTGTTGTATTTTTGTTTCTGGGTACTATTCTCATGTCCCTGTGAAACAATTATTTTCAAACAAAATTATTGTGAAGAAGATTTGTGGTCTTATTATGGCTTTTGTTTTATTTTACAAAACATACGTGTAAATAAAAAGAGAAAAAAACTCTCATACCAACCATATAGAATAGAGTGTCGAGTATCAATTTAAACAAAATTCCAGCTTATTAAACTAAAGATCCTCCATATATGATAAGTTCACATACAAATGAAGGTTAATAAAAATTTATTTCATGGAATTAAGATTAAAATTTGTTAACAAAACAGTGGATTTTGTATTTTCAATACAGCCAAAATGGCATCAAAAAACTCCGTACATAGCTATTCTGCTTATTTGCATTTGAGAATGGAATTCAGAAGCATTACTTTCATCGTATTTTTAGATTTTGTCCATTTTCCATTAGCAAATATTTTAAATGAATTAAAAAGAATATGAATAAATTCTTTTGCTTTACTAAAGAACTCGTCTTAAGGGGATATAATTTTGCAAACTAATTCTGGTTATCCAATAGGAGACCTGGACAAAACATATTTCCTCAGTGTTATCAAAGGGGTTAGTGGACGAGACAACTGTGACGTCATAACTTACTCTATTAGATAGAGTATGCATATATGTTGATCCGCCCGATATTGAAGAAATTACTGGTGGTTTCAATTTTCCTAAAAAGAACAAAGCTCCAGCTCTGAGGATCTCATAAGTACTGCACCGAAAGTTTTAAACACCATAGCTATGGCCAACACTATGCAGCAGTTTTTCCACGTGAATAAGCTAGTACCTTAGCTATTATTGTTGCGGACCTTTAGCGACATTAGGCATTAGTTTTATCTCTCCCAAGAATATAACTGTACCTTTGAGCACTTTCTCTATTACAGTCCATTATTTCAAAACGTGAGACGAGGTATTTTTGTTCATCCAGAACTTAAGGACAGAATAAGTGTAAGAAATCTACACCTTCTTAGACCACATAGGCCTTCATGATCTATTGAGAAATACCAGCCAAGACTTATAGAAAAAATGGTGGAATAGGCACAATCGCAATTATAATGAGGCTTAATTGGCCCCAGTGAAAACGTTGTCGATCTAGTCCAAACACACTTATGGAGTCTTAGCACTCGCAAACCACTTACGATTTACACCATACCGATTCATATGCCTTCGGAGGTACTTGACTATCAACGAAATAGAATAGAATAGAACGCGAGAGAGTAGCCGTAGTCTAGTAGGCAGTGTGTTGGCTTATTAGACGTAAAGCCAGGGTTCGAGCCCCAGGCCAGACATCAAGACAAATTACAAAAAGTATTTCTTCGGCGACTTCCTGGCAGCAGATTTCTGGCAAAAACTCTGAGAGTAAATAAAATTGCCATGAAAAGTTTCTCAAAAATCTGTCGTTCGTAATCGACTTTAAACTGTAAGTCCCACCACTCATGTATAAAATTAACAACAACAACATAAGTGGTGTGAGAAGCTAGGTCGTAATCCTGACTAAAGGGTTGTAAAGACCACTTATGTACATATGTATGTATGTAGAACGCGAAAGGTTGAAAAAGATCTCCTTAAGAAAATCATCGCATTAGATGGAGATCATAGTACTAGTTTCGGCGTGTCTTTAAAAATGGAAGTATCCCATATTAGAAGTCCCTTACTGCTCCATGAAGTCTTATCTATAATAAAATAAACATGACTTCGGGAACCTAATAGTCAGTTATCTGTCTATCAAAAGTGAAAAGGCATTTAAAGTACCAGAATACTGACCGATGCCGCCAAGCGTATTGACTAAACAGCACTTTACAGTAATGCTTTGAGTTACGTCGTCTCGATAAACGTTGTTTTGATTTATGTCGTCAAATTTTTTGTTCCCTCTAACTTCAATTTGCGTCGTCATTCGATTTACGTCACCTTTTCTTTTGGAACCAACTGTGATGTAAATCGAATGATTACTGTATATATAAGTCAAGTGAAGTTGGGTACAGACTTGCATCAAGAGCAGTCGGAGATAACCTTTGTGTGGGCTCATTCAAGAGCACAGCTTTTATTCTAGACATTTCACCGATTAGAAACAGCCATAAGTAGTTATCTAACCTAAGCATATGCGGGACTTTTCAATTGTTTTATGTAGTGTTCTAACACTAGCATAAAGCATTAAGATTGTTCTTCATTGCATCCTTGACATTCCTCTTTCTGTTCAGCTTATTGTTCGATACCAGTCAAATTCTACAGACCAAAGATGTTTTAAACTTCTATCTGCTATACTTTCCTCCATACGTGATGGTTGATACTTACTTTGTACGGGAGATGCTAAGTCTATTTAAAGATATTTGCTCCTTACATTACGTAAAATAAATAAATAAAATAAAAAATAGATTTTATTTAAATAATCACGGTTAAATATAATTTCTGGGTGCCCTGGCAGTCTAGTGGGTAGTGTGCTAGACTATTAGCGTGAGGGTCTTGGGTTCGATTCGCACCAGAGACTCTGATCTGTGACACTACACCGAGCTTTATGGTCAAGTTACTCCGCTCGTATATAATTAGAATATAATTTGTAATTGTATTGTAATAAATAAATAAATAAATAAATAAATAAATAAATAAATATGAGTACGATTTAATTTCTTTATAATTTTTCTAAACTAAGAACTAAAAAACTTAAACTCTTTTAATTAAAAATCATTACCAATAACAATGCCAGTCATAATAACAACAGATTTCGTTAAAGTTGCAAACGCTACTTACTGAACGTCAAAAAAAGAGAAAAAATAAGTTGCCAACTACAATACAAAAACAAAAAAGGAAGAAAAAGAGAGAGAAAATAAATTAAAAATAAAGAAAAGCAAACTGAGTAAGTGAATTTTAATAGAAGGCAGCTGTACAACAACAATTATAACAAGCAGAACAACACACAACAAAAGAGTAAATAAATAAATAAGAAAAGAATCAAAATCAAATTTAAAATCATTTCCAGACTCAAACTATAGCTTCCTCGACGACGACGACGACAGCAGCAGCAATAACAACAACAACAGCATTCAACATCAAAGCACTTAATCGCTATAAGTGAAGACAACAAAACTATTTTGCCAAAAGGTCCTGAAAAACATGCCACAGAAAACCTCATTTACACCACTACCACCACCACCACCATCAACACCAGCATCACCACCACCCACACACACACACTCACACGTAACAATCATCATCCCTTTTCATTATCTACTTAATGAAAATCACCAGATGCCGGAGCCCAACAGGCAATAAGGTATGGCAGAGAGAGAGAGAGAGAGAGAGCGTGATGGTAGAGAGAAAGGTGGTGGGGGGAGAGGATAACAGGAAGGGCGACTGGTGGCAAAAGTCAACAAATGAAAATCGGTTTTATTGCCTTAATATATTAAATTTAATAGCAAAGAAAAATGTTGCTACTGTTGCGTTAATATTAGTTGAAATCGTATTGTGAGTTCTATTCTATTGCTTGCACACACACACACACAGAACACAGACACATACATACGTATGTACTTACATTGTACGACTTGAAAAGTGTATGATGCTACTGATGATGTTGACATTATCTTGTCTTCATTCTCCTTTTCTATAACTACCAAAGACTGTCTGTCTGTCCGCTTGTCTGTGTATGCAATGACAATAAAAACAATACGAAAAAAAGAAATAAAATATCATCTTCAGTGCCTAGTTAACATTATTAAAAGGTGAGTTGAATGTTAACAACATCTCTACCTTCCTCTTCTACACCCCCTTGGATAGCATCATCGTCTACATCATCAGCTTCCACAATAATTATCATCATCATCGTCAGGTTTTTGAAATTATCGTCACAATTATTACTAAACAATAGCATGACAATCTGTTTTTCAAACTCGTACCAACAAATTTACTTGCTTCTGAAACGATACATTAGGCTCTTATCCCTGTGTGAATGAGGGGGCCACATAGTGTCCTTGTTATATTGGAAACAATTTTTATGGTGTTGGTTTGCGGCTTTCTCTGTTGCCCAATGAAATGTTGCCATTACAGCGCATGTTCTTCTCCATGCAGCACTCTATGAGGATATTTTGAATAGAGAGAGAGACCAAGGACCTGAGAGAGCAAATAGTTATGAGAGCATATTTATTGCCGTATTTAATCAGGTCAAATACAACACTTTGTAGTTGTTTCCATAGAATGAAACGCTAATTTATGGGATCATTTAAATTGATTATTGCGTTCAAACAATTGCTAATTAATTAATGGAATTAAATAAGCATCCGTATTACTACTTACATCAAGGACATTAAGGTTTTGTTGTATGCAATGGATAATTGCTGCAAGAGCTTTGTTTTGAGAGAAGTAGTACTCTCTTATAAATAATAAGGCTGTGGGATCGATCTAGTCAGTAGTCTAGTAGGTAGTTGTTGGCTTATTAGACTTATAAGGCCGAGGTTCTGACCCCAGGTCAAACAAACATACACGCATAATTGGTCATTACAAGCCCTTAGTCAGAATTACGACCTAGTTTCTTGCACCACTTATGTTGTGGTGGGACCTACAGTTTAAATTCGACTCCGAACGACAGATATTTGAGAAACTTTTTTTCATGGCAATTTTATTTGCTCTCAGAGTTTTTGCCATAAATCTGCTGAGAGGAAGTCGCCGAAGAAATATTTTATCATATTTCGTTTAGTTGCAGATGCCTGGCCTGTGGTTTGAACCGAGGCTTCACGTCTAATAACCCAACACACTACCTACTAGACCCCGGTGACATCCCCCCTCCTCTCGAACATCAAACAAAAATATGAAAAAATAGTTTTTAGGCTACATCCTCTCAGGAGATTTCTGGCAAAAACTCTGAGAGTAAAACAAAATTGCCATGAAAAGTTTCTCAAAAAATCTGTCGTTCGGAGTCCACTTTAAACTACGTAGGTCCCGCCACTCATGTACAAAATTAACACACACAGAGAAGCTATGTAGTAATCCTGATTGGGTTGTAATGGTCAATTATGTATGTATGAATCGATCTCAAATAGGAGAGCATTTACTCCTAGTATTTTTGCTTTCTTTGAAATCTAGGCTGAAATTAAATCTCTTTCGTGTACAAACGGTTAGTAGCTGCCGTAATTACTATTACCTACTCCTCCTGGTTACAAGGACACAAGGGTAATTGTGTAGTCGGTTCTAAAGCAGACATACTACCTCCAAATATCCATCTACTAGTCGAAATAGATAAAGTTCGAGGATATTTTTATATGTTTACGAAACAATTATTACGGACTTTGGTGCCCTGGTAGTCTAGTGGGTAGTGTGCTAGACTATTAGCGTGAGGGTCCTGGGTTCGATTCCCACTAAAGACTCTGATCTGTTACACTACACCGGGTATATGATTAAATATTATTTTGTAATTGTATTGTAATTAATAAATAAAATAAAAAACTAAGAACTTAAAGTTTAAAGTCCATTCAAAGTAAAACTTTAACTTAAAATATCGTCGAGAATTTAGTGTGCGAATTGGAAAATGACTTCTGCAGGAGCTGTGTGTCTGAAGAGGAGAAAGAAACTGTCTTTCACTTCACGTGTCAGTGCCATGCGTTTGTTATGAAAAGGCGGACGTTTCTAACCTCACATTTTTTAACATTCTTCACGGAGCTCGTTAATACAAAGATTACTACGAAAGCATGATTTATTTAGGACTCGGTTTGGTTTATTCTCGTGAATGTTTGGTCGCAAATACAGACTATGGTATCATAATGGGCCTGGGTTTTTAGGTTAGAGAATGTGTACTTGAAATTGGGATAAGTACTATAATCGGAGGTCAAATTGACCCATTGTAATACGTCCTAAAGTAGAGAGAGAGGATAATAAAGGAGATAGGGAAAAGGAGAGGAGGTAGGAAATGGAGGATAAGGAGACGGAGGAATAACACAGACCACAAACTCACAAGAGAGCACGATTACACCATACAAGCCCTAGCTCTTCTACAATAAAAAAATTAAGAACTTAAAGTTTAAAGTCCATTCAAAATAAAACTTTAACTTCAGATATTGTCGAGAACTTAGTGCACTAATCGGCAAATGACTTCTGCAGGAGCTGTGTGCCTGAAGAGAAGGAAAAACTGTCTTTCACTTCACGTGTCAGTACCCTGCTCTTGTCATGAAAAGGCGGACGTTTCTAACCTCACATTTTTTAACATACTTCAACGAACTCTCAATACAAAGATGCTGTAATGGAAAGATGTATTTTGGACACGGATTGGTTTATTCTCGTGAATGGTTGGCCGCTAATAGTGAAAATGGTATCATAATGGGCCGAGGTTTTAGGTTTTTATGTTAGAGAACGTGTACTTGCCATTGGGATAAGTACTTTACTCGGAGGTCAAGACCTATTGTTATACGTCCTAAAGGAGAGAGAGAGGATAATAAAGGAGACAGGGAAAAGGAGAGGAGGTAGGAAAGGTAGGATACGGAGACGGAAGAATAACACAGACCGTAAACACACAAGAGAGCATGATTACACCATTGAAGCCCTAGAACTTCTCAACTAGCTCAAACTTAGTGAGTCTGTGAAGAGCTTTAATGTCGGCACTCGACAAAGAGTTCAAAGCCTCGAAGATGGCCTTGGCCAGGGTCCTTAACCTCAATCTACTAAGGGCTTGATAGTTACAGAGGAGGTGTTGGATAGTTTCCAACCCCTCCTCGCCGCAACATACCCTGCAAAATTCCGGCTGGGATCTGTTCCAGATCCTTGTTAGTAATCTAATCTCGCAGTGCCTACAGCCTGAATGCTGGCTAAAATGGAAGTTTACTTTATGGTAGATCCACCACATTACCTAACTTAAACTAGAGTGCAAGTGAGTATTATCACTTTACATTTTGGCATACTATTTACAGTAATAATTACCGCTAACGAACAGTGATTAACAAATCCTGAGGTCTACTAGTACATATTAGTCTAATATCCCCTTGTGCATATGGATTTACAAGAACTGTATTGAGTACTTAATGCAAATCCAATTTTCCACGAATTATGCTGTGAGTACCTGTTGTACCAAAGTAAGAGAGAAAAGAGAGAAAAGTCCTCATTTGCATATGAGTATAAGGATTTAGATTGTCGAAATAGTTTTTCTTTTACTTGTTTTGGTTACTTAAGGCACTAATTTGTGAAAATTTGCACAATTTCTTTGTGTTTTTAACGCAAACAATACAGAAGAATATGAGCGAGAAACAATGACAGTTAACAGATCCAAAGAGAGGGAGAGAGAGAGAGAGAGAGAGTGAGAATAATGGCCAAGTAAAAATTATTAATTTTGACAGCTGCCCAAAGTGACGCCACATAATGCGGTCAAGCAGGTTCAAAATGCAAACACAATGTATTTCGTATTGTAATCGTAAGCCTAATGCTACTAACAGCCACTAAATGCAGATTAAAATTTACAGAAACGGTATTCAAGAGCACTAATCATAGACTAAGACTCATTTAAATTTTGCAGTGTACACTGTACATACATATTTTAAACCGTTTTGGCATATACATGCATACAGCCGGCATTATGAGAGATAAGTTTAAAGAGTGTTTCTTTAGGCTATTAAACCTTAAATAATTTCATTGGGTAACATTATTTTAAAACGTGATCACATGATTTAAAACGATCACTGATGCTATTTTGGCATTGATGGCCTTGTGCTAGTAGTGGGCTTTAATTACCTGCACAATTAGTGCTCTCTACATGCCAAAGATGTTGGCTAATGAGTTATAAATCTAATGCAAGCCACATTAAGCCAGGTTTTCATTGCTAGATCATTACTTATGGTTTAAAAGAAATGTCTACTCCATCTTAAGATGATTCAGCAGCTTGTTTTTCTGCTCTTTCGTAATTCTATTTCTATTTTTGATTTTTTTAACGTCTGTTTTTTTTAAATTCGTTTAATTGACCTCATTAAACAAGATATGATCTTGGTCTAGACATATCAAAACTGGGCGGACATTATCTTTGCATCTCTTAAACAGTTTAAAATTGAAAATATTTCATATTTTGTTACGCGTGTATCAAATTTCATATCCTTTAAAATCCTTAAAATTACTATGACTTGTACTTTTTAACTTCAATTTGTACAAATAACATCGAGTAATTACTGGCAATTACGTTTAAAATTTATTTCATCTACGTTATCATCATCGATTTCAATTTTATGAAATTAAAAGGCCGTCAAGCAGTTACCCAGAGAGGATAACATGCATACATAATTGGCCATTACAACCCTTCAGTCAGGAGTACATTCTAACTTCTCACACCACTAATGTTGTGTGTGTTAATTTTATATATGAGTGGCGGGACCTATAGTTTAACGTCGATTCCGAACGACAGATTTTTGAGAAATTTTTCATGGCAATTTTATTTATTTTCAGAGTTTTTGCCGGAAATTTGCTGAGAGGAAGTCGCCGAAGAAATATTTTTTCATATTTCGTTTTGATTTCTGACCTGGGGTTTGAACCGTGGCCTTACGTCTAATAAGCTAACACACTACCTACCAGACTACGGCGACTTCCAGAGAGGATATCTTCACAACAAATATCAAAGGAAGTTTAGGCAAAAACGCATCTTGAGGCAGAGTAGCAAAGCTCCTCATACGTGGTAAGGACTGAAATTTTCTGTGGAATAGAAGGGAATTTTGGGGGGTTTGTACGGCGAAAGAAATGACAGTGACAGGCGAAGATTTTTCTCCTGCCAAATAGAAAGTTTGAAGCAATTTAAGCATTTGCTGGATAAGTAGGAAAATAATAGTGGAAGGGGATTTCAGTCTTGTAACAGACGATCCAGAAATAGCATAAGAATAGTAATCGGTCTTCAGAACTGTAGCCTCACAGAACATTTGCACAAACCTGAAATCATTTCAAGTTCAATATGTAAATACTGTGGTGAGGAGAACCTATGAGACCTCAGGGCAGTACGCTATCAATTCAAGCAATACTATCTGACAGTCAATCGCTCAGCTTGCATGAGTTCGACTCGTGATCGGTATAGGATAACCTGGACAAGTTGAATAAGCAAGACAGCACAAACAGGGTGGTCCTCTGTCGGGTCACAATTTAAGTGAGAATTCTTAGCAATTAAAGAACACATGGGGTAACCAGGAGGAAAACTTAAAAGCTGTAGAAAGTTTCTGGGGACAGAACCTTTGCGCGAAGTGGGAAATCGTGTTGGAACATGTATACTCAGGAAAAGGGAGGTAGAAACTGGGGACTTTGATGAACTTGAGACAATAAAAACTTTTGTTGGGTAATTACTACAGGAAGATATTTGAGCCAAGCATCAAGTTATTCAGCAGTAACCTGAGAATAGAACCCGCCCTTCTGACTGGGCACTGTAGACACAAACGACAACGAGAATAGGAATCGCCTTGAGTCCAATATGTAGATGCTGCTAGAATTGGTTTTAGAACGGTAATGATAGAGAAATATTTAGATAAAACAAGCAGAAATTGAATCCTATGGGACTCCTTCGGCATGTTATGGTGCCGTGATTTTCATGGATCGTTAGGTTAGGTTAGAGGACGTGTACTTGTCAATTAAGACAAGTACAGTACACGGAGGTCGTATTGACCCATTGTACAACGTCCTAGTTTCTCACACCACTTATGTTGTGTGTGTTAATTTCATACATGAGTGGTGGGACCTACAGTGTAAAGTCGACTCCGAACGACAGATTTTTGAGAAACTTTTTCATGGCAATTTTATTTATTCTCAGAGTTTTTGCCAGTAATCTGTTGAGAGGAAGTCGCCGAAGAAATACTTTTTGTATTTTGTCTTGATGTGTGGCCTGGGGCTCGAACCCTGGCATTTACGTCTAATAAGCCAACACACTACCTACTAGACTACGGCGACTTCATTCATGGATCGTTAACAGAAACAAAAATATTTTTGGAAATTGAAAAAATGAAAGAATTCAATTCCTCTTTGAATTATGCATACGAGAAAGGATCATGGTCAAAGGTCATGCAGTGCCGCTTCTATACACAACATTGCAGCCTGAAGAATCTATTGAATATACTGAATACGTACTGGAACAGTATATCTTGTATGAATACGTGAAGTTTTTCTTGTACCAGTAGAAACCTGCCACATTTCCAGACCTAGAAGACAGCATCGCAGTACGGTAAAAGTATGGCAAAGCTGTATTCCGCGCATGAACCCCCCGTGGCATAGCTGCTGACTATACTTACATGAAGTCAACTTTTAAGGAATGAATGACAGGCATTCATTCATTGCTTCATACATTCATATTTCAATACTTTCGCCAATATCTGTCGTATTTCTTTTAAATTTCATAATCCAAACGATTGAAAAAATCATACGTTATTATTCACGAGTGTAGAAAATTGTAAACGATTTACGAGCTCGCAATTTACTTCCATAAACATATTTTAAAACACCTGTTTTTGCTTTCGACAAGTTATTGTTTTCGTTGTGTTTCGCGTTAATTCTGTTTCAATAAATGAACATAATTAAATAGCGCATTAAGCGTGTTAAGAGCGTTAATCTTTTAAGAGTAAAAGGATTCATTGGAAATTTACAGACGATCAAAAGGATGAAGATTTACGACACAGTTAACGTCGTTTAAGCAAAAGAGGTATGAACGCGAATAAAAGATTTTTATAGTTTGCGGTCGCCATAGCCGATTAGTAATCCGAAGAAAAGGTAAGAACAGTAGAGTATAACGAGACCACAAACGATCATGGCAAGCAATAAAACGAAAACCACAGGAAGAACAACATGGAAAATCATATAAAAATTATGGAAATCATAAACGAATAAATGGATGATGATGTATGACACAATGGCGTTAAAACTGGCACCTAAATGGTAAGCAAATCACATTTCATCATCAAATAAAAGAGAAGCGAGATCACCACAGCTGCAAGAGGGAGAGAGAAACTTGAAACTGAAAACGTCACACATGGTGATGAGAAAACAAGAAAAAAAAACAAAACAAGACGATGAATTGAATGAAATAACAAACAAGTTTTTAAATTAATTAGAGACTAACAAGAGAGAGTAATATTTGCAGAGAATAAAAAAAAGAGAGTGCCATGGTATTTATTTGTTTACAATATTTTATTAACAAGTTTCCAACACCCTTTTTTTATTATCCTGAATACATGAGTATGAGTTCGCGCTCTCTCGCTCTTTGCCTCTCTCACTCACTCACACTACTGTGCTTTACTGAAATGTGGTGATAGTAAGCACTACCTGTGCTGAAAACCAACCCTCCTATTATTGTATTTCACACATACACACACACATAACAAATTGATAACGAAAGAGCGAAAGAGATACGTAAGCCAGTACAAGAGGGGTTGGTTGCTTGCTTGCATTAAGAAAGAAAGGCATTATGAAGTTGTATTGCTCGGTTATTTTCTGTTTCATTCACACACTTGGCTGGATTTGCGAAATAACTGTTTTAATTGTATTTAATGGTAATGCTTTGGCAGTTCCTTGTTTAGTCGGTGGTTAATAGTCTCGTAACGCACATTACGTCCTTTTGGGAATTTTTTTTCACAATTTATGCAAATTTTCTTTGGGAACAAATAATTGAAAATAAATTAATTTTCTGTTAATTAAACAAATTAAAAAAAAATAATACCATTCCCCCATTAAGGAATTTCTAAATCAATTGTAAATGGTTTAAATAGCATTAATGTGTACATAAACTTTAATTGTGTTAATTAAGAAATGAAGTGCAATTAGAAAAAAAAAAACTTAAAATTAAAAATTAAAATTAATTAAAAAGTGTTAATAAAAAATAAATTTAATGTTTTCACCACAATACAATTAAATTAAAAATAAAAAAACAAAAGTTGATTTAACATCAATTAATCACAATTAATTTCGATTTGTTAAATATAATGATGACAACCACAACATCTCATGCTATCATGGCACCCGCTATACGTCCCATACAGGAGAGTCCTGTTTCACGGCCCAGAGCCGTATACAGTATTGATCAGATATTGGGAAATCAAACAAAACGTAGCGGTAAGTGAATGTGAATGAAAATATAGCCGACGGTTATTAATTTTCATTTTAATTGTTGCAAAGACATTTCATTGTTAATTATTTAAAATCATTATGTAGGTACTACTGCTATATCTACAGCAGTGGATAAAATAATAGCCTCACAACACGATCCGAAATTTTATTTATTTAATTTACATTGTATTATTTATTTACAATACAATTACAATACAATACAATTACAAATTATATTCTGATTATATACGAGCTGATTAACTTTGACCATATGCTCGGTGTAGTGTCACAAACCAGGGTCTCTGGTGGGAATCGAACCCACGACCCTCACGCTAATAGTCTAGCGCACTACCCACTATACTACCAAGGCACCCTAATTTACAATGTAATTATACAACACAATTATTACAAGTTGATTTACCAAACCTGTTGCGAGAATTGACCCTAAAACCCTTACTGCACTAGTCACACTTGCCACTAGACTGCTCTGACAGCCTTCAAAGCTTCTAAATTTTTTATTTATCGCTCAATTAAACAACAAACGAAATGAATTTCACAAATATTTACCATAAAACCCATTTATTATTTAAATACCGGGTCCAAACTCACTTAATTTCTCTTGTTAACCTCGATTCATTAAATTTACGTTATGTAAACAACTTCCTGGATAAATAGAATACCACGTAGAACATTACCATGCTTTAGTCTGGATTATGAGCTAGCTTCTTACATTATCCAGTTTGTCTGTGTTAATTGTGACCTTCAATAGCAAGATTTACGTTCTAACTGAACAGTTTTACCGAACCACAGAATTGAGAAAAATTTTCGTATCAAGAAGACTGCTGAGAGCATATTTAAATCAAGACTTCAGAGCTAAGGAAACTCTAGGAACAACGGAACATTCGCTCAGTAAGCTATCACACTAGTTTATTTAAATGTTAATCTTCGTTTCATCCTTATTTTTAGACAGGTTTATTAAAGAGGACTCCCCACACGGGCTCAATAGATACAGCATTAAGAAACCCCTCATAATAAAGAGTGACTTGATTCCCTCGATACATACAATAATACATATAATTTTATAATTCTAGCGGAAATATGCTCGATCATTGTTTTGCATATCCTGCTACAACAATGTGATTTTATTCTCGACCAGCGACGTCAAAATTATTAGAAAAATAATTTTTCCTAAATCATCATCAATACAAAGACTGGTCGTCGTCTCAATTAACCAGATTTTGGACATTTTTCTTCGTCGTACACTTTTGTTTGGAAGGTGGTGCACTTGCGGCATTCCATCTGATTAAAATAAATTAAATTTCGTTCGGATAGGTTATATAGCACACTGTTCAAGGGTTTATGATGCAGATGTTGCTTTGAAAACTTTTAGATTTTTGTTGAGAAGAGGAATTTTCCGAGGACTCCGACTTATAAGTTCAGCCTCTCAAGGGTTCATTATTGATAACTTAATGGGAGTAAGCTTTGAGGTCGGGTATAAAAATTTAATAAAAGAGTCAGTTGTTCTATGTTAGCTTAGTCTAGCCTGTGTAGTTTTGTTTAAGTGGATCGCATTAAATCTTTTATTTCATGGTCCGAGCAATTTTGCATATTCATATGTCCTGTGGACAATAATAGACCATTTGCTAGAGAAACCGAAAGGTAAATATTACCAATAATCCTTTGTGGTTAAGAACCGCAGAAACTCCAGTTAAATCGGCAAATTCCGGTGCAAAGGAAGGAAGACACACAAACGGGTACTGAAGAATTAGATGGACAGCCCTTAGTTGTAAATAGAGTTACGGAGGCCTCTATAGAATTTAAAGTTTCACCATTGAGACAGTTCTGTAGAGACCGAAATAAAGCATAAAATAAAGATGCAAGACATGTGTGGTGAACGCTTGAAAACTTGCCAGTCAAGCTCTCTTTATGTTGACATTTCTGGTAATTTTAATCGTTATTTGTCAACAGTAGAGATTATAATCAATTCTTTGAACACGTTTTTGAAGCGCATATTAAAGAAATTCATTTCAAATACGACCAGACAGACACATAATTGTTGTATTCAATTCTGACTTTGCCATTGTCTGCCGAGCTTTACCTGTACTCTTTCCATATTATTCTCATGGGTGATTCACTTTTACCATGTTTAGTCATTTGGTTTCAAAAATGGTTGGATTTTATGCGATTTTGGTAGTACCTTACATTCGTAATTCATGTGGCACCCAAACGTTGAAGGTTTTCGTGTATCTAAATGATTGAAGAACTTTTTAATTGATATTGTAGACATTTTTTTTGATTAGACGATGAGAGCGAGGTGCACCAGATCTATAAAATCGCAAAGGAGCAAACTACATCGCTGCTATTTTTCTAGATATGTAGGTAACGTCTTCTAGGTCGTAACACTGACTTAAGAGTTGTAATGGCCAATTACGTATGTATGGTAGCGTCCTCGTAAACTCCTCACATCGACGCCTCCGTTCTATAACATTCTAAGTCGAAAACGTGTGTTTTGAGTTATGAGCTCTCAAAGTTTTCACGCGACATACGACCATATGTGTATTTTAAGAAGATTTTTCCCTATAACACCGGAACGGATCGGCGCATCTTAACCAAATTTTGACAGTATTTAAGTCAGAGAACGTAAATACAAGAACATTAAAAACGTTCTAAGTACACTTAGAACGTTATAGAATGGAGGCGTCGACATTTTTAATTTAAACCCACAGTAAACTATGTTTTTAAAACTAAACTTTCTCTCTATTTATCTGGTTAAAAAAATATTAAAATAAATACTATAATAAGGCAATTTGTAATCGATAACATTGACTTAGGTTAGGTTATGTTAGGCTAGAGTGACAGCTTTGATACCAAAAGCTCACTTAAGCACGCATAGCGGCCCGTTGTGACGCCGCAGGTGAAGACAGTCTCTGTACTGACCAAGTTCCTCCAAACCATAGAAGAAGAAGTTGGTCAACTAAAGGGCTGCACGTTAAAAGCATTACTACTCTATGCAGGAAAGCCAGCCCAAAAGTTTGATAAACGAAGTTATATCCTTGACATCAATGGATGATAGCTCCGTCTAGCTGACAAGGATTGGAGAGTCAAATAACCTATATCTGCACCTGGCAAGAGAAGAGTATTGACAAAGAAAGTGGATAACAGTCTCCTCTTCCTCAGCGGCTGTGCACTTAATGATATGTAAGCAAGGCCACTATGATAGAGATGATGTTACGACCAAATCCCAGCAACTGGTTGATGCGCCTTCTATCCATCGAGGGCCAAATGAGCCTAGCGGTGGAGCAAGACTCCTCATTGACCCAAATAACATTGACTTGCTTAGTAAACATTTTGTGAATATATCGAGCGTGTCTGTATTTACTTTAAACCTACAGAAAGCTATGCATAACCTAAGGCCTAATATTTCTATCTATTTATTTCGATTTATAAGCATTAACAAAATACTATAATAAGACAAATTGTTATCGATAACGATTATTTCTTTATAATCGTTTGTGATTTAAGCTTAAAGAGTAAATCTTGAAATGTGTTTATTAAAGCCACATTAAGACAATCTTTTTTTTTTTGTAAAGAAGGCTGTGTATTGTATGTATGTATGTATGTATGTATGTATGTAATTTGTAATTTGTAATTTTAGAAAAAGGAAACATTTTGATAACACCTCCTGCCGCATTTAAGGTAATAATTAGACCATATTAATTGCAAATTTAACCATGGGTGTCAATAATGGAACACCTCTTGGTTCTGCTTTTGAATAAAAAAAATTCTGTCTCTCTAGCACTCTCTCTCTCTGTCCTTGTGTCTCATTTGTGTAGCAAAGCAAAGTGAAAAATGAAAAGAAAAAATGTATCGCTTTCATAAAATTGACACCCATAAGAGGAAATCGTTGAATTTTAAAAAAATTTTTATTTCACCAACCTTTTTTGTATTACTCGCCGCTCTGTCTTGCTCTGCTAATGACAAATACGTTTTTAAATCAATTTCCTTTTTTCGCTGACATAAAAGCTCAACAGGACATCAACGTTGAGGTTGTTGTTGTTGTTGTAGTTGTCGTTGTAGATGTCGTTCTCGTTATAATGATTTTGTGATCATCGTTTGGCAATACGAAACGTTTATGATTACGAAAACAGCGAAAATTTTATGAAACTTTGAACCCGTGTTAATGGCGGGGTTATTAGTGTAGATGTATGTGTGCCTAAGTGTGCATGTATGTGTGTGTGTAATAAATAGTAAATTCATAATTTGCTTATGATTTAAACGTCAATATTATCGTCATCGTCATCAACACATCACTGCAGCATGCTCGTAGAATAAAAAAAAAGAAATCAATTCGAGGTGAGCATGGATGTTTAGAATTTCCTACAGATGCTGAAGCACGACGCATAATAAATATTTCCACGAATGATTTTCACAAACGAAAATTAATGTATGACTGCTTAAGAGTATGAATTTTGAATGGCAATTGTGATTCGGTTTAGATTTTTAAAAATTTTTTTGTTTCCTTCATTTTTGGTGAATAAAAACGATGACATGCTGAGCTAAACAAGCTTTTCCAGTAGAGCTAACAGTGATATCTGCTGCATCACTTATACGGTATTATTGTGTTACGAAGTATTGCAAATGAAAATATTAATTTGAGGTTCATTAAGTTTTGATTATGGGTTTAATAGAGGCATAGAAATACTGTATTTTACAGTTACGCCTTTGATCACCAACCCCAATATGGCTGTGTGTGTGTGTGTGTGTGTATATAAGTGTTGGCAAATATAATTCCATTATAAAATAAAATTTATTGACTAATCAAAAGGAGTCTGTCTGTCTATGTCTATTGATGCCAAAGGAAATGCATGATTTGGAATGTTCTTGCCAGAAAACTGATTTTATTGATTCACGTTTGAAAAAAAAATTCGCGCCTTTTTGGTTTCTAAAACTCTCTTTCAGAAAGAGCACACGCATGTTAACGAATTATAGATTCAATGAAAAATATTGAAACATTTTATTGCGAGGGACAAAGAAAGAAAATTGACTGCAGATCAAATTCAAACACTCGTTGTGTAGTTTCACCAGATTAGTTCGTTTAATTTTTCTTTCACAAGCCCGTTAATTACGACTCCCAGTACATTTCTTATTCTGCATGGAATAGAATAACGTAGGTTAAGCAATACAATGACATTTATACGACCGCCTCTGCATTGGTTGCCGTAGGCGATCCGTTGGAGACAGTTTCCAACCCTTTTTAGCACATTTTGAGCGATAATTTGACGAATATTGGCTTTCAAATGCTGCAAACGTTTAGGGAATTATCTGCGGAAGCATAGTATTTGGCGTATGGCCATACAATTTACGTCTCCATACATACATACATAATTTATTTTCAATCTCAGAGTTTTTGCCAGAAATCTCTTCGGGGGAAGTCGCCTAAGAAATATTTTTTTCAAATTTCATTTTGCTGGAGATGTCTGATCTGCAGTTTGAACCGAGGTTTTAAGTCTAATAAGCCAACATATTACGACTTTAAATTGACGTCTCCGCAACATGAAATTTCTGCAAAATTTTTCATGGTGTAAAGCGAAAATTGGTCTTGTTAAGCGGCTTTTAGGATAGTGTTGTTGAAACCACTTACCTTCTAGTTCAAAAGGTTCAATTCAGGTCAAAAAAATTGTTAAACAGACGACCATAGCGCTTTAAATTGAATATAATGGTACTCCCTGAGATATTTTGGAAAAAATCAAGTCAATTACATCTTCAGACCACAATGACCACCAAACAGTCGCGTTTTACGAATGCAATCGCTTTTTCACAATGGATTCTCCAATTTCGATATGCAACTAACGCCTGAGAAATGCGTTTCATTGCTAAGACAGTTTCAGCATTGAAAGTCTGTTGTTTTAGCACCCAACCAGCATACCAGTGTTATTGTAAATGGTCGCGCCGGTCTAAATTATTGCCTCAGCTGAATCATATATGCGTGGATGTGCAAATCCAAAGGCATAATGAGCCGTAGGATAAGCCCAATTGCTGAGAAGGCCTTGGACTTAACAAATTCGTATTATCCGACGCATTTTCGCACATTCACAAAGTATGTCTTGACCTTCCTTCGCAATCACTAAACTAGGTTACGAGTCATTTGCATTTACTTCCACGCTTTAAAAATTTCTTTCTGACAAAAAGTGTTCATCAAAAGACGTAGTATTTGCAGTCGTAAAAGAGTACATTGAAGATCTTCCGAAAACCATCTTTGAGGAACGTATCCACCTATTGGAAATATGTACGTTGCCACAAATACATTGATGTGTTAGGAAACAGAAACTTTTCAAACATCTCTCGCAATATTAAATAAAAAAATCTTGATTTTATTGAACCTTATTTTCTAAACTTTAAACTTTTGTTTTGGCTCCTGCGTAATGCTTGAGTATTTTAATTGTTTTGAACACTTAAAAAAAAACGGAATGAATTTTAATTCAATTTCAATTGAATTTCTTTTCTTCTCTCTTCGTTTTTTGTTTTGAATCACGTTTTATTTAAGTTAAGTTTTGTATTGAATTTAAAAATTTTATTTTCAAACAAGTCTTTTCAGTACTGCAGTGTTTAACCCATTATTTACCCTCTTAACATTCGGTGGTGTGTTTACATTAAATATTCAAAGCAATTCAACTCAATTCAATTCAATTCAATTCTTTTCTTCTTTTGTTTGACTTTTCGATTCTCGTGTTTTTTTTTGGTTTTTACATTTTTAGCAAAAATCAATATTTAAGCTTAAAAGCATCAAATAAATAAATTTATTGGCATAAATAAAAGTAAGGAGTGCTCAAGAAAAAATTTTGAAGATACACCTTCCTTTACAAAAACTAAATTTAATGGTAAATTAAAGTATATTCGCTCATCTGCACAATATGTGCTAGCCAACGTAGCCTCTGCTGTATCAATATGGTTCATGCAATGCCAACAGTCTTTACCCATGACTATTTGCCTATAAATCTTACGGAGCATTTTCCTCTGTGAAGTCGCCGTAGTCTAGTAGGTAGTGTGTTGGCTTATTAGACGTAAAACCCAGGGTTCGAGCCCCGGGCCAGACATCAAGCAGATTTCTGGCAAAAACTCTGAGAGCAAATAAAATTGCCATCAAAAAGTTTCTCAATAAATAAAAATCTGTCGTTCGGAGTCGACTTTAAACTGTAGGTTCCACCACTCATGTATGATATTAACATACACAACATAAGTGGCGTGAGAAACTAGGACGTTGTACAATGGGTCAATTCGACCTCCGGGTACTGTACTTGTCTTAATTGACAAGTACACGTCCTCTAACCTAACCTTCCTCTTAAATACCGAAGAATAGCTTCATATGCTTGCTCGAGCACCCATGCTTCAGTGTCACATTATAGCACGAACGGTATAGGTTGCAAAGCTTTAAAGGAATCCTATTTATTATCTTTGCTTGGATGAGGTCTGAAAATTCTTTCTCATTCTGTCAATTCCTTGCTTTCTGTCCATCAGTACTTGAAAGTTATTTTTTCTGCGGGAGGATGTATCGCTCAGAAAAAACCATTATGCGGTACGCCCTTTGACCCTAATTATATTGGAAATGAGAGAAAAATCCATGTCTTGGGCTAGCCCATTATATGATACGCCCTTTTGACCATAATTAGGCTGGAAGTCGCCGTAGTCTAGTAGGTAGTGTGTTGGCTTCTTAGACGAAAAGCCAGGGTTCGAGCCCCGGGTCAGGCATCAAGACAAAATACAAAAAGTATTTCTACGGCGACTTCCTCTCAGCAGATTTCTGGCAAAAACTCTGAGAGAAAATAAAATTGCCATGAAAAAGTTTCTCAAAAATCTGTCGTTCAGAGTCGACTTTAAACTGTAGGTCCCGCCACTCATGTATAAAATTAACACACACAGCATAAGTGGTGTGAGAAACTAGGACGTTGTACAATGGGTCCATTCGACCTCCGGGTACTGTACTTGTCTTAATTGACAAGTACACGTCCTAACCTAGGCTGGAAATGAGGGAAAAATCCACCCCTTCAGCTAGTTCTTCTTGAATAGAAGAAAGGAACTGTTCGACCACTGGTTTCTGTTGCTCCCAGGGAGGACAAAACAGATAATTTTAGTGCTCTTGACTTTACATTTATTAGCTGATCTCTGGCCTCACGGGACGTTACCTAATAGAAAGGCATACCCGTTGGCTAGTAGCTCCCTCCCGTAATTTCTGCAGAAGTGGCGTCGGAGAATTTTTATTGAAAACTTCAATTAAAATCGATGCTCATTTGCGAAAAACTATTTACTGACACAGATGTTTAACAAAAGCAAAGAAATGAAGAATTGAAGTCGCCGTAGTCTAGTAGGTAGTGTGTTGGCTTATAAGACGAAAAGCCATGGTTCGAGCTCCAGGCTAGACATCGAAACTAAATACAAAAAGTATTTTTTCGTCGACTTCCTCTCATCAGATTTCTGGCAAAAACTCTGAGATTAAAATCAAAATTGCTATGAAAAGTTTCTTAAAAATCTGTCGTTCAGAGTCGACTTTAAACTGTAGGTCCCGCCACTCATGTATAAAATTAACGCACACAATATAAGTGTGAGAAACTAGGTCGTAATCTTGACTGAAGGGTTGTAATGACCAATTATGTATGTTATGTGTAAAGAAATGAAGACGCCATAGTTTAGTAGGCGGTGTGCTGACCTATTAGACGAGAGAGCTTGGTTCAGATCATCTTGCTGCGATTTCTACGCAGCAGTCTTCTGGCAAACACTCTGAAATTAAAAGTTTCGCAAAAATCTTTCATTCGTGGACGACATTAAATTGTGACTTCCGCTACTCATGAATAAAATTAACACTTAGAACATGGGTGGTGTGAGAAGTTAGGTTGTAATCCTGGCTAATGACTTGTAATGAACAATTAATTAACGGTAAATATTTCTGTTCTATTGAAGTCGCTGTAGTCTATTAGGTAGTGTATTGGCTTAGTAGAGGTAAGGCCACGCTTCAAACACCAAATCAGACATCAATACGAAAATGTGAAAAATATTTCTACGGCGACTTCCTCTCAGCAGATTTCTGGCAAAGACTCTGAGAGTAAATAAAAAATTGTTATGAAAAGTTTCTCAAAACTCTGTCGTTCGGAGTCGTCTTTAAACCGTAGGTCCCGACAATCACGTATAAAATTAACGAACACAGCATAAGTGGTGTGAGAAGCTAGGTCGTAATCCTGACTGAAGGGTTGTAATGGTCAAATTATGTGTGTATATGTATGTATGTAAATATTTCTTTCACAACAATAGTTATAAAACTATATATAAGTATGAGCAAATTTTTTTGTGCGCACTCCTTATCTAATAAACACTTGTGGCCAACGAAAAAAATTCAAACAAAAACAAACAAAATTTTCATTTACTGTGTTAAAGTATTGCATATGAAGGCAATATGTGGTTGTGGTTTTGTATTTTTGTCTAACACCTGCTCAAAAGTCAATCAATTGGATTCTAATCTCTTTAACGTACTCCAGTCTATGATACTAAAACATCATCATCATTGTAATTCAATTACCTCATGGAGACTAAAGTCCATCATATCCATTCATAGATACTATGATGAGAAGACCATCCATTAGCTTTCATATTCAATTTGATTTTATGAGAGTGCACGGGAATGGATGGGAGAATGGATGGAATGAATGAATGGCTGGCAGTGCTGTGTGATGTGCAGTATGGACACTATTTCATTGTTAGAGTATGAAAGTGTTAAACTAATTTGCATATAAAAGCATAATTTGACACTTATTGGATATTTTTCTATGCACATATGTATGTACATACATATGTATGTGTGTGTGTGGCTGTCATAGTTTTGAATAGAAAATTTAATTTTGAAAATATGCTTTCAACAAAGCATAGGGTTTGGCTAAACAATTTTAATTTAATTGATGCGATTAATTTGCATTTCAAAATAAAGAAAATTAAAATATTTTATTTTAAATTCCTGTTGTAAACAAACACAGAAATTGATTATTGTTGTGGTTGGTTTTATTAAAAACGTTTTGTTTATTTCGTAAAGATTCCACAGAATCATTAAATCAGCAATCGTTGCATGCAAGCAACAGCAATAGCAATAATTCAACGAGTCCAATACAAAGCTCCATATTGCCCCAGCTGCATACACAATTGCATTTAATATCGCCACATCAGTTGGCCCTGCATCAACAGCATTTGCAGCAACATCAACAGCATCTTAATAATCAGCTGCATCATCATCACCATCATCAGCAACAGCAGCAGCAGCAACAACAGCATCATCAACATCTGGCACAGCAACAACAGCAGCTTGGCGAAAAACGTGAACGCGAACGTGACGATTCACCCGATAACACAGACAATGGCCTTGATGTCGATAATACCGACGATGATCTCTCCAATAGTCTGAATAATGGCCATGACTTGGATATGGAAAGACCGCGTAAAGTAAGAAGGTAAGCGTTAAACATTAAACGTTTGCAACGTTTCTTTCTTTCTCTTTCTCTTTCTTTTTATTTTTTTTTAATAATAAAATCCGCTTAATTCTAAATCATTTAATTTTTTATTGTTATTGTTATTGTTGTTGTTTTGATTTGTTTAGATCACGCACCACCTTTACAACATTTCAATTGCATCAATTGGAGAGAGCATTTGAAAAAACTCAATATCCGGATGTATTTACCAGGGAAGACTTAGCGATGCGCTTGGATTTAAGTGAAGCACGTGTGCAGGTAAACACATTTAAATTCTATTAAAAAAAAAGAAAAACAAAGAAAATCTATTGAAAAATGCTACAATAATTGCCTTTATTAAGACGAGAAGCAACGTTAATAACAATTAAATTCGTGTATAGCTATGGGAAATGTTTAAAAATTGAATTTGAAAAAGAAGAAGAATTCTATTCAATCAAAATCTTTAATTGAAACAATTAAGAATTGTATTGAATTTCATTAACTTAACAAATCATAATTTACGAACGAAATAGGACGTGTATTCAAAAGCAGTAGCAAAATTAGCCGATGTGTAAACGGCGGCATGTTCTTTTAAGCAGCAGGGCATCTCCCCCCATTTTATCATTCGTTGGCTTGTTTTAGCTTCATTACACAAGTTTTTCCTGATGAGAAAGAGGATCAGTTGCCACATATACGATCAGAAAACATTGAAAGGCAGATATTAAACGAATCTGTACATATTGCCAAAAAGTACAACGTAGTGCTTGGCATTTAAAAGAATCCACAAAAATTCCATATAAATTGCTTACTACAGGACATATGGCACTTGTTGTGGCACTGAGACTTATTGTCCTGTTATGCTGGCATATTACTCTCTGCATGCATTCCACTATACTATCTAAGGATCCTTTAAACTCCAAATGAAATTCATTGTACCTCGTTTTTAAGTTAGTTTTGAGAAAAGATTTAACGTTAGACAAGCAAGATTGGCCCTCTGATATGGCCTACTATAGGGATTCATATTGAAATCTATACGGACGATTCCAAACTGCGGAATTAGGTAGGCTGAGGATTTTCTTAGAATATCTCTCCACCTTCCTTACTAATGAAGAGTGTTTCAGGCCGACGTAATGCCCTATAACTTACGCTGTACAACTGATCAGTGTCAGGAAATCTCCTACTACTTGTATTTCTATACTCTCTGACAGCCAAGCGGCGTTAGGTGGACACTTGAAGTCTCCGTAATTTAGTAGGTAGCGTGTTGGATTATTAGGCGTGAGAACACGGTTCAAAACCTAGGACAGACATCTCCAAAAAAACGATATACGAGAAAATATTTCTTCGGCGACTTCCTCTCAGCAGATTTCAGGCAAATACTATGAGAGTTAATAAAATTGCCATAAAAAGTTTCCGAAAAATCTGTCATTGGGAGTCGACTTTAAACTATAGGTCCCACACTCATTTATAAAAATTAACACACACAACATAAGTGGTGTGAGAAGCTTGCTCGTAATTCAGATTGAAGGGTTGTAATGACTAATTGTGGATGTAATCTCTGTCACTGTATCTACACATAACATACATAATTGGTCATTACAACACTTCAGTCAGGATTACGGCCTAGCTTCTCACACCGTTCATGTTGTGTGTGTTAGTTTTATACATGAGTGACGGAACCTCCAGCTTAAAGTCGACTCCGAACGATAGGTTTTTGAGAAACTTTGCATGACAATTTCATTTATTCTCAGAGTTTTTGCTGCTGAGAGGCAGTCCCCTAAGAAATATTTTTTTCATATTTTCGTTTTGAAGTCTGACCTGGGATTTGAACGCTGGCCTTAGGTTCTAATAAGCCGACACACTACCTACTAGACTACGGCGACTACTACTGTATCTATACTCATGCGTTGTTGTGCAATAGATGGGTATGAGGAGAGATTTTGTTCACCAGCGAATGACGGCAGTTGTGGGTCTGCGAAGGTGCAGTCTTCTCTTCTTTGGCTCTATAGTTTAATAAAGATATTGTTACTAGATATTGGATTCATTCATTAAACAATGGCGATTTTCCATGCCATATATGCGACTATTTTGCTTGTTGAACGAATCTTTCACTAAATATATGGGCTTTTTAGATGAAAGACATTAAATAGCTGACAGTCTTGCCAGATCGTTGATTTTGAAGCCACTTTATGGTGCTCACAGTGAATTTCAAATAATTTTTTCAAAATATTTTTATAATAAAGAGCCTTCTGACGATGTAATGGCGTATGTATTAGCTTTCCAGGTTATCTTTAATGTTTATGGCCAGGTTAGTTTGTTTAACGCCCAGTAAATAAACTTTGTTTAATAAGTCCAACCTTTGAATTTTAATTTTATTAATAAAAGGAGGGAAGCAATGGTTCGCTTGGTTAATCCTTCTATAAAAATTGTTAAATTTTTCTACATTTTTTTTCTCTGTTGAATTTGTTTAAACGATTATAAATAATTGTGATGAATATGATGGCGAATAAAATTAAAAAAAAAAAAGATAACATAACGATGGTAATCCTTGCATGTCAATACTTAACAAAGCATGACCAGCTAAATCTGAGCATGCATGGTAACATTGTAACATTTAAGAGCAACAATAAAAATAAAAATAAAAAATATTTATAAACCAGTTATCTGGAAATAATAAAAAAAAAAACGAGAGACCAGCATAAAATCCACATACTAACGAACTCGTGTGTATATAAAAACTAAGAGAGAGAGTGAGAGAGAGTAAAAAATATTTACAAATGCTTAATAAAAGCTTATACGCTTACAGTAATATGGGCTTGAGTATGGTTATGAGTGTGTGTGTTATTGTGTGTGTGTATGTTTGTCCTTTTGCAAATGCAACAAATCCGTAAATAATTGCCTTGTTAACAAAAAAATAAACACAACAATAACAATAAAACATATAACATAAGCGAGTATAGAGAAATGAGAACGAAATCTATGGGTTTCTGAGCATATGGGTGTGTGTGTGTGTGTACGTGCAAACGAAAACGCGTAAACACTTTAAATCAACAACAACAACAATAAACAATAAAAAAAATAAACACAAATTGATACAAACAAATCGAGAAGGATTAAATTGATAAAAAAGCAACGATAAAAAACGAACATTACGCAGACACATCCGAAAGAGGAAGAGCAAGATGTACAGGGTATTACAATAAATTTTTTTTCTTCTTGAAACGATGAAATGATACGCGAATATTTGATCCCCTTTGTGACATTAGAAACAAGCTTATGTATGTGTGTGTGCCTGAGTGCCTGTGTACTGTCACTGATAATATCACAGCCAATGACCAATTAAATGTTTAACTTGTACAAAATAAAGGATTTACTCAATCATCTAACGTGTGTGCTGAGTGATTCTCATGCTTTATGCTTATGTTGACGTTACATTGACTATAATGAACTGTGTTAAAAGATTTTGTATTATTGATAGGTCAAGTACATCCATGTATGTACGTGTAGAAAATTTTTTTGTAAATTTAATCGCAAACAAATGTTGCAATTGTACACTCATCCTTTTGTTATTTTCTATTTAATTCCCATTTAATTGTTTATATGTTTATAAGTGTTGTTGTTGTTATTGTTAATGTTTTTTTCTGTTAAACGTTAAATTTCAATTGTTTTCACTTTTTGTGTTGTAAGGCACCCTAATTATGTGTGAATTTCAACAAATTTGTTATTGCAAGGAAGCCACCCCATAAATTACATACAAATAGTAAACAGTTTAAACACCCTTTTATGGAAAACTTAATGAAAATAAAATAGTATTACTAGAAACAACAACAACAACAAACATTTAATCATTTGGAAAATCTCTATTAAATAACGAAACTCTACTACATACTATTGCTTGAAATGTTTGTATAACCTTGCTTGGCTGGCTTTCCCTGTGTAATGCCTCGAAATACTTTGTGTGAGTGTGTTGTGAAGTGTTTAAAACTATTTCTCAAATAGAATTTGTTCTGGTCCTTTTTATGCGTTGGTTGCGTTAAAAGTTTCAAGCATTTCTTATGCAAATTTATTTGAATTTTTTTCCTTCTGTTCTGTTCTTGAAAATAAAGTACTCATGCTCTTGTGCATTACATCTCTGATTGTGTGTTATAAGCCGTTTAATTTAGCTGCCGTTTAAGAAATCCATCCCTGTTGTTAAATAATAAAAAAGGAAATTATTATTTCGTTCATTTCATTTCATTTCAATTTTTTTGTTTTCGTTCGTTCGTTGTATTTGAAATTACAAAATAATTGTGATTGCCACCCGCATCATAAAAATATAATGATATGAGTTGAGATAATGACTTAATTGCTTTTAATTAAGCTTTCATAAGCCTAATTATGTGTCGTATTATCAAAATAATATTTTTAAAACATAATTATTATGTGAGGTTTGTGTTAAACAGTTTTGTTAATGCCACATTTATTATGGTTAGAGAAACAGTTATTTTTTCTGCAATGTTTCTCTGTAATATTGTATTTAAATGTTCTCCTGTTTTTATTTTTAAATTTCGTTTTACAATTATTCAACTGAATGTCCTGTTGTAAGTTAAATTACATGTTATAATTGTCCTTGTAACAATTAAAATTGCCATATCATTTATCTCTCAATCTCTCTCTCTTTCTCTCTCCAGTGTTTCTTGATACATACATATGTTTGATATATTTGCACGAGTGGTATGTTAATGGGTGATAATTTCATCTATTTTTTCTTTCTATTATCGTATCTGTTGAAAGTGTGCTCATGCTCAACAACTTTTCTAATCTTTTCCTCATTCATACATTCAACTTTGTTACAGCAACTCTCTTACAGTGCTGACAATGATTATAGGGACACTGTAAAACACTGCAAAACAAAATATGAATTTTAGCACCAATATACTCCATGCTTGCTTGCCTTAAATGGAGTCGCCGTAGTCTAGTAGGTAGTGTGCTGGCTTATTAGATGTAAGAACATGGTTCAAATCACAGCTTAGACATCTCAAACGAAGTTTGAAAAAAATACTTCTTTCGACTTCTTTCATCAGCAGTATTCTGGCAAAAACTGTGAGAGTAAGTAGTATTGCCATGAAAAATTTCTGCAAAAACTGTCTTTCGGGTTCGGCATTAAACTGCAGGTATCGGCACCGTAGTCTAGTAAGTAGTGTGTTGGCTTAGTAGACGTAAGGACCGAGTTCAAATTCCAGGTCAGACATCAAAACGAAAATATGAAAAAACAAATATTTCTTCGGCGACTTCCTCTCAGCAGATTTATGGCATAAACTCTGAGAGTAAATGAAACTGCCATGAGAAAGTTTCCAAAAATCTGTCGTTCGGAATCGACTTTAAACTGTAGGTCCCGTCGCTCATATATAAAATTAACACACACGACATGAGTGGTGTGAGAAATTAAGTCGTAATCCTGACTGAAGGTTTGTAATGACCAATTACCAATGAAGTCACCGTTGTCTATTAGGTAGTGTGCTGGCTTATTAGACGCGAGAACGTGGTTCAATCCCCGGCTTACACATTTTAAACGAAATTTGTCAAAAAAAAAATACGTCTTTCGAGGACTTCCCCTCAATACTCTTCTGGCAAAAAGTCTGAGAGTAAATAAAATTGCCATGAAAAATTTCTGAAAAAGCTGTCTTTCAGATTCGACATTAAACTGTTGGTATCGGCACTTATGGATACAATTAACACATGGGTAGTGTGATAAACTAGATTGTAATCTTGACTAAAAAGATGGAATGGCCAATCAGATTAAATTAAAGCCAAGTCTTATGACGTTCCGCTGTAATGCCTATACTAAGTTAGTTTAGATTAGAGAACGTGTACTTATCAATTAAGTACTGTACCCGGAGGTCGAATTGACCCATTGTACAACGTCCTAGTTTCTCACACCACTTATGTTGTGTGTGTTAATTTTATACATGAGGGGTGGGGGGCCTACAGTTTAAAGTCGATTCCGAACGACAGATTTTTGAGAAACTTTTAATGGCAATTTTATTTACTTTCCGGGTTTTTGCCAGATATCTGCTGAGAGGAAGTCACCGAAGAAATACTTTTTGTATTATGTGTTGATGTCTGGCCTGGGGCTCGAACCCTGGCTTTACGTCTAATAAGCCAACACACTACCTACTAGACTGCGGCGACTTCTAATGCCTATACTATCTACTCCGGCATTTAATAATGACTTCTAGCTGGCATTTTCGACCTATACTCATGGTTTTATAAGGGTGTAGATATAATCCAAATAACCTTTGACTAGACACGTTAAATTCTATGCCCAAGAATGTTTCTTTACAGGACACTTCCTCGTCATTACAGCTTTTACAGAAGTCGATGTGAAATGCTTAAAGTTTTCGGGCTTGTATACCCAGAGGTCAGTGCTCATTATAACTTCTATAAGGTCCTTAAGATGGAGTCTGGTTAAGTTTAATGAAAAGTTTTTTCTGCATATATCCACAGCAGGCCCCGGATTGCCAATCTCATGTAGGAATTCATACGTATTTTCTGTTGTATTAATCTTTGCAAGCGGGTAAGTTGTGTTTGTCCAGGAGCCCATGTGAGTGTAACCGTTGAAGGTATCGCTATCTCCTCCAGAGGAACACGTTATTCTTGAACTATCTTAAGAGGAAAGTACTTGCTTTCTAGAGCTAGAATGGTAGCTTTAACTCTTCAGTAAATTCTGATACCGGATTCCCACAGCGGCAGTCTTTGTGGGACTCCATTGTCCGAATTTGTTGTGCTTTTAAGTTTAAAATCAGAATTTTATACAAATTGATGTGAAGTTTATTAGAAATGTGGTTGACACGCATAAACAAAATCTATTTTTAACTATTTTTTAAAAAATGTTCAAACATTTTTCCATTCAAACGCGATTAATGAAAGTGCCCCTATTATTTCCGCAAATAATTTTTAAAATTTAAAAGAAAGGCGGTACAAGTGAATACCGAATATGTTATGAGATTCGATTTGAAAACACTTTACAGTGCAAGCCATTAATAAAAACATTGTAAACCAAATTGTATGACTTTGTGTGTGTATTATTTTTTGCAGCACTGTATGTGTATCCTTGAAGCATAACGAGAAAATCTTCTATTTCTGGTACTTCTTTGCTGCTGTCACAAATAATAGCAAAATGTTAAGCTTTGAAAAACTGTAGCAGATAGACAGACGAACAGACAGACAGACAGACAGTTGGATGACGACACAAAGTACGACAATAATTTGTAACAATTATTGTCAGGAAATCATTACTAATTTGCTATACGCACAGATGCATTTCTTTGTTCCACCACCACCACCACAACAACAGCAACATAAGACAAGTGACTGAGAGTCTCACTGGCTGACTGACTGCTTGACTGATGACTGTCGTGATGATAGAGGTAGGATGATGGATGTATTTAACTGATGACTGACTGGCAAAGAGACATT
Source organism: Sarcophaga variegata (assembly GCA_932273835.1). Lineage (NCBI taxonomy): Eukaryota > Metazoa > Arthropoda > Insecta > Diptera > Sarcophagidae > Sarcophaga > Sarcophaga variegata. The sequence goes on along the minus strand of OW026360.1, from coordinate 8,948,730 downwards.
TTCAAATAGAAATCGTAGAGATCGTATTGTGTTGTATTGTGTTCTTTAAGGACCTTGTATTTGTTTGGAAAATTGGAGGAAGTGTAGACAATTGATTCAATTCGGTTACACTTGTTACGAGCAGCAACAACACAATTGTAAATTGCATTTAATAAGACACACTTAACTACGTATGTATCTCTGTATGTGTGTACGTAGATATCCTTACTCATATTCATGCATTTTATGTTTCTAATGAGCTTTTTCTCTGTAAAATAGTATGAGAAAGAAAGAGAGACAGAGAGAGAGGTAAAGAGAGAATCATAGAAAACCTTTGGAAAAGTTGAAAGTCTTTATCCGTTTGTATATGTGACTTCAAATGAAAGTGTCTCTGGCTCTGTTTCTTTTGTGCATAAAATTCCTTAGGTAGGTAAGTGCAAGAGAGAGAGAGAGAGAGAGTGAGAGTAATACAGATATAAAGAGAGAGAGATAGAAGACAAATCACAGGATTTCACTTCCGATTGGATTCTATTGTCTACTGGTGTTGTCAGTAAATGTATTAAAAAGTGATGTCAGGACAACGAAGGCGACCAAAAGAAGGGGGAGAGGGGGAACAATGATGCTGATAACGACGACGGACGTTTGAAAAGTGCACAACAATGATTAAAGGGGTTAATTGGGCGTCTATTCATTGAAAATTACTGGCGGTTGTATTGTTATAAATGCGGGGGAGTTTGAGTACCACATTATAGTGGTGGTGGTGCCGGTGGCTAGCGTTGACTGTGTAGCGGGTGTTTGTGATAATTGGTCATGGCAATTATTTAGGAAATTATAGGCTTAAAATCATTTGTAGCGATTAATGTTAACACACAACTGCAACACAATGTAAAAATGATTAATAATTCCCTTGTTTTTATTGTAGGTCTGGTTTCAAAATCGCCGTGCCAAATGGCGTAAACGTGAAAAATTCATGAATCAAGATAAAAACGGTTATTTATTGCCCGAACAAGGTAAGCTTTCAACAAAACTTTCCAAACATGTAATAAAATAATTTGTTTTTGTTGTAATTTGATTGATTAAAAAACTAATAAGTGTGGTTTATTTAATATTGTTTGTATTGCAGGTCTTGCCGACTTTCCCTTGGGCATACCATTGCCGCATGGCATACCCGGACATCCGGCTGGTTTGCCAGCAGAATTTTGGCCTCCTCACTTTGCCTTACACCAGCCATTTAATCCAGCTTTATTGCCTCAGGGCCTTATGCCCCACTACAAATTGCCCAACTTCCATACGCTGCTCTCACAATACATGGGCTTGAGTAATTTGAATGGCATTTTCAATGCTGGTGCCTACCCGCAAAATCTGTCGCTGCACAGTGGTGCACAAGTGAGTCCGCCGTGCAGTAATAGCAGTCCTCGCGAAAGTCCTACAATTGTTAGCGGCTCTACAGCCATTGTTTCGTCAGCAAGTGGTGTCGCATTAACGTCTTCGGCTGCCGCATCGCCTAAATCGCCCTTGAATAATAACAACACCAATGGCAGCATAAGTGGCAATTCAACTCCCGTCTCAGTGGTCACAAAATCAGAAGACTGAGCCTAATCACGCTTAACAAATGGGGGTGATAACATCGCCCTCACATGCTTAACACTGGGAGGAGTTGAAAACAATGTTTCTCGTGAATTGTAAATAAAATTTTAATTTGTTTTCCCTTGTATTTGTTTTTAGTTCTTCTTAAAAATATTTTTAACAGAAAAATTATAAGAATTGTAATGAAAAAGTGATATAATGTAACAGGATAGTGCGTGTGTGTGTTTTTTGTTTTCGAATTTTTTCTCTCACTTCACATTCCATCTTGAATTTCGTTTAATTTTTATTTTTTTTATTTAATAACTTAGTTTAGGATTTTAGTAGAATTTGATTAGAAAAGAAGAAAAAGAGAATCAATTTGCCATTTGCCAAATATTATTTATTTATTGTAAATTAAAATTAAAAACAAATTATTAACAAAAACTAATGTAAAGAAATGTATTGTAAGAGCAGATTTAGATGGATTTTTTAGTCCTCAATTATAAAATAATTTTAGAAATACAATGAAAATATTGAAAAAAATAATAAAAAAAATAAACACAGAATTACATAAAATGATAAATGTTTTATTATTTTTAAAAAATTGAACTTCAGAATGCTGCTCTGTGACTGGAATGCCAAATCCCTACCTAGAACCTGATGTATTAATGCCTCACAGGTATCTGATGATACACTCTCATTGTTGCAGAACCCATATCTTGAGCCCGAAACAACACCCACTCTGAAAAAGTGTACCCTTAGACTACAGCGCCCTGTCAAAATACCGGTAATCTATTTCAGGTTTTCCTGGATAGTTTGATGCATGACTCATATCTCCTCTTATTGTATATTTCCAAAAAGAGTTTTCATTGCCTGAAAATTACTTTGTTTAAGAAGAGTTCTTGACTCTCTTTGTCTTCCCTTTCTTTTTTCATGCCTTTCCAAGCTTCCGCAGTCCCTTTTAGCCCCAGCAAGGGTGTGGAAGGTCCCTCACAGCCTGGTATCCAGTCAAAGGTAACCTTATTTTCCCTATCTAGCTGATTCAGCTTCTCCAGACAGTTCCTTACCATCTTTAAATTAAACCTTATAAGAACTGAGTCCTGAAAGGGTGGCCTGACTTTTAGATAGTTTTGGTATGTCCTGTCTTTTGTACCTCCAATTGAATTGAGCATATCTTTCGATTGAGCATATCTATGTCGCCGTGTTCTAGTAGGTAGTGTGTAGGCTTATTAGACGTGAGGTCTCGGTTCAAAACCCCGGTTCGGACGTCAAAACAAAAATATTTCTTCGGCGACTTCCCCTCAGCAGATTTCTGGCAAAAACGCTGAGAGTAAATAAAATTGCCATGATAAGTTTCTCAAAAATCTGTCGTTCGGAATCGACTGTAAAAAGTAGGTACCACCGCTCATGTATAAAATTAACACACACAACATAAGTGGTGTGAGAAGCTAGTTCGTAATCCTGACTTAAGGGTGGTAATGACCAATTGTGTATGTATTCATATCTTTCGAGGGCATAGACTTCCGATTGGAAGGTGCCCGCCAATATTTCATTCTGGGACCTAAAACTCCTGCTTTTAATCCAAGACCCATTCTTGACCCATCCGCATACAACAAAATAATCCTCCTTTAAAGAGTATGTAGTAGCTTGTATTCGCCGTGGTCTAGTAGGTACAGTGATCGCTTATTAGATGTGAGGCCTCGGTCAGATATCTCCAGCAAAACGAAAATACGAAAAAATATTTCTTCGGCGACTTACTCTCAGCAGATTTCCGGCAATAACGCTGAGAGTAAATAAAATTGCCATGAAAAGTTTCTCAAAAATCTGTCATTCGGAATCGACTTTAAACTGTAGGTCCCGCTATTCATGTATAAAATTAACATACACAGAATAAGTGGTGTGATAAGCTAGGGCGTAATTCTAATTGATGGGTTGTTGTGACCAATTATGTATGTGTGTACGTATGTAGTAGATTCATTTCTGTTACTAAATCTCGTTGCGTAGCACTTCCCAAAATAATAGAGTACACTGAAGCTGTCCAGAAGTCGTTGTAGTCTAGAAGGTAGTGTGTTGGCTTATTAGAAGTAAGGCCATTAGGTTTAAACCCCAGGTCAGACATCAAAATGAAAAAAATATTTCTCCGGCGACTTCCTCTCACCTGATTGCTAGCAAAAACTCTGATAGTGAATAAAATAGCCATGAAAAGTTTCTCAAAAATCTGTCGTTTGGATTCGACTTTAATCTGTAGGTCCCACCACTCGTGTATAAAATTAACGCACACAACATAAGTGGCGTGAGGTACTAGGTCGTAATCCTGACATAAGGCTTGTAATGACCAATTATGTTATGTTATAAAGCTGTCCAGAGGATAGTTAAAGAGGGAGTTGTCAGCCAGATGGATTTCTTAGGTCCCAAAATACCCTAAGGAATTTCATGCTAGACTTGTCTACCATCAGTCTAACCATAGACTCTAAAGCTTAGATCATTTTACCAAGTGCAGCTGACTTAAACCTAAAAAGAGCTTTCAGCGCCGCTGTGGAATAAGTTCTCATTACCCCGTTTATGTCAACACACGCTAATTTCTGTATCTTCTGCAACCTGTTTTTGAACTGTTTTCAAATTAGTTCTATCTCCCCAGGCAATTGCCCAATACGCCCCTATAGGTATGGCCAACATGGTATACATACATACATACATACATAATTGGCCATTACAACCCTTCAGTCAGGATTACGGCCTAGCTTCTCACACCACTCATGTTGTGTGCGTTAATTTTATACGTGAGTGGCGGGACCTACAGTTTAACGTCGACTCCGAACGACAGAATTTTGAGAAACTTTTTCATGGCAGTTTATTTTACTCTCAGAGTTTTTGCCAGAAATCTGCTGAGAGGAAGTCGCCGAAGAAATATTTTTTTTTTTCATATTTCATTTTTGATGTCTGACCTGGGATACGAACCCGGGCTTTACGTATAGTAAGCCAACACACTACCTACTACACCACGGCAACATGGTATACATCCAGTATAATGGTATGCATAAGTCCAGGGTTGCATCCGCTAGATTTCGCTGTAAGCATTCTGCATATCATTGTAGCATGTATGGCCTTTATTAAGATACGCTAACAAGGCCTGTCAGAAATCCTGTAACAGATGTCGTTCTTTGATATTCTATGTGGTTTCTAAACTCTTTTGTGAATTTCTTAAGCTTTGCTAGTATTTTGGGTAGAGGGGATATGTCCTGCTGTCATTCTCTTCAAACACTTCTCTTTGCAGCAACTAACCTTTATACAACCGCTCGAATAAATACGAATTATTTTAAACGATAACTTTTAGTTACAAAAAGTAAAATTTATTGAAAGAACTTTTCAATCTGTGAAGATAATTACTTCGTAACTGATATTGTTGCAACCCTTAAATACTGTATTCATTATTTTAATAGATACGTTATTCAAGTATACAACTGATGTCTATGATAACTATTGATTTCTGTTGATTTTATTAAAAAATTTCAAAATGCCTATGAGATGATCTAAAAAACTCTCAGCATATATCCTGTGGAGTTTGAATGCAAGCCTCAGATCCAAATCGTAATTTAAATCAAAATTTTTAAAATTTTGTCTTCATTTCATAATGAAATATTATAAGAAATGAAATGAAAATATAATTACGATGGTTGTACACTATAATTACAGGATATCAAACTATGTATTTAACACCGCAGGAATAAATGTAATTACACTTTATTAAACCCTTCAGCTCATATTGTGTATGTGTGTGTGTGTGTGCTTATATCCTTGAGATGTTTGCAAACTCTTAAACAAATGCTACATTTATGAAACAATACATACAATACACACAGTACACACAGTACACACATTAATAGTAGAGTGTGAGTGAGATGTAAGGCAGTGTCAGTGGCAGTACAATAATGGGAGAATGAGAAATAAAATCCAGGATTTTTGACTCATTCAATAAACACACTCTCTTGTTTTTATACAATTTCAATTTTTAGTCCTTTTGGCATATGTATGGCAATATTTGTGAACATGAGTGTAAGTGTGTGTGTGTATATGTGCATTTAAATGTAATTTAATGAACGGAATTAAGTGCTTCCAGTTGAATACTTTTTACAATGAAAAGAAAAGCAAAAAAATCATGCAAGACTTCATTGTATTCAAAACATTTTCTTACATTCACACACAATGTCTAAGTGTCTGTATTATGTGTGTGTGTGAATATGTTTTCTAATATTTCTGATTAAGTGCCATGAATTGAAAAATCTTTCTACATGTCCTTTATTACTTATTTCTTCATTTTTTGTGTGGCAAATATTCGGAAATAAATCTCCTCTTATGATTATACGGGAATACAAGTTTTTTCGTTACTTTTCTATCCGCAATTCAAAGTGCATTTATAGCCGTACACATACTCACACATATACTTTTTTATTTTCGATTTTCAAAATTTTGAAATTGTGTTACTTTTTCCATTGATTTGTTACGTTTCTTTTATAATTTTTCTCTCTATTGCTTCAATCTTTTCATTTGTTTTCATTATTTTGTTATAATTTAAGGATTAAGGCATAAAAGAGAACCCGAGACATGGTCTTATAATTTATTATTTGCAAAATACATACTCTTTTTGCCACATCATAATGCCTCACATTCATTGATCATGATGAGGATGCTGTTGATGATGATGAATAGGGGGTTGTTTTTTTATGCTGCTATCATCCATCCATAGACGTCAAAGTTCAAGTGGTACTTAATATGATTTTAAGACTTTTATTGAATTTTATTAATGTATTGAATTCGGTTTTAATTGTTGAAAATATTTCATTAATATTTTGCTGAATTCCGTTTCGTTAACAATAGAAAACCATTTTGCTTTCAAACGCTCTTGCCATTGAGTAATAAAATTTAAGAATATTGAACGTATTTAAACAATTGTAAGGAATTGTCCTTCAAGAAAGTACTTTTTCTGAAAGAAAATTATTTTGTAAACTTAAAGACAATAAAACGTATACTACTATACGATTACAGAAGACCATGCCGTTACAAAAATAGTTACATCGTTTAGAGGCTGGTAAATCCCCAACACCTAATAATATTTCACTTGAAATTGGTAAAATTCCCGCCACCATTACGGCTGAAGACTTAAAACCTTTACAACAAATTTCTATTTTAATAAGAAAGTACCAAGATTTAAAGAAGGGTCTTATAATAGACCTTTGAAAAAGGTGAGAGCCTGCAAGAGTCTCCCTCTAACTCTCCCAAAAGTCAACAAAATTATAGCTCACGCTGGAGGGGTACAAATCTCCTAAAAGCCAACAAAATTTTAATCCACGTTCTGCAAAATTGCAACACTCTCCTAGTTAAAACGCAGCTAAGAATGTGTAAGCTGGTTTTGGACAAAACTCTTCGTGTATTGACACCATAAACAGCTTTATCGTTAACTTCATTTGATAACAAAGAAATTCCCGCAATGATCTAATAAGGGAGGTAATGCCCTATAAATCGTTCATCTTCCTTGTGAATGATGAATAATGGACGCTTTCACTCATATGTTGGAGAAAGGAGTTCGGCGCAATATATTCACTTCACTCACAACGATTGGAGATGATTTTTACATTGGAACCATCTATATATTATTGTGTGAGATCGATAACGGCAAGAGGGATTTGCCAAACGTTACCGACAATGGACCAAGTTATCGTGAGGTGGTTTTTGCACAAATGGTTTTGCTAGATATGTGGTTTCAACAAGACTACGTTTATACCATCAATTGAGAAGCGAGTTTGATGGGCAATTAATCTCAGTTTTTGGAGAAGCCAATTGGCAGACAAAATTAGGCGATTTGATGGCCTTATTGACATTCTTTATGGGCATACAATGCGTCTCTTGTGTCCAGTGAAAGCTCACCCATGACGCTAGCTCTGGCAGACTACATTACAGCTGCCATTGGTGACACATTCGCTGAAATGCTAGAAAAATTAAGTCCCAATTGCAACTTCCGAGGGCAATCTACAGCGCTCCGATATATACATGAGTTTTTTATTAAAAAAATTAGTGGTAGTTATATATTAGTGGTCCCAAATAAATTTCATTCTCTTTCTAAAATTTTAAAAGTTTTTTTTTACTTTCAAAACCAAAACCGTTAAAAAATTATCCGTTATTTCATATTTCTCTTTCTTCAAGCCAGCTTTTAACAAGCAACAACACATACAACAACTCTTACTGTTCTATTTTTCTTGTATATTTAAAAAAAATTAAAAACAATCCATCTTACGAACTTAATTTAAGGCGATATTTTATTTTTTACATGCAAAAAAAACGCGACATTTACTATATTCTGTCTTAAAAGATCACCTTCTATGTGTGCTCTTGTTAATTATGATTGTTAGCGACACCCACAATACGTTGCAAAAACAAGTTGTCAACTTTACACAGGTAAACAATGACAGTAAACGAGGAGGAGTTAAACGCGTCGGTTTAATCGTGTTGATTTGTTAATTTAATTGTAAATGAAAGTGTGTTAAATTATATGAAATTGTCTCCTATAAATGAAATAATTGTTAGCAAGTGCGGTAATTTATAAAATAAATGTTTAAACAAAAAAAATTCGGTTAAAAATATTTTTTTTTTGCTTAAAGTTTTAAAGCAGCCCCTAAGGGCTTTTCTAATGTCGTTTTTGTTTCCAGTATGTTGTGTAAATTGTCTCCTATAAATGAAATAATTGCTTGCAAGTCTAGTAAATTATAAAATAAGTGTTTAATTAAACAACAAATTCGGTTAAAAAAAGTTTTTTTTGCTTAAAGTTTCAAAGCAGCCCCTGTGGGCATTTCTAAATGTTGTTGTTGTTTCTCGTGTGTTATGTGAATGGCTGATGTAATCTGAAAATGCTTGTTTTTTTTTCGTTTGCGCGCGCGTTGTCTGTTACTTTCGTTCTTCCTCTTTCGGCAGTAAATAGAAAATCGTAAAGTGAATATTGTTAGTAAAGAGTCGATGTTCGTTTATTTTCTTACCCCTCCCTCTCACCGTATTAAAGAGATGGAAGCGTGTGTGGTAGTGTGCAATAAATTGAAGGCGGTTAAGCAGTGTAACAAATTGAAATGTTTTTCTAAAACGATGTTGCTGTTGCTGCTGTTTTATGACAATCGAAATTGGGGGTGCAAAGGTAAGTGAAACAAAATATGTTATGTATTGTATTGATGTTATAACATGAATTATTTATTTTATTAAAATTTATTATATTAAATAAAATATTGAAATTAGAATATTAATATACCTACATATATGTACACAGAATTATGCAAACACAATATCTGTGTATAAATGAATAGTAGTGAAGTATGAATAAATCTTGTTCATAAACTTTTAATACTGGGTTGAATAGTTGAAGTGTATTTTTTTTATGTATAAACAATTCCTTACAGGTTGTAATGGTATAGTTTAAATTCTTAGATGGTCATATAGGTACTGTGTACATATGTAATTATATGTATTACATGAAAAAATAATAAAAAAAAAATATATTTTAATTCGGTTAATTTGAACTGAAATTATTTTATACGTTAAATAGGTATTTTATTGGATATTCCACGTATCTGTCAGGCATTGTATTAACCATGTTCAAGTGCTGTTGAGAAAATTATTTTAGTTTATTCGTCAATTCTTATTTGAATTATTCTTTGAAGTCGCCGTGCTCTAGTAAGTAGTGTGTTGGCTTATTAGACGTAAAGCCAGGGTTCGAGCCCCAGGCCAGACATCAAACTAAAATACAAAAAGTATTTCTTCGGCGACTTCCTCTCAGCAGATTTCTGGCAAAAACTCTGAGAGTAAATAAAATTGCCATGAAAAGTTTCTCAAAAAAATCTGTCGTTCGGAGTCGACTTTAAACTGTAGGTCCCGCCACTCATGTATAAAAATTAACACACACAACATAAGTGGTGTTAGAAACTAGGTCGTAATCCTGACTGAAGGGTTGTAATGACCAATTATGTATGGTATGTATTCTTATTCTTTAGGGTTTTAGAATCGCAAACCTATTGACTCTAGAATCCTAAAGAATATCTCTTTGAACTAAAACTTTACATCCCCTAAACGGATCGTTGTCTTCCTGGAATATCCTCATTCATAAGTGGCCGATCGTTATCAAGATTATCCTATATGATGTATGTATTTATAAATTCCCCCACTAATTTGTTCATCTATTCTAACTAATAAATCAACACCGAGTGATTTAAAATATCCCCACACCCCATTACTAAGCATCCTCTTTTGAATCTAACTTTACGTATGTTGACTAGACGTCGTTTTTGAATAAATTCAACTTTGACTCTTCACTTTCTATGAGGGGAATAACATTAAAAAATGTGTTCCCTAATGGGTTTTAAAAAGCGTAAGTATTGTTGAATAGGTTTTTTTCATCCATTTGGCTTTTTCTAGCTCTACGACCATGAAGGTTACTTCTGGCCGACGTCTTCTTACGGTCCGGTATTTGAACACTGTATTCTAACTTCATATTCCATCTTATTAGAGTGGATGGAAGAAAAGCATTAGTTGTGTTTTCTATTCTACTTCGGCTTTCTATGAGTTTTCTAATATGCTCTCGCTAGCCATGTGCAGAATATACTTAATGTCCAAGTCTGGAAAGTCTTTTTGAGGTTTATATTAGGCCCACTTTACAAGCAATGTTTCCTAAAGTTTTGTTGTCATATTTTACAAGTTATGTACGGGCAGGCATATAAGTCGAGGTCTTTGAGATGTCCACTCATTCCTCATAAGATATTATTCTTATAGTGGTGACTTGTAACATTTAAAAGTCAAGGAAAGCGTTCAATTACAACGAAGAAAATTCACAAAAATTGACATAATGCTACATTTAACCTACAATTCCTTAAATTTCCTTGTAATGCACGTATTAATTCGAATGCTGAACTCTCCAGAAATGTAATTTTGAAATACATTTTTTGATTTTTCAACTGCAAATCTGAATGCAAAATCCCTTGTTATCTAATCAAATAATAGTTTTCAAATTTGTGTATCATTTTTTCGTGTTTTTCTATTTTTTGTTGTATGTTTGCAGTTTACAACAATTGTTTATTAAAAAATATGAAATTTTACTCCCTGATTTAATTCTCTTTTTTAAATATGCGGTTGTAAGCGTCAGTCTATTCCTTGATACATATTCGTTTTATAGCATTTTTATTCAATCTCGTTCGTTTTATTCAAGTGTCATCGTCATTTATGACTTAATTCCCATTTAATTTGAATTTTATTTACTTTTCATAACCATTTTGCCACTCGAATCAGTGACTGACGACAACGAATCCTGTGTATGACGATGTCTGTAATTGTAAGTGGGTCTGTGTGTGTGTCTCTGTATATCATTATGAAATACTTTTTGTCAATAAAATCATTACATATCGTAAGTACTTCTGTGAATTTATGAAATTTTGTTCATTTGATGACATTCTTGCCATCATTTTCTTCTCTTCAATTCAATTCAATTCATTTCATAAGTTTTATTTCCAATCCCTTGCTGCTTCTCCTCCTTTGCCTTCTTTATTTGTTCGGTTGCTCTAGCTCTGGCTCTTGTGTTTGTTTGTATTTGCTTGGGTTGTATAGAAATGACAAAATTAAATTCCATCAGCAAATAATAAATGTTGTTGAATAATAATCATAATCATAACGATCATAATGATAATGATTCATCTGAACATCATTACTAACGACAGTACTAAGGATTTATAAAAGAAATGCAAAAAGAAGAGAACACATCGCGACTTAAAGGATTTCCAACTTTATTCGTAACAAAGTAATGAATGAATGACTGGCTGTATTGACTTCACATTCACTCCATTGCAAGTGCCAATAAAATTGCTCTCTTCGTGCATGTACATACATGCAACAAATGGTCTTTTACTTCTCTCTCTCTCTCTGCACTTGCAAGACAGTTAGGCCCAGACAAAAATAAATAATTTTGTGTGATTGACCCTGTGGTATGAGTAGCTCTCTGAGTGTAAATTTAATATTTCTCAACGTGTAATATTTTATATATTTTTTTCATCAAATACAACAAATACAACTACAACAACAACAACATTTCATATTGCACATCTGCTATTCCACTATTTTGGCAAATATTTTCGCTTTACATTGAGTACGGTCTGTGTGTGCGATGATAATGATGATAATGATGATGATTTTTGGCGAAAATTCAATAAGTTCAAGTATTAAAATCACATACATACACATACAAACATATGTATATGCATGTATTAAGTGGGTTTTCTATGTGCGTGTGCCTGTGTAATGCTTAGAGAGTTCCTGCATTATCAACCCTTTGCATTTCTATTCATCTTTCTGGTAAAAATACGAAGAGAAAGAAGAAAAAAAAACAGTCCAACTGATGTCCTGTATGTTGATTGTGTATCATCGACAAATCTTATTGCAATTTTTCTATTTGTATTGTTGGGTGTTGTTCTCTCTCTCCCTCTCTCTATGTGTCTCTGTGTTCTTTTCGTTTTCCTTAGTAAACTTTGTTACTTTAAAGTGTTTTTCATTCATTTGCCAGCCAGTATAAGTATTTCAAAAGGTAATACTTACTGTGTGTTGATCTCTGTGGGCTATAAATATATTAAATTTATCAACTCTATTCTGTTTGGTACAGAGAGAATTGCAATATGTATGTAAGCAGTACTCAAATAATGTTTTCAAAAAGAAACAGTTGTTCTATTATTAGAATCATTATTATTATTAAACAGAATTTAAAGGAATCCTTTCAATAATAGCCTGAGTACAAGATTTATGGTAATGCGTCCATAACTTCTTTTTCAAATAAAAAAAATTCATTTCAAAAATTCAAGAAAATATTTTATTTCATGCCATATAGCATGTCAGCTCCTCAGGCCTCTGTATATCTGCAGGTTGCAGTAGAAGGCTGTGCACGTGATACCGTCAAGCAGCTTTGCTTAGCATATAGTCGATCCACAATCACTTGCAATATCGGCTTTCTGAGACTATTGTTCAGTTATTGAAGTGCGACCGCCTACAGGAATTCGTTGTTAAATGTATTCAACCAGAAGATAGAAGATCTATTTACTTCCTTAAACAGCGATTGATTAAGGCATGAAGAGCCTTCAGTTGGCAGCGTTGTATGACTCGTTTTTTTACGCAACGTTAGAAGGCAAATTTTCCATTCAAGCTACACTAGACCAATCCCCGATTGGTTGTGAAAACTTGATTACTAAAACTGAAACAATGTGACAATATCAAATGAAGATGGGAGAGCTCTAGGATCCGTAATAACTTGGATGATATATAGCTTCTGAATGAAATGGTCTATACAAGGAGTGAACATTGTCTTGATAAGAAATTTTAAACTTGAATTCAGGGATTCTATGCAAGTTTAATTCAACTCTTCCAAACTTGAGGATAAGCTACACTGTGAAATTTTCATCAAGGAGCCTTACGATATTTCTCCACCTGTCTGCCTATTGCAGTATTTTTCAGGCCATACGTATAGCCATAAATCACGTTGGGGAACTCCAAAGATTTTTCTAACTCTGTTCATTCTCCATAATCGCTTTCATTTTTCTATAACTAGCGTCAGAAGCTTTATCTTTTGTTTTCGTAATGCAGGCAATTTTAGACGTTCAAAAATATGTATGAAATCAGCTTAAATACAGCAACAGGGTGTTAATTTCCGGTTAACGAGGTGTTGTCCCTAGCTAATCGCTTCTTCTAGTACCTAGCCATTAAACCTCCACATAAGCTTTCAATTTGAAGCATTGCTTGGCCGACTCATGTTCTCAGTATTTGCTTCGATTAATAAACCCTTTTAGTTTATTTTTGATGGCTCCAGACAGCTTGGCTTCTTAAAACTTAAAACACACTTTTTATAAGAATTTCTTTTCAAATTTCTTTTGCCATATATACAGAACATTCTTCTTCTTTATTTGACCATTTAAGGCATTAAAAATTTGGCTTACATTAGCAATCAAGAGCTCTAGGATCCTTAAAAGGAATGCAAATTAGAAAATAAAGAAATACTTTCATTTGAAAGACTTCAGTCCTGTCAACGTTGAAGTAGAAATAAATCCTTCACAGACATGCTCAATTAGTTATTACAATCCTTTCTCACTGTACCACATGAGTGGCGGGACCTACAGTTTAGAGTCGACGCCGAACTCCGGATTTTTGACAAACCTTTCATTAGTTTTATTTTACTGCAGTTTTCTGACAAAAACTCTGAAGGAAAGTCGCCCAGGAAATATTTTTTCATGTTTCGTTTTGTTTGAGGTGTCTTAGCTGGGGCTTGAACCGCGGGCTCTCGTCTAATAAGCCAACACACTATCTAGTAGATTACGATAATTTCAAGATGCTTTATTTACTGCCATAAAACACTAGGCAGCAGATTTTTAATGAGGACGATCAAGCTGCAAAAACGAAGATCGAACCTCGATCACTTTTTCGTTTTCTTCAATTAAGGTGTTCACGAGGGGTAAAAAAACTCTCTAGAATGACGTTTGAATGAATGTCGGCTGAAAGTGAGCGAGCTGGTTGAAATGGAAGGTATTTTTTAATGTGATGCACGCTACATTTTCAACGAAAGTATGAAGAAAATTTAGCATACAATCGACTAAAAACATTGTCGTTAAAATACTTTCATGGAATGATGGATTGAAGGGCCCGTCACCTTATACTTGTGGCAAAGAAACAGGAAAATAAGAGGACAGCATTGTGAGAATCCCGTTCAATGAAGGCAGAGTCAATTCCAAGTGCAGGTATAGTCATAGCGTTAGGTTTTGCGATACTTCAGGTTGTTCCACTATATTTTATTGTCTTCTATATTCTTAACGAAGTTTTCTGAACGCTTGAGCGCCTATTATACGATCGAATTTTGTCTGAAAACTCTGGACGGTCGCCATCCATCTTCTGTAATAATACTACAAGATTCGTGTTAAGAAACTTTCTCTTATCGGTTAGTGTTCGCAGTCCATTTTTATAGAGAAAACTTACAAAAATTGTAAATTTACGTGATTGACAAAATTTTAAAATCAAATGCAAAGCAACTCAACTGCATTCATAGGCCCTTAAGTGAAGGAAAAAGGATAACAAACCATTCTTTTTAAAAAACAATATCTAATGAAAGAAAAAAATCTTATTTTCATCACATTAAAGACAACGATTAGTTGTTAAACGATATCCTTGTTAAAGATCCGGTACATTCGGCAATTATTGTTCAGTTGTTAATAACGATACAAAACCACAGACAAAAACAAAAATTTGTAACAAAATTATGACAACAATGAAGAGAAAAATACAAAATAAATTGAAAAGAAAATAACAATTTCCGTCGGTAAAAGTAATCTGTGCTTAAGGAAAAAACAAAACAGAAAAAAAATTGAAAATAAAAAAACCAAAAAAAAACAATAGAAACTGCTCGTCAATTGCAAAGATTGTAGACGAAGATTTAAAGCAACGTTAGGTAATGCGATACTTTTTCTTGTGATAAATCAAAAGGCACCGATCCATCCTTAGAAAACGGTAAGCTATGATAGATAGACAGAGAGAGAGAGAGACTGAAAGACATGTAAGAAAATGTCCTTTTCCTTTTGAGAGACTTGAGATTGTCAATCATGATTGACTGGCTGATTGACAGCATTTATGACTTATTGAAAGTTGTAACAGTTTGCTGCGACAGCTTACATTACAGCTGGTTTGTTAATGATCGCTGATGCCTAAAACGAACGGCCGGCCAGTACAATAAACAAAAGACCGACCGACTTGTTGTCATTAAAATGTGAACAATCTAAAGACCGTAGAGAACAATGAAAACAGTTTTCCACTTGATTTGACAATATTAGCAACAAAATATCCTTAAATATGATCTTAATTGACGGCGACTAAAAGAAAGAAAATGAAAGAAAATGCCTCTACATTTCTCTGTATTCCCATAAATTGAATTCAATACAAAAGATTTCGTTTCGCAATTATATTTTCATTACAACACTGTAAATGAAAACGTATTTTGGGGGTTTTTCCATACCCCTGCTTACTAGGGTTCAATATAAAATTTATTGTCGTTTTATTGCCGTTTTTTTTTTTTGGTTTTATGAATACGAGAGTATGAATAAATTTCCAACAACTGTTAGTCATTTAAGCTAATTTGTCATGTATTTGTTACAACAACAAAAAAATTTATATTATTTTTCTGAAATTTCCGTAAAACTATTCAATTAATTGAATATCGACAATACAACGAAATGCGAACACATTGTGGAAACCAAACAGCTGTAAGGATTGTTTTATTTACCAACGCCTTTACTCACGTACTATTTCACTTGTTATTTGATAAACAAAAAAAAAAATATTCCTTTTAATGCGAGAAGAAATTACCATAATTTATATGCACTGAATTAAATGCTTATTTGAAATTAATAGCAATTAATGTGTTAATCGAAGGGAGAGGTGTAGTTTTATTAAAAAAGAATTTTCTGCTAACACTCCGTCACTCCGTTGCTTAGATTACGTGCCTTGTGGTCTATTTTGAATATACACTGCGCACAACTTGCTTAATTCTCATTTCAATATGGACTTACAGCTCACTTAACTTCAGTCAAACTTCACTTAACTTCAGTCAAACTTCACTTAACTTCAGTCAAACTTTACTTTACTTCAGTCAAACATCACTTAACTTCAGTCAAATTTCACTTAACTTCAGTCAAACTTCACTTAACTTCAGTCAAACTTCACTTAAGTTCAGTCCAACTTCACTTAAGTTCAGTTAAACTTCACTTAACTTCAGTCAAACTTCACTTAACTTCAGTCAAACTTCACTTAACTTCAGTCAAACTTCACTTAACTTCAGTCAAACTTCACTTAATTTCAGTCAAACTTCACTTAACTTCAGTCAAACTTCACTTAACTTCAGTCAAACTTCACTTAACTTCAGTCAAACTTCACTTAACTTCAGTCAAACTTCACTTAATTTCAGTCAAACTTCACTTAACTTAAGTCAAACTTCACTTAACTTCAGTCAAACTTCACTTAACTTCAGTCAAGCTTCACTTAACTTCAGTCAAACTTCACTTAACTTCAAGATATCCTTCAGTATCATTTAGGGGGTTTTCTTAACCGTGGTCGTCTTAATTGATCGATAATAGGGCTATTGGTCCTGGCAGCTCGTACGTTTAATTCGATTGTATTGTTGTAAGTGATAGCGTCCCCCCTACTGTAGAATTTAGCTTCGTTGCTGTGATATTGGCTGGACTGAAACCTTTGAAAGTATTCTACCATATACATCCATACATATGCTGTCTTCCAAAATGTATCAATACAAAGTTTGTATGCAGTTCTACTACTCTATATAAAGTATGTAGATATGCAAAGTAACCAAACAATGCATCAATTATAAATCCGATGCCCGATTGCTTTTTGACTGCGTTAAAAATACACATTGACGACGTTTTGAAATGGTATACATTGTAAACATTTTGTACAGCGGCATTATGAAACACGATACTTTGTTCAAACACAAAGCAACTAAGGTTTTGGAAGGCAGCCGTAATTGGTGCTTACTACCCTGCAGTTAGGATTACGACCTAGCTTCTCATACCACTTATATTGTGTGTGTTAATTTTATACATGATTGGCGGGACCTACAGTTTAAAGTCGATACCGAACGCCTGATTTCTGAGAAACATTTTCATGGCAATTTTATTTTTAACACTCAGAGTTTTTGCCAGAAATCAGCTTAGAGGAAGTTGCCGTATTCCATTTTGTTGAAGATATCTGACCTGCTGTTTGAACCGTGGCAACATGTCTAATAAGCCAAGACACTACCTACTAGAGTACGGTGACTTCTACCTTATATTCTTAGTCCCAACCAAGATCTAAAAATTTCGAGTTAAATTATTGATCCTAAGTTAAGTTGGAGGGCTCATAAAGCAGTATGCTTTACCTACTGTTGCAGTAGAGTAATTAATGCAAGATAGGGACCTCCGGTCTGGATTTATTTGCTTTTGGGTGGACTGCCCTTCTTGATAAAGTAACAGAAACAGCATATGAGTACGTTGCGCACTATTTCTAGCAAGGTTTTATTTTTTATGCTTAATCGGCTTCCATCTAGGTTACTAGCCAGACAACTGAATGCCCTATAACGCTGGTACACTATTCCCTCTCTGCTCTAATTTATTCTATCAGAGGATATATAGGCTCTAAGTGAAATTAGCTACACAACTTGTGAACATAGTCTAGATAGGAAATTTGACACTAGAATTCCAAGCAGAATAGACTAGTCCTCTATAGTAGTCTGCTTTAGGTGTTCTATTCAAGTTCAAACCATAGTTTTCAAACTGGTGCATAAGATAAACTATGAAATTTTCTTCAAAGATATTTCTTAAGATATTTTTCCGACAGCCTGACTATTCCAGAATATTTCAGGCCGAAAGAAAGGTCATAAATCACGATGCGGAATTGATAAAGAGTAAGGAATGACCAACTAATAGAATTTCTATTCTTTCTAAGAGCCAAGCGGCCATTAGATCACTTTCGGGTGCAATTCACAGACCTGAATTGGATGACATATAGCGGGACTCCATTGATCGACTCTGGCGGCAGTTTTTGTCATGGTTCATGGTCAAAAGGACACCAAGAGTAATTGTGTAGTAGGCACACTTCTATCAATGTTGTTTGTGTAGACCGGTTAATCAGTATTTGCAGGTAATTCTGAGGCATCACTTTATCTAATACCCCGATGGCCAGCTATTGTGCTTAAGAGAGCATCTTATTCTGACACAAAATGGTGACCAAATTTGGCATCTAGTTAAAGCAATGAGCTTAAAAAGTTACAATAACTTTGTTCAACTCTTCCTGTCGTTCGTAATTGCCTTTACTTTCCTCCAGCTTTTGTCAGAAGCATTATTTCTTGTTTTCCTAATGGAAGTGATTTCAGTTGATTGCAAACTAGAGTACGATATCTTTTGTTTTGCAGGAACAGGATGTTAATTTCCGTCCAACTACATGTTGTTCTTGATTGCTTCCTTCGAGTTCCAGAATAACGCTTAATTTGTGAGTTCGAATAGTGGTTTGCACAAAGTGTAAACGATTCATTTGACTTTCGCGGTATTCAATTTGAATCGACATTTACTCTCCACTCAATCACTTGCTTATACGCAGTGGTGTTGTGCTAATTTTCATTTTACCGGAACGCGTTCCGGACTCCGGTTCACGGTTCGGAAAAACAAGCCGGTTCGTTCCGGTTTTTGTTCCGGTTCGGGTTCGGTTCAAACCCTTGTTTATAAAAATACATATAAAAATTCGTCAAAAATTAGAAAAAAAAATCAGCAATTCTTTTTAATTTTAATTTTTTTTCAAAACGTCAGCCAATTTTCGTTATCAGAAATTATCTTTAGTTCCGGAACGCGTTCCTGTCCAAAAAGGAAGTACCGGAACGACGTTCCGTAGCGTTCCGGCTCGACAACACCACTGCTTATACGGTGTTCAGATATGCACCTTTATTGCGTAAATCGCAATAAACGCCATTATTGAGCTCAATATTTCATATAAAATTTCAATTAATAATTGCGCAATAAATACGCAAAGTGTTATAATATTGAGTAAAACTTAAAATGCAGCACTGTCATAAGTATGTTCAGTGACACTGACACTGAATCAGTGTGAATATTACAATTATCCGAACACTTTCTGTTGATATTTGACAACTGAAATGTTAACAACGACAAAAAAAATACGTCAAATTATTATTGATTATTATGTCTGAACACTTAAAATATTGTACTCAATAAACCGAATATTGACTCAATAAAAGTGCATATCTGTACATAGTATTAGATGCTTTCAATTCGACACTATGGTTAGCCACCTCATATTCTCACCTTAAGCTTGTTATATTTCACTAAAGTAATGTTTTCCGCTATCACTGCAATCTTCTGTTTTTGACCTTTTAAGAAAATACAAATTTGACTTACATTAGCTGTGAAGCCTTTATGGGTTAAAGCCTTTAAACGATTGCCAATTTAATGAATACTGTTCATGCTTTTTCTTGCCTCAGGACTCTAAGCCGAAGGACATTTTCCATACGTCATTAAGCAGTTAAACCAGCTTTTAATGTTTAACTCATGGGCTTGAATGTGTTGCTTATGCTTGACGTCACTATAAAATTTTCTACGGGCATAATTAAATTTCCTTGATTAATTTAAATATACAACGTATTTATTTATTTATTTATTTATTGTTGGTAAGAGTAACAACAGCAATAACACAATAGCAAAAATAGTAAATAAAACAAAATCCGACAATGATTGCGTGTCAATTGATTGAATTAAGGAGAGTGTTGTGAGTGTTGCCTGCAAAATAATAAATAAACGAGCGAAAATATAATCAAAAAAAAATTGATTTAATTAAGGACAGGTGTTGTATGAAGCTATTAGAGCACTGCGTTGCATTAAGTTGCGTTACGTTGCCATAAACAACGGAAAAAAGCAAATAAACACAACCGTAGAACGGAAGTAAGAACGAAAAGCAAAGAAACGACATTCAAAATGCGATAATTTATCAACTTTATTAATTAATTACCTGTGTTCATAATTAATTCAAATTGTTGTGGAATAGAAATTCACTTTCAAAAACTATTTTCAAAAGCAAAAATCAATTTGCCTACTTGCCTATCCGTTTTAACAAGGAAGGCACACGATTCCACATTAAATCATGTCTCTCTCCTCTCTTCGATTTTAATAAAATCGGGAAATGTAACGTAAATGTTTAAACCATTATGGATGATGACAATTATTACGCTTGATTTAATAAATTCAAGTGTTTCGTTCGTTTCGTTTCATTTTGCCTTGTTTCTTTACTTCGTTTCTTTTCTGTCATATTGAAACCTAATTTTTATTTCTTTTTATTGTATCCATATCTTCTCCTTTTTTTCCATTCATTTTGCTTTTCACAAACCATAAAATAAGTGGCTGCTAATCGTTTATTTCGCTGTCGTCGCTCCTCAAATTACAGTCAATTTTTATTATTTGCCTCCGCTTTTGCTACATATTATTGCTGCTGCTGCTGCTGCTGATGGTTATTCATTCCTTGGCATTGTCTGTCATTAGCAGCATTTTAGCAATTTTTGTAACAAACTTTTTAGATCTTCCCGCTTCTCTTCTCTTGTCGCCTGCTTCATCTTCTCAACTCCACCGGGTAAGAAAATCATTTAATTCATACACTTTGGCAACTGTCACTTCCGCATTGTTTGTTAAGAACAACGAAATCAAGACAGCAAATGGTAGACAGAGAGAGAGAGACAGAGAGAGCGAAAGCAAAAGGTACTATATGCCTGTATGAGTGCGTATCCCACTGGGACATTGAATTTGTTAGACAATGTCCCATAAAACGGCGCTTGCCTGAAAAGCGGAAACAGGAAACGCTTGGAAAATTGCAAAGTTTGAGAATAGAAAAGAACATTTAATTTTTTGATTGTTACATCAAATCAAATAAATACTAGCGAAACATAAAGCAGTTGGCGGACAATAAACTCAGATGATGAGGAATGCTATTTGGAACAGAAGTTAAAAGAAAGTTTCAGCATTTAAGAATGGAAATCGTTCGATTACATCACGTTTAGACACTCAGGTGGCATTGGACATACTCCCCACTTGTACTTTTCGAGCGAGAGTGCCTCAAAATATAGAGGAAAGGGAGATGTCATACAGTCTTTTCTTAGTTTTGATTTCGGCAGTGAAGCTCAATCATCGATTGGTGTGATCAACTGGCGTTGGCGTTAAGGCAGGCCGAAATCCATTAATCGGGTTGTTAATGACCAATTAAGTAAGTAAAGTAAGTAAGTGAAACTCAAAATGTTCTACATTTCGTATATAAGATAACAGATAAATCCCGAAAGCATTTTGGCTACGCGCTGAAAACATGCTCTATACTCTTCTCTTTTATTTTGATTTCCACAAAAACATTTGGTTTCCAAAACAATTTTCGTTGCGGTGGGGCATCACTTAGAATGGAAGATATCAACGACGAAGCTAATATCTTTGTTTTCGACAAAAAATGCAAGTTATCGACTACAATATGCAAGTCATCGATCAAAAAATATAAGTTATGGACCAAAAAATGCAAGTTATCAACCAAAAATGTAAATCATCGATAAAGAAAATTTTAGTCATCGACCAAATAAATGCAAGTCTTGGGAGATGAAAATACAAGTCATCTCTCAAAAAATGGAAGTCATCGACCAAAAAATGCAAGTTATCGACTACAATCTGCAAGTCATTGACCAAAAAATTTAAGTTATCAACCAAAAAATGCAAGTTATCAACCAAAAAATGTAAGTCATCGAAAAAGAAGATTCTAGTTATCGACCAAAGAAATGCAAGTCATCTACCAAAAAATTTGCTAGTCATTGATAAAAGAAATGCAAGTCATCTGCCAAAAAACTTGCTAGTCATTGATAAAAGAAATGCAAGTCATCTGCCAAAAAATGCCAGACATCGACCAAAATATGCCAGACATCGACCAAAAAACTGTAAATAATCGATCAAAAAAAGGCAAGTCATCGACCAAAAAATTGCAAGTAATCGATCAAAAAAGGCAAGTTATCGACCATGCCAGTTATCGTCAAAAACAAGATTATGTATAAAGCTAGGACATCGATATGACTCTATTACCTCCAGAGAACATTGTGTTACTGAGCAGCCATTTAATTGCCTTAAGGATATTCATGACTTCGCTCTGGAAGACACTGCAATGATCCTAGGGTCCGTACGACAGTCTGATATCCATGTCCACAATATGCCAACCTCAAACAAACAAATTTTTATTGTTTTTTTCTTGAGGTTTTTGTAAAAAACAAAATATAAAAGAATCGTTTTAAAACGTTCTAATCAATGTTTTGCAATCGGATCATATTACACTGTACGACGCAACAAATACTGGCTTTAACAATTATACGGCATATTATTAGGCAGCAGCAGCAGCAGTGGCAGTATTAATTTGCATAAATTGTTTCAATTCATTTCATATTTCACTTCATATTTTGTTTCTTTTTTCTCTTCTTACTTTTTTTTGTTCTTTAAGTATGATAATTATCTTGTATTATATCTTAAACCCACAGACAGACAGACGGTTATTTACAAAAAAAAAAGAAGAAGAAAAACACCGAATCAAACTTAAATGCCACAAACAGTCATAATATGTTCGAAATTATCCTTTAAATAACAAATCCTGACTGATGATGATGATGTGATGAAAAACACACACACACACAAAATCAACCAACCAACCCTCTAATAAAGCATATTATGCTCAGCATAAATTTACTTTGTTTTGCTTTGATGCTCTTGGTGCTGGTTGGTGATGAAGTCTCGTTTATAAAATACGACTACAATGCTTATGAAATGAAAAATGAA
Organism: Sarcophaga variegata; assembly: GCA_932273835.1. NCBI lineage: Eukaryota > Metazoa > Arthropoda > Insecta > Diptera > Sarcophagidae > Sarcophaga > Sarcophaga variegata. The sequence goes on along the minus strand of OW026360.1, from coordinate 8,925,748 downwards.
AACAGAACGAAGAAGAAAAAAGTTTAAATAAATAGAAATTATCGTATAGATGTTACAAATTTAACAACCAACCACAATAAACACTAATAATATGAATATGAATATGAATATACATACTCTTGAATGTTGTCTTCCATTATACAATCATCTCTCTAGCTTTTATACGAGGGCCAACACAAAATTTATCGAATTAACAGAGGCAGTAAAGTTGAACAATCTTTTTTGGGTTTCAAATATAATCTCTTCTTTTATTAGCTTTATTCGAGACCTTTGATAGCCGGTCTATAACTTCTTTAGCTTGGTTACACATAAAACTGACGTCGTCTTCTTTGAACAGTATTCTTCCAATTCGTTCCACTGCTTCGCCTTTTCTTTGTTCTCAGTTGTATAGTACAGCATGCATATCTTATTTCTGATTACGAATCGTAACGAAACATCTCAACGATTCTGTTTTTATCCTGTTCTTAAGAAACACTGCTTCCATCTTTTTCTGGGGATGGAACCGCCTTCATCTTCTTGGTAGTTGATTATCCAAATGAAATGAGATATTTCTGATTACGAATCGCAACGAAACATTTCAACGATTCTGTTTTTATCCTGTTGTAAAGAAACACTGCTTCCATCTTTTTCTGGGGATAGAACAGCCTTCGTCCTCTTGGTAGACGATTATCCAATGGCCTTTAATTTTGCTTTGTTTCAGCTGTGAAAAGCGGGAGCTATGTCCTCTCCATTTCCCTATAAATTGATCCAAAAACTCGTCCATATTGTAGTGAAACAAAGGCACCTCTCGTCTTCCGCACATTTTTAAAATATTAGCCTCACGCTATTTCACCTGACGTTAAAATAGCATTTTGTGGATTTGCTCAACCGTTTCTGGTATGGTCAGACACCACAAATGTTTCACTATTCGTCTTCTTTATCCTGCATTATCAGATTATTTCTTCTGCTTTGTTTTGGTTTAATTAATCAGCTAAGAATGTAATGTAAAAGTAGGATCTAGAATAACAGAGTTGCCATATATTCTATAAGTGAAGAGATTAGAAGTGTAACAGATGTGGTCAGGTCTGTATAGCATCACAATGTATGTATCACTTCTGTTAAAGAAGCAAATAATCTGAGTTTGTCGATTCCAGGCCAATCTCACTCATTATGGCTTGGCCATGTGAAGTTCAAATCATGGAATAATTAATGCCGGAATCACAAAGCCGTAGATTTAATGCTGATTGGTTCTATGCAAATTTTTGGAACAAAATTTTCCTCAGTGGTTACATTAGCAAGCAAAATCGTCACTTATGGAGCTTTGGGAATTCAGAAGGTATTATGGAAAAGCCATTGCAACAGTGACTGTTTAAATGCCGTCCATATAGAGCACTGTAGACATATGCGAACCAAATTTTTTCTGCTTGTAATTAAAGATTCGAGCCCCTGGCCAGACATCAAAACAAAATACAAAAAGTATTTCTTCGGCAACTTCCTCTCAGCAGATTTCTGGCAAAAATTCTGAGAGTAAATAAAATTGCCATGAAAAAGTTTCTAAAAAACCTGTCGTTCAGAGTCGACTTTAAACTGCAGGTCCCACCACTCATGTATAAAATTAACACACACAATATAAGTGGTATGAGAAACTAGGTCGTAATCCTGACTGAAGGGTTGTAATGACCAATTATGAATGTATGTATACAGAGAGCACTGTAGCCATATGCGAACCAAATTTCTTCTGCTTGTATTTAAAGATTATAAACCGGATAGTATGGGGTTTCATTAAGGAATTGCCATCAGCCATATAACATGGGCGTTGAATAATTTGCAACATGGCTAAAAATGTATTTTAGGTCTGAAAAAGCACAACCTAGAATGGCAGGGTTGCCATATATAAATGATGAGATTGGAAGTATAACAGATGTGGTCAGGTTTGTGAATCATCACAATGTATGTATCACTGCTGTTAAAGATGGTGTAGTGAATAACACAGCCCTGCGTGGGTTTTGTAAATAAGATGGCTCCAGGTGTTTCCGAAGGCATATTGCGTGCTAAACACGAATCTGGGTTCAAAAACTTTCCATCACGTCAGGTTTTCGAGAAAAACTGGGTTGAAACCCCTAAAAATAGCGTTTTTGGCCATTTTTGAAAAATTGTAGAGCTAAACACTGACGTGCTAGAACCATTGCTATTGTCAGAAATTGACAATTGAACTTTGGTCTTTAAAATGAGCCCAAAGCCAAATTGTTTGCATGCACCCTTAAAGTAGGGGGTGGGTTTATATCAAGGGGTGCAAGAGAAAAAGAAACACATTACGGAGGTCCTTAAAAATTAATCAGATTTACTTGAAAATTGTCACTCAGGGGTTTTTGGGGTCGCTGATTACAGATCTACATTCAGATTTAAAAAATTCAAAATGGCGGATGCAATATGGTTTGATTAATTTTTATAAACCTCGAGCGCCATATTGGATCCGCTATTTTGAATTTTTTAAATCTGGAGCGGAATATCATCGCCAATTCAATTAATTGTCTTTCTTCCCTCCTGGCCACTCGCACAATACTTTTATGTATGAATTTAAGCTATTTTACCTGTCATCCGTATTAAGAGAGAGAGAGAGAGAGAGAGAGCGAAAGAGAGTGAATGGAATATTTTACAAGTTGAATCGGATATAATTTACGTATGAATTCATGACGTGATTTATTAAGAACGAATGACTTTAAAAAACAAATTAAACTACTTTGCCGGGAGGAGGCATTTAAATATTCGTTTCAATTTGTTTGAAGCATACATTGAGGCAATAGGACTACGTATGGAGATGTAAACAATGTTTGACCGTATTTAACTAAAGGTGGCGAATTAATTTCCACATAATGAGTAGAAGACCATCGGCATGTGTTTAACAAGAGATTAAAATAAATTAAGAAATACTAAATACACCTACACATACATACATACACACACGTGCACATACTCAAGTAAAGTACTTCTTTTGTGCGTATTTTAGAATAATGTGTGGATGGAGAGAATTTCTATTTTAATTTGTATTTTCTATGGCTTTTCAAATGCCTTTAAATTAAGAGAATAATACCTTCATTTCGAAGTTATTTTAAATTTTAATAGGCCCTTAAACACACACACACACAGCCACACACACACACACAATGGTTGTCCTGGCAAGGTGTCACTTGAAAGTGATGAAAGTAACACTCGTCATCACGTTTTCTCAATCACTTTCATTCACTGCCATTGTGAATAAGTGTTCGAGTGTAGCATTGTATGTAGCATTTGATGTCATTATTGGGTTCTTAAACAAAAATAAAAGAAGGTTTAGTCACACAGCCACATGAGAGTATGTGATGAGTATGAGTTGTTAAGAAACCTAATTATGTGCCTGATTTAACCATAATTGGTTACTAATTTGTGGCAAATATTATTTCGTTTTTTTTCCTCTTTTCTTTTCTATTTTGTTTGTGTTATTTTTTTTAAATTTTATTTCGGTTTTTTTTTGCCACATTATGGTTTTAAAATATTTTTTGTTTTGAAGTGTTTTGCACTTGAATTTCTTTTTCAAAAACAACAACAACAAAAAAGGCATATCATAGTATTCTAAGAGCTCTTGAAAATGCCGACAATTTTCCTTTTTTTTGTCTTGTAAAACCTACGAATTTGTTTATATTTTCGGGGTTTTGTGTGGCCACACAACACCTTGTGAAAATTATGAAAATTGAGTGATGCATGAGGACTACTGTTGCCTTTTGATTTCTTGCTGAAAAATATGAATGATTACCCTGAGAAACTACCCTTTAATTTTTATAAATATTTTTGCCAATTTTTTCTTTTCGCCTTTCAAAATAAATTTTGAAGCTTTCATTACATGCTCGAATACTTTTTAATCTCATTTGTTTTAATTAATCATGACTAGCTGGTCTACCTGCCTATCCATTGCAATGAATGAATTCCACGAGTATTCGAGTGAAAGCAAAACAAGCTTCTTCCACTTATTCGAAGCAATTTTTAATTGTGATCATATTTTTTCTTCATCGTATCTTTTGCTGTAAAAGAAAATAAATTCATTTGATTTGTTTGCATTTGGCCAACTGCCAGTATGGTGGCCCAACGAATATAAATGACGTTAATTGTACAGGTTTTTGTTATGCCAAGAAAACATTAATATTTTCAGTTTTCTTTTAATTTTTTCATGTAACAAATCAATGCAATTACAAAATTATTTAAATACTCTCTAGAATTTCTACACACACGGACTTGGGGTAATTAAATTAACAGAATAGATTTCACAAAATCTTAATCATACTGCTCTTTAATTAGTATCCAAAATATCAATATTTTCTCTTCATTTGTTTGCGAGGATACCAGCCTACCAAATTCTCTAAATCTGTCACAATGATTTGCTCAAGACTTGTTTCCTTTTGAAATTCATCATATGTTCGCTGTGTACTTCTACTCCATGTAGACCATTAGCAGTCAGGTTTTCCTTGCTTCTAGGGATTCTATTCTATATTTTTATAATTTTTTAGTGCCTTCGATTAAGAACATAAGCTCCATAAATAGAGTCCTTATTCTTTTCCGTATGTCGCAAGACCCTTCATATTATAATTACTTTGTTGCTGTATCAGGGGAGCAGGAGAAGCAGATTGTATTCATGTTCTAAAGCCGAATTATTACTATTGCCTCAGTGCCACCAATGTTCTTCTCTAAAACTGTTCATCACATGAGAATTTTATGAGCCAAGCTGTGATAAGTCGCGCTGTTTTGTGGAAGCTACAAGAACCACTACAACATCCCGTGTTAGTGAGTCATTTTAGACATCAAAACGAAAGCTGCAGATTTCTGGCAAACACTTTGAGTGTTAAAAATAAAATTGCCACGAAAACTTTCTCAAAAACCTGCCTTTCGGAGTCGACTTTAAACGGTAGGTTCCGCCACTCATGCATAAAATTAACCAACACAACATCAGCTAGGTTATAATCCTGACCCAAGGGTTGTAATGACCAATTATGTATGTATATATGTATGTTTTTTTCATAGCTTTAATTTAGTAGCCCGATCTAACCAATGTGCATGATTCGCCGCAAGACTCGGCTTGGTGAGTGCTTACGTGCTAAACCCAACCCCGTTGGTCACACTTCCAACCAGTCGCCGCCTCCCCCTCGAACAACAATCAAGTATTACTTGGTGGCGGGGGGTGTAGATTCTGCGAGTGCTGCCTTCCAATTATGCTGACCTTGCTCTCTCAGTCAATCTTTGCTGCATCAATAATACCTTCCTTGCGAAAACACATACTGCGTTCCAATTGTCATATGAGGTTAACATCAGGTTAACTACATTATCGGGTGTTACCTGGTATCCTATTGTTGTCTCCAGGCAATTTCGTTGATCATCGTATCGCGGGCAAGTAAAGAAAACATGCTTCGCCGTTTCCCTTTCATTCCGGCATTCAGGGCATGCTTCATTTACGTCGTGGCCGTACTTATAGATATATACTCTATAACCCCCTCCCTTACCCGCTGCAGTCCGGACTGTATTGTGTACGTGTCCCTACGTAATGGGGACGAGCCCTCCGCGGTCGGGTGAGGGTGGGTTAGTGTGAGGCCGGGGACGTTCGAAAAAACAACCATGGCCTGTTAGCAACTTTGTCAGGTGGAAGTTCACCTAGCCGTGTTTCCTTTTGGTCCACTCGGTATGAGTCTGTGGGTCCATTTTCCCTTGGTGTAATTGGACCAGTCTCCATCTGTCCATAGCATCATCCACTAATTGAACAGGATTCGAAAGATCTGTTCCCCTCCTCGTGTCGTGTTTCCTCCTCTCTACGTCCACCACTAGCTTCAGGGCCATCATTCTCGCAATCACCAATGCTGCATGAGTAAACACCGTGCGGCATGCAGAAATTACCCTGAGATCTGATCTCCTCTAGGCCGCTTCTATTCCTGCTCTATAGGTCCTCTTATCCATAGCCTCGGCCCATATAGCGGCTGTATATATAGCGATCGATATCACTACCTTCATCAGTAACCGCCTCCAAGGTTAGGTATTATTCGGGCAAGTGCACTTGATGTCGCCGCACACTTTCCACCGATGTACGTCAGGTTTCCTCTAAACGTGAGCCTGTTATCAATCATTACTCCCAGATATTTAAACACCTGCTTTGACGTTATGCGCTGATCACCTACTGTTATTGTAATAAATTCCATATTTTTCCTGCTGCTTACGAGTAGTACATCCGTCTTGTGGTCAGCAAGTTTGAGACCTATTCCCGTGATTCAGTTCCTGACTATGCCAACCGCAGTGTTACACGTTCTCACCAATTCATTCAAACGTTTTCCTCTTATCACCAGGGCAATAGCGTCCGCAAAACCAATGATCTGTGTACCTCTAGGGAATCTAAGCCAATGTACACCATCATACATGACATTCCATAGTATTGGGCCCAACACGGAACCTTGCGGGACTCCCGCCGATACCGCATATGTCTTCCTGCCATCATCTGTGTCATATAAGAGCACTCTATCCTGAAAGTAGTAATTAATAAGTTCCATCAAGTAGTTCGGTACGTCCTTTCCATCTAGGGCTGTTAAAGTGACATCCCAATCCGCAGAGTTGAATGCGTTTTTGACGTCCAGGGTGGTGATAGCGCAGTACTCCTTATCGCCCTCCAGCCAGCGCTCACCGCTGATAGCATCCTTTGCTATCGTCATAGCCATCTCTATTGCATCTATTGTGGAACGGGCTTTTCGGAAACCAAATTGGCGATCCGACAAGCCTTCTTCCTTCTGGAATGCTTCCAGTCTCCTACAAGTTATCCTTTCCAAAAGTTTCCCAGCTGTGTCGATCATACAAAGCAGGCGGTATCCCGATGCATCCTGCGCGTATGCGTGTATGTGTGTATGTATGTATGTAAATTTTGTCTGCTATCTGTTAGATACCTCTGGACGAATTAAAAACCCTACTCAATCACAGTTTAACAAAGTTTGAAAATTACCAACAATTTCGAAGAGTGTTCAGACAACATACTCAATTATAATGTGAAGTTCACATGGCTGTATTGTTCAGAGTTAACAACAACCACTCGTTTTAGGACTTTATACGAACCTAAGCAGTATAATAAGAATCTTTTGGCTACAAAATCCTTACAAACAAAGCTTAGAGGGCTTATCCCCTTGAATGTTTGCCTCTGTTAATAAGAAATGCTTTTAATTTCTTTGGTTTTCCAAACGGACCCAGTATTAATTTGGTTTTGTTTTAATAATTCGTCGTATTTTCTTTTTCGTACAATTCACGTTTTTCATTCTTTTATTAGAAGCCATTGACATTTTTATTTTAAATTCAAATGTAAACTTTACAGCAGGATAGAAAGATTTTCCAGTTGAATTGTTTTATTGAAACCAACACGTTCGCAGGCACCACCACCACCACCATTATTCTCATCAATAACTTGAAATATTTTGGAAATATTTTCAATTAATTTTAATTCAAAATTCAATTTGAAAACTTGTGTTAATAAATTAACCACGTAATCGTCGTCGAACACATGATGTATGTACATGATTGTGTGCCGATAACATGTAATTACGGTCTGTCTTTATCTAAGTCTGTGAATACAGTGCTAAATAAAATTAAAGCAAAGAATTGTTTAAAATTGGACGGAATCAAATTTTAATTATCTAATGAAAGTACCGAACAAAAAAGTTTTTTTGAAAATTACGGTTCCCACAATTTGAAGGTGGGAACAGCTTTCCGGCATATTCTACAAGCATGTTCACCTCTTAAATATAGGCTGCCAAATTGTTAGTTGCTTTGTGTTTGAACAAAGTATAGTGTTTCATAAAGTCGCTGTACAAAATGTTTACAATGTATACTATTTCAAAACGTCGTCAATGCGTATTTTTAACGCAGTCAAAAAGCAATCATTGCATCGGATTTATAGTTGATGCATTGCTTGGTGACTACATATCTACATAATTTATATGCCGTAGTAAAACTGCATACAAACTTTGTATTGATACATTTTGGAAGGCAGCCATACCGTTAATAACTAAAAAAGCTTTGTATTTTTAAAAATATTTTGAACTTCGATTCTAATCACAACCGTATTACATCATGTAGGTCGTAATACATTTCGTTGCTTTAATTTTACTCCATACTGTAAGAGTTTGGCAAACTCTTTTATTGATGCTGAACCACCTTCCAATAAATTCTGTTGTTTGTGCCCGCAAAAAAAGGGTGTCTTTCATGCAAAACATGCAGATGGAAACACGGATTTATTGCTTCAAAAGCTTCAATACGAAATCGATGTGAAAACAAAGGCATACAGGCCAGCTATGGTAACCAATTGTACACATGAAAACCAACGCAGGAATGTTCATATTATGATGCGTATGTAAGGATTTTTTAGCGTGAAATTTTTATCCTGTTTTTTCCAGCATTTTGTTGTGTTGCCATAAACATGCTCGAGAATTTTTGAGAAGCCCTAATTGACCATATGCCGTGTGAATTAAGACGGCTATTGTCATTCATTTTTCACTTAAATATTGAACTTCATTTCTAAAAGGTTTTAAAACCAAAAACGATTGTTTTTTTAATTACAAGCAAAATAATAAACAATTCAGAATATTTTCAGCTCAAATATAATCGAATTGATTTGTGTTTGAAGACAAAAAGTTGACTTTAAATTGTATTAAAAAAAGCACACATTTTTTTACTCGATTCATTATTTAAATTTTATTGTGTTTGTTTATTATTGTTTATCGCTTGTATTTTGCATTGTTTTTTATTTTTTTTTTTTTTTGTTTTTCAAAATCACATTAAAGTGGGCTGGACCGCTGAAATCAAGTCAGTCAGTCAGTCAAGACTTCGTTTACAGAAATTCCCAAATGTTTACTGACATGTTCAAAAAAAAAACAGAAAAAAAGAATGAAATTCTATTGAAAAGTCTTGAGAAAATTTCTATTTCAATAAATTTTTAACCCTTCTTTCAAACTTAGTGTCCTGAAAGCGTGAAAAAGGAATCTTTTTTCCTTAATTGAATGCCAAATTATTTTGCAAGAATATTTAAATATCAATTTGAAAGCATAAGATTTATAACAACGGATTACAACGGCATTAATATTTAGAGCGGTTTTATTCATACGAGGGCGAGTCAAAAAGTTCATGACTTTTTAAATACAATACTATTCATGTCAACAAGCATTTCTGTCAGTTGACTTGAGTCAAAATTCGGGTTTGATGGCGGACTACCACATGATTTGATTTTTAAACAGAATTTTGCACAAAATTTTGAAAAATTTTGAATTTTTGAATTTATGAATTAGGCTACGAATTGCTTCCTTATTCGCACTTTTCTTAGGCTACCCCTTTACGCTGAGCTAAATTCATTTCCTGGAGTAGCAATCAACTCAACAACGGTGAAACCTTAACAACGGTGATACAGCTTAATGAGCTTGCTTGCGTCATAGGCCATTATTCCTCAGTATTGGGCATACTTATCAGTCTACTCCAGTCAAACATCAAAGAAGTTTGTCTTTGATGGCTAATAAAACCTCTTTACACTGTGTTAACTTTTATTACTAAAGTAGCAATCAACTCTTGCTACAATCAGGTTGAACTTTGGGAAGGAGCTTAGTATTTGCCTCATCAGCCCTTATTCCTCAGTATTGATTCATGGTTCCCCTGTATCATCTAAACGTTTCAAATACAACACTGCTCTTAGCAATGGGCATACTTATCAGTCTACTCCAGTCAATCTTTAAACAAAATTGTGTTTGATAGCTATTGATAGCGGACAACTTATGAATTAGGCTACGAATTGTTTCCTAATTTTCAATTTTTTTAGGCTAATAAAACCCCCTTTCACACTGTGTTAACTTTTATTACTGGAGGTTGAACTTGGTAAAGCGGGATAGTGGGCATGCTTGGATTATAGGCTCTTATTCCGTAGTATTGATGCATTCATTCCTATCTCAACTTTTTAAATACAACACTGCTCTTGTCAATGGGCATACTTATCAGCCTACTCCAGTCAAACTTCAAACAATTCGTGTCATATAGTGTGTGTTTGAAGGCTATTGATAGCGATCTAAATTTAAAAAAACTTATGAATTACGCTACGAAATGCTTCCTTATCTGCCATTTTCTTAAACTATTAAAAATTTTATCTGGCAACACCTTTACGTTGGCTTCCTGGACTATCAATCAACTCGTTTTGCAACCGGAATGAGCACGGTAAGGTAGCTACATGACCATCCTCGCAATTGATTGCTTAAATGGTCTCCTGTAGCATCTAAACTGTTATCCCATAATTGGTCATTACAAACGTTTTTTCAGGATTACGACCTAGTTTCTCACACCATTTATGTTACGTGTATTAATTTTATACATGAGTGTGGGGACCTACAGTTTAAAGTCGTCTTCGAACGACAGATTTTTTGAGAAACTTTTCAAGGCAATTTTGTTTACCTCAGAGTTTTTGCCAGAATCTGCTGAGAGGAAGTCGCCTAAGAAATAATTTTTCATATTTCATTATGAGACGTCTGGCCTTACATCTAATAAGCCAACACATTACCTACTACGCTACGACGTCTTCAAATGTCATCCAAAATATAGGCTACAGTAATCCTTCGTTTTACATCGCCTCGATTAACGTTGTTTCGATTTACGTCGTCAAATTTTTTGTTCCCTTTAACTTCAATTTGCTACGTCATTCGATTTACGTCACCTTTTTATGGAATCAAGTGCGACGTAAATCGAGGGATTACTGTATTGGAATTCGCAGCCAGATTTGCCTCCACATTCTTCGGCAATATACATCGATGGTTCGAAATTGGATGGGAAAATGAGGTGTGGTATGTATATCAAGGATTTTGAGATCAGAAACTCAAAAAAACTCCCGGATCACTGTAGTGTTTTCCAGGCATAAGCCTTATATACTTTTATCGGGATTAAATGGCTGCTAAATTACAGAGTATTTTATACGAATATGCTGATACACTCATATGGCCAGGATGTTATAAAGTTCCTTGCGAACATCGTATTGATGGCCAAGTTAGTCCTTGAATTTCACCTATTCTTTGCTAGGAATGGTGGATAACATACTACGAAACTGGGTTGCATACAAAATGCACTGGAAAACCCCCTATATAATCCACGCTTAGGGTTCCCCTTAATTGGCAACGTGTCTTTAAAACCAATTAGGATTGGAGATCTATTGTAAGTGGATTTCCACAATTTCTCAAATGCTCCAAAAGCCTTGATTTGTTTTTTAAGCAGTTCTAAATGTGTCGTGGTAATGCGGTTCTTAATGAATTTTATGCAAAAAAATTTTCCCTTAAATGACATCTTTCGGTCACGTTAAAATGTACACACAAGTGTTTTGGTTTTTATAAATAAATTGCAATATTTGTGATGATTTATTTATAAATACCACCACGATACACAGTTTTTAAGTGTAATTTATGGTGAAGAATTAAAAAATCTTATTCATCCGTTTTAATGAAAATATTTTACCACGTCATACAAACAGAAGAAATTCTTTTGCAATGAACCTTCCTCTCATGCATACACGGTTATGGTATTCAAAAACAAAAAACAAAAAAAAAATAATTTGAATTCAAGTGGAGGGAGACTAGAAAAACATTTTCCTTGTGAATCACTTCATTTATTTTTAAACCTACACACACACACTCATTCTGACATGAATAGCTAAGGCACTTGACTATTTTAGTGCAGCACTACCATATTTGGAAACCGATTTTCTCATTAAATAAAGAGGGTGGGAGGCAAAAAAATTTTGTGTTTTTTTTTCTTGTTTTCAAAAATAAAATCTCAACACAAATACCATATAACGGATCGTCATCGTATGTAATTCATTTTATTCACACATACACTGCCATCCATTCATTAAATTGTTCACTTCTAGTAGGGAATTGCAAAAAAATTAAGACAAAATGCCATTAAAAGTATAAAAAAAATAAAAGAAAATAAAAAAATAAAAATAAAAGCAAATCAAAAAAGTAAAAGTGAAAACGAAACACAATAAAACCAGATCACTGAACAATAAAAAATAAACAACAAAAAAAAAAAAACTTAAAATTGGCAAGAGCTGCCGCCAAAATGATCTTGAATTTCTGTTCTGTTCTGTTTTTTTTGGTTCGTTTTCTTTTTTCCCTCTACCATATGACGACAAATATTTTTGAAGAAGCAAACAATAAACGGGTGATGAAGTCGTAGAGGAATTTCTAATTTTAATATTTAGTAGTCTGCCCACATATGTACATACATACATACATATGTATGTAGGTATATACATATCTATTCATCTACTTTATGTACAATTAAAAAAAGAAAAGCATCGCAATCATAAGAAAAGATTTTGAAAAATGTAGAGACAAAATTAAGAAAATATTTCTGCTGATATTTCATATCTAAATGCCACAACAGTCTGTAAATAATGATAAAGAAAATAAAAATAATTTTCAATTTATTTATTAAAAATTGATGCAACGTGTATTTATCTGTTTAAATTTGTTAAAAATTATTTCATAACAGAACTATTATTAGGTTATGTTAGATAAGATCTAACTTAGATTACAAACTAGGCCGAATATGATACCAACCAGAAATCAGCAATGAGTATTCAAAAAGATGAGTAGAATCAAATCATACTCATAATTTCTGATGCCTCTATACATTCATACTTATTTTAATATCATGTGGAACCTCTACTCATATTCAAAGTTTAAAGTACTCATCATATTCATACTTAACAACACGTATGATGTTGTTGAGTTCGACTCTTCATAACTCAACATATGTACGAATCATAAAATAAGTATGATTCCCGTACGAACACTAAAATACTCACTGAAAGGTAGTGTGTTTGCTGCTCTGTCTTTTTTGCTTATGTGTCTCTTTTCTTTTTGTATTGTAAATTTTGATGAATAAATCGAATCACTCGAATCATCACTTTTAATATTATAAGAAGTATTTTTCTAAAGTTATGAATCTAAATGAGTAGACTTATGAATCAAAGATATTTCAAATGGTATGAGTTTGATGTCAATGTTGTACGCTTACTCATTGCAACCTGTGCTTATAAATCAACGTTGTAGTGAGTATGAATGAATCAGAGTACATAGTTAAATTTCAATATTGTTGACTCACTTATATTCAAAATTTCATGAGTGCTTATGAGTGGCGAAAAAACGATTCATTGCTGATCTCTGATACCAACACATTAATATCCAAACTGAGAATCAAAAAGTCTCCATAGGAATCCATACCTACTTCAAGATAAATCTTGGTTTAGCGGAAACATTTATTTTGAAGATGTTCAATCATAGATAATAGGTTATGGAAAGGCAATAACCTTCATTCCTTTCTTGCGTAAGCTAGGTTCTGAAACATGAAATGAAAGATACTTTCCTTCTCCTGTTCAGACCCACATTGGCTGCAGAAGTCATGCATGACTTCCGGCTACAGTAAGTGCGATCCAGTTAAAGAAAACAGAATTCGTCTTCTGCAGTTCAGCCCAGTAGAGCCTAACAATACTGCAAGTGCCCTCATGCTGCACAAGAAGTTGACCCTCCTTACAAAACAACCGTAGAATACCCAGTTTAACTGAGGCATTGGGATGTCGTAGGGATTAAATGGCTGTTCAATTGCAGAATGTTCCATGAGAATATGCTGATATACTGGGCTAGCCAGGCTGCCATAAAGTTCTTTGCGAACATCACCAGTTTGTCCATGAATAACGCCTATTCTTTGTTAGAAGTCGTGGATCACATATTCCGAAACTGTGTTGTGTACAAAATGGAATGGAAAACCCCCTATATAAGCCACGCTTAGGGTTCTCCATAATTGGCACCGTTTCTTTAGAACCAATTGGAATTGTCTCGGAGTCTAGTATGTTGACTTACAAAATGAAATACGATAAAACAAAAATTTCTTTCGACGTTCCCTTTTCAGCAGGCTTCTGGCAAAATTGAACAAGATTCTCAAATCTGACGTTCACTGTTAAACTGTACGGATAAAATTAACATATAAAACATACATATGTAGACAAAAAAGATTGGCTGTTATCCATAAAACCTGAAAGGATTGTAAAAGCCAATTAAGTGAAGCAGTGGGTTCTATACCAGCCATATCCCGTTCATTAGCAAACCTATGCCTGACGATATCCCGAATAATCCATTAGAGTGTTATCTTTGAATATTAAGCATTAATAAAGGGCTTAATCGCAGTCACCAGACTTTAAGAAAAGACCACTTTATCGAACAATCATTGCGCCGCTTTCAATATGTCTTACGCTGTGCCTGGAATACACTTCAGTGGTCTGGCAGTTAATACGAAAGTCGACTGGTTACTGCCTGCTTTATCCAACATTTCAGGTTAGGCTGTCGGGATTAACCTTAAGGGCATTAATATGAACATTCGGATTATTGAAATTTGAAAGTCTAATCTCCAAGTTCGAAAATTATTCGACCACATTCCCTATATGGTAGCATATCCATTATCCCGGTTGAGTCAACAGTTAAATTCATTGTGTCTTACTGCTCTCAACTTAGTTATCTGCTTCCAATTTAGTACAACAAATAGCTGCGCACTTTGTCTATGGTGATACACCGTCTACATTATGCGTGCACTGTGTTCACTGGCCGATTCGAGCCCTTAGGTTATTGCCTTAAATAACAAAAAAGAAATTTAGAAACAATTTCGATGGTTCTTGATTTTTTACCGCAATAAAGCCGAGTATTTGCATTGTTTTGTGATGCAGGGTACATCGCTGTACAGTTAAGGCAAAAGAAAAGTCAATGGACTGGATTTGCGAGAATAGTGTTCAAACAAGGTCATGGTGTCTATTTTAATAATACACGTGAGATAATTTTTATTGATTACCAGAACTAATATACGATTAAAGGCAAGTATTTTACTAACGTAATACACCTTTTAACGAACAACAGCGGGTGTAAATTTTGGGGAGTAATAAGCTCTTAACATTCTAGGCATAAAAAACCGATACTATGATCGCAGGAATCAGTATATTTTGTTCCAAGTGTCAAAAGAAGCATTCTAGTACTTTAGACTCTTCAATAGTGCAAAAGACATTTCAATTCATCGATCTCCTTATTATTTACACCACCAGAGTCTGTCCCACCGAAAATGCCATACAAATGTCGAGACCGATGCTTTGATGTTTCTGGTATTTACAAGCCTCTCAGACGCGTAGATGGCTTATTAGTGAGAGTGGGTTATCTAGCTCTATGGATTCATTGGATCACTTTTGAAAAGTGGCTTGCGTTCAACTGTTTTATAGGTTGTACAACGGACTGGGCTCTAGTGAGAAAAAACGCTTGTTTCCGAAAATTTCGTCTGATTATGATCGAACTTAGTCAATAGATTACATTTTTCATTACAAACAAATCTTTTTTTTTAATATCAATATGCGTATGGCAAACCCTCTTGTTGCAAACATTCTTCGCGATCCAAGCAATGTAAACAATTCTTCCAATTCCAGTTCAATACACTGTATAATTAGAGGCCATATCTTGAATTTTGATTGAATGTTAACAATAACAACACTTTCTATGATTTTTTGCTCAAAAAGTATGTCCACACAGAACACATTCTTCCAGTACTGCTGTTCAATTTAATACTAAACGAATGCTTATGGTAATTGTGGTCATCTATTGCCCATTCCTATGCCATTTCATAATCGTTCCATAACTTAACTGTACATACATACATTTGTTTTTCATTCTTTTTTTTATTTTTCTTTTTCAGATTTTTTTAAAAGAAACATTTTTTTGTGTTTTTCTCTACACAACACACTGGCACCCACACACTTACATACATACATACATACATACATACATACATACATACATACATATATGCATATATGTATACAAATATCAATTTGTACACCCATGTGCTTGTACATGTGTTGTGTATTAATATCATATAAAAAAATCCGAGTGATTTTATTTAAAATTTGAAATGTTCGTGTGTTTTTCCGAATGTTGTGGAGAAAGAAAATTTTTTCGAAATATTTTTTTTTATTATTTTCTCTTTTTCCTCATTCCTTTGCTTATTTTCTTGATTTAATAAATATTTTTCGAATAGAAAAAATACGTTTTTTTTTCGGTATCTGTTACCATAAACGAGCGGCGGCGAACACTTGCTATTAGAAAATCTTTCTGGGCAATTGTGGAGCGTATAAGTGATGGGTTAAAACGTGTTGTTTTTGTTATTTTTTTTTATATACACACAGAGTTCAATGTGTATCGAATGGAATGAAAGTAAAAATAAATATTTTTTTCGTTAATATTTCAATTGTTTTTATAGAGAGAAGAAATCTTTTTGCAAAAACAAAATTTTTCTAAAAAATCGAATGAAAAAACGCAATTTATGTTTAATTTACTGCATAAAACATTATGTTGATATAAACAAATTGATTTGAAAATTGTTTAAATTTGTCTGGCAACAATATAAGGCCTTGGCTTGAAACATTATATCCATAATGCGGTTAGAATAGAGGCTACCAAGGTCACTACCTACATATGTTTTCAGATCGTTTTCAGAATAAACTTGCAAATCCTATTAGTTTTTATCAAATTTTGTATGTATGTACATATGTATGTACGTATGTACTATATATATTTATGTATGTAAATAAAATTTAAAATTTTTATCTGAATTACAGTGGGCTCAGTATGTATGTACAGCACGTGAATTCATATTAGAAAAAGTGGAATTATTTGTCTCACAATTTTAAGGTGTTTCATATTTCTTTCTTTCGTTTTTTATAAATAAATAGACTATGAAGGTCAACAGAGTTGGCTAAAAGAAAGACAGCGAATAGTATTTTAAGCATATTTCATGCATACATACATTTTTCACACATACATATACATCAAATACATATTTTTCATTTGGATTCTCATATCTCAGGGAAATATATGAGAGCACCACCAAAATTAGTTGGGCTGACTTTCAAAATGTATCAATACAAAGTTTGTATGCAGTTCTACTACTGTATATAAACTATGTAGATATGCAAAGTAACCAAACAATGCATCAACTATAAATCCAATGCCCGATTGCTTTTTTACTGCGTTAAAAATACATATTGACGACGTTTTGAAATAGAATACATTGTATATATTTTGTACAGCGGCTTTATGAAACACCACACTTTGTTTAAACACACTAACATTTTGGAAGTCAGCCTTGATCTCCGAAATAAAGCACAACAAATTGGGCAAAATTTTTAGATCGATGTACCTTTTCACAGCAAATTTCAACAGTTTTGATACCCTATTTAGTAAAGACTATCTCTCTAGCTGTTAACATAACCTTAAAACACAGGATTTACCTTAGTAATGTCACCATATGACCTATTGTGCTTTCATCCTTCATGTTAACCACTTAATGACTCCTTCAAGCCTAAGGTCCTAAATTTCAGAATGCTGTTCGATCTCAACAATGACAATTCCCTGCCAAGCACTTGTTGTGCATTCAAGTATTAATTCCAGGGATTTATTAATGCCCCACAGGTTTGGATAATAATGTATTACGATGGCAATGTCCATCTGCACGGAATCTACATGATGGGCTCGAGGCAATCCCCCGGTTTGAATAAATGTTCCCTGAGTCTATAGTACCTGGTTAACAATTTCAGGTTATTCCTGAGGAGTTTGATGCATGACTCAGATCTCTTCTTATTGTGGTCTGCGAACAAAAGTTTCGATTGCTTTAAATCTGCTTAGTTTGAGAAGAGTCTTTCATTACATACATACATACATACATTACATTACATTAATTAGTCATTACAACCCTTCAGTCAGGATTACGACCTAGCTTCTCATACCACTTATGTTGTGTGTGTCAATTTTATGCATGTGTGGTGGGACCTAGAGTTTAAAGTCGACTCCGAACGACAGAATTTTGAGAAACTTTTCATGGCCGTTTTATTTTACACTCAGAGTTTTTACCAGAAATCAGCTGAGAGGAAGTCGCCGAAGAAATACTTTTTGTATTTTGTTTTGATGTCTGGCCTGGGGTTCGAACCCTGGCTTTACGTTTAATAAGCCAACACACTACCTACTAGACTACGGCGACTTCATGAGAAGAGTCTTTACGTTTCTTTATATTGCCTTTTCAAACATCCGCTCTTACTCTACTACACAGGCGACGTAGAAGCTTGTCTGCTCGCTCATTCCGTAACGTCATTTCCCCTACGTAGCCGATTCAGTTTCTCTATACAGTCCCAGAATTCGTCGTAGTCTAGTAGGTAGTGTGTTGACTTATTAGACGTGAGGCCGCGGTTCAAACCCCAGGTCAGACATCCCCAACACAATGAAAAAAATATTTTTTAGGCGACTTCCTCTCAGCAGATTTCTGGCAAAATGTCTGAGTCTCAAATAAAATTGCCATGAAAAGTTTCTCAAAAAATCTGTCATTCGGAGACGACTTTAAACTGTAGATCCCCACACTCATGTATAAAATTAATACACCCAACATAAGTGGTGTGAGAAGCTAGGTTTGTAATCCTGACTGAAGGGTTGTAATGGCCAATTATTTATGTATGTATGCCTCTCATCTGATACACGACTTAAACCTCCTCTTATTGTAGTTTGCGAACAAATGTTTCGATTTCTTCAAAACCACTTAGTTTGACAAGAGTCTTTGCCTCTCATTATCTAGCTTTCCCCATCCTCTCCCACTATACTCCATCAGTGAAGTAGAAGCTCCCCTCCGCTTGTCCGCTTGCTCATGGCAGAGAATTCCCACATTACCTGGGTCACAGCAGAGGGTAGCCTTATTTCCCCTGCCTAGCTTCTCCAGACAAACCCATACTATTTTCGATTTAACCTCATAAGAGCTGAAGAGCTAATCGTGAATTTCTTTAAGACGTATTCAAATTCCTTAAACCTTGACATATATTAATAAAAAACAATTAAATTTTAATTTACACTCTCCCCAGGGTCCTTAGAAACATTTCACTTTCAATTATTGTCGTTTAGAGAAAAAAATTTGCGTGTTTCAAAAGTGAAACTTAATCAAATTGTTTAGCAGCAGTTTGCCATCCAGGCAACAAGGCTTATTGCCTAAAATAAACCAAAATTAATGGCAATCGAATAGAATAATAAAAGAAATTAATAAAAATCAAATCATATACACACGACATGTCACGAAACCATGATTTGTTAGACAAATTCCAAACAAAAAAAAACTCCTTTTCATTGCTGTTTACACTTTCGCTTATTTCATGTGCCTTTACTGTGTTGTTATGCTTGCAACACGTGCAGTCGTTTTGGCTTTGAGACCTTTAACTTTATTAAAACAGAATGAAATCAAAGAGATGATGATGAAGAAGGAGAAGTAGAAGTAAAAGAAAAAATTAATAAAATTAACACAATAACAGAAAATATTTTGGTAAAATCCAAAAGAGCCCATTTAGCCTATAAACATGGATTTTTATTCGTATTTGTTTTAAGGATTTAATCAAAGGACATTATACAATGGAAGCAAAAGAAGCACACGTCCTTAAATAAACACTCTGATTGAATTTGCTCTTTTCTACGCTCTCCTTGTTGCTTTAGATGCCGCTGTTACTGTTGCTGTTGGTTGCACACATTAAGATGCCGTAATTCTGTTTCAAAATATTTTCAACGCTTTAGAGTTTAAAGAAATTGATCCTTCACCCTTATTGTTGTTGTTGTTGCCCTATCACATACATGCCTGACATGCCTTGTAGTGCAGATTTTTAATATGCGCAGGAAGAGTGTTACCATGTTTACACATTAACTGGCGAAAATAAAGAGAAATGTGTGGATGGCTGGTGACTTCATTTAAATTTTCATTAACTTGCCATTTTGCTGGAATTAACTGGGTTCATAAATTGCGCAATGGTGTGTGGGTTGAAATATATATGGACGGCAGTCATTATTGCGTAGCGTGGCATAGCGGGTATGTGGTAAGAAAACTTATGAATTGTTAGGCTGTTAAAATTCTGATGTCTTAACGTAATTCCGTTTTAATTTTCATTAAATATCGGTTAATAGTGTTTAGTGCCGCAGTCTAGTAGGTAGTATGTTGGCTTGTTAGACTTAACGCCACGGTTTCTATAGAAAATTGTTGTTATCGATAAATTTTCTATAGAAAATTGTTGTTATCGAAATTTTTTCTATAGAAAATTGTTGTTATCGAAACATTTGCTATAGAAAATTGTTGTTATCGATACATTTTCTATAGAAAATTGTTGTTATCGATACATTTTCTATAGAAAATTGTTGTTATCGAAATATTTTCTATAGAAAATTATTGTTATCGAAATATTTTCTATAGAAAATTATTGTTATCGAAATATTTTCTATAGAAAATTATTGTTATCGAAATATTTTCTATAGAAAATTGTTGTTATCGAAATATTTTCTATAGAAAATTGTTGTTATCGAAATATTTTCTATAGAAAATTGTTGTTATCGAAACATTTTCTAAAGAAAATTATTGTTATCGAAACATTTTCTAAAGAAAATTATTGTTATCGAAACATTTTCTAAAGAAAATTATTTTTATCGAAACATTTTCTATAGAAAATTATTGTTATCGAAACATTTTCTATAGAAAATTATTGTTATCGAAATATTTTCTATAGAAAATTATTGTTATCGAAACATTTTCTATAGAAAATTGTTGTTATCCAATATGTTCTATGGAAAATTGTAGTTATCGAAATATTTTCTATGGAAAATTCTTGTTATCGAAATATTTTCTATAGAAAATTATTGTTATCGAAACTTTTTCTATAGAAAATTATTGTTATCGAAATATTTTCTATAGAAAATTATTGTTATCGAAATATTTTCTATAGAAAATTATTGTTATCGAAATATTTTCTATAGAAAATTATTGTTATCGAAACATTTTCTATATAAAATTGTTGTTATCGAAACATTTTCTATAGAAAATTGTTGTTATCGAAACATTTTCTATAGAAAATTGTTGTTATCGAAACATTTTCTATAGAAAATTGTTGTTATCGAAACATTTTCTATAGGAAATTGTTGTTATCGAAACATTTTCTATAGAAAACCCCAGATCAGACATCAAAACGAAAAAATATTTCTACGGCGAGTTCCTCTCAACAGATTGCTGGCAAAAACTCAGCGTTAATAAAAAATTGTCATGAAAAGTTTCTCAAAAGAAATCTGTCGTTCGGAGTCGACTTTAAACTGTAGGTCGCACCACTCATGTATAAAATCAACACACACAATATAAGTGGTGTGAGAAACTAAGTTGCAATCCTGATTAAAGGGTTGTATGTAGTATATTTGGAAGTTTTTGAAGTGTTTTTCGATCGACATCATTATTCTTTAGAGTTTATTAGTCAGCGCATAGTTTGTGATTGATGTCTTGATCAATCACAATACCCCAATCATGCCTCATGAGACTTTAATACATTTAAATTTAATTTGTATTATTTTCTAATAAATAAAGTGGAAGAATTATCCCCTTATTTTGCCAATAATTAGAGAATTGCATCTGCTTAAAAAATAAATACTCGTGTGGTCAATAGTACTCATTGTCAAGCAATTGACCACATTATTGTCTTCAATCATTTGATGTGTCTGCGTAGAACTAAGGTCCCATATTCATTTTTAAAACGCATAATTTGTCTTCGATTTATTTTAAATCCTGTTTGTGATAATTGCCCAGATTAATTGGTTTTAATAAGAATGTGTGTGTGTGTGTGTGTGCGCGCGTATGTGGGTAAATTTTATACAATTTCCATTTAGGAAACCCTTTTAGCAAACAAAAATACCGAATGTCTGTCTACAATGGCAGTTTAACACATTTCATTAAATGATATTCTCATTATCATCTGCTTAAGAGCAGCCATTAGCAGATATTTCAAGGTATGCAATCATGAAATCAATAAGGGATGCTGCAATGAATTATATTCTGTTTTAAAAACATAACACGAGGCCTAATGTAATGGGATGTGACCCAAAGAGTGCGATAAAGTAAGGCTTTACATTGAAGATTTATTTCTTTGAATGCACTGGGTTCAATCCTAAGTGTTGACTTGTGTGTGAACGTGTATAAATATGAAGAGAATTTAATTGAATTTTGAGAATTTTTGTATGCAATTCACACGCCTTTTTCCAATCTAAACACACAGCATTGTTACAATAAATAGACCCCAAAACAGTCACCAGAAAAACCAAAAAAAAAAGTCGATCGCTCACATATACAAACGATTTTTCTTTTAGACCATAAAATAAATAACCCCCGGCTATTTGTTCCCAACCGTTTTGACAAGAAAATAAAATCAAATAAAATGAATGAGTGAATGAATGAATGACTAGCTGGCTGGCTGACTGTATGATAGAATGCATGACGGGTATGTAATAACGCAACCAAACGCACACTTTTCCTATTTTGGATTCCTTTTTTCACTCTCCTCGATTGTTGTCGTTGTTTTTTCTGTTTTTTTGCAAATACAAAATTTGTAATAAAAACGTTTATTTTGGTTGATTTTACTACAACAACGACATCAGAGAGAAAAAAAAACTCAACCAAAAACCCAAATATTGCTTTCGAATACAGAGAGGGTGTACTGGATGTCGTGTTTGTGTTTGTGTTGTGAACTGGAGTGCAGTCAATCATGGTTAATGTTTGAGGGTTGAAAAGCGATTAAAATGATGATGTTGATGATGTCGTTCGTACTCATCTACTACTACTGCCTACAAATGATGATAACGCCGTGGTAATGATGATGAAGAATTTATGGCATAACAAAAAGCAAGGGAAAGAAGTGTGTGAGATTTTTTTTGTTCACCCCGAAAATACTTTAAAATTAACTTACTTAGGCAAAGTGAATAAATGGCAAATTTTGTGAAATTAATTCCATATCAATGGTTGTCACTAAATAAATACAAAAAAAAAGAAGTTCAAATTTTATTAGAATACCAATAATGAGAGGGAAAAGCATGTAAACCAACGAATAGAAAACTAATTGCCAGGAAAGCATTCTAATTAGCATTTGTTAAGGCTTTTAATTACTATTTTTGACCATTTAAAATCAAAATATTTAGAGATCCTGCATACGTACAGTCTTAATAATGTTATTGATCGCTACAATACATCATATAAGCTTTTAAAGACAGAAATTGGCATGTCTACCTGGCCAACAGGGTACCTTTAACGTGCCTCCATATCAAGTCAAGTCTATTTCCAATGTTCATTCTAAATAGCTTAGCCGCTTAACATAAAATTGTATATGCTTGCCAATTGCATGAAATGAAAGGGAAATATAATTCCCTTAAAATTATTTCCCTTCAATTGCAATACACTTGTGTTAGCACAACTTTTAATTCCCTACAGATAAAACTCTCCTTTGAATCTCTCATAAATAGGTCCCTTGACTTTTAGGTTGAGGAAAAAGTCATACGGACCAAAGGATCAACCACAAGATATGAAAATTGTTTTCTCTTTTCGTATTTTTTTTTCGCTAATGGCTCATTACTTACTTACTTACTTAATTGCTCATTACATTCCTTAAGCCGGGATTACAACCTAGCTTTTCATACCACACATGTTATGTGTGTTTTATTTATGTGTGGCGGAATCTACAGTTGTCCGAACGACAGATTTTTGAGAAACTTTTCATGGTAATTTCATTTACGTTCAGACTTTTTGTCAGAAATCTACTGAGAGGATGTCGCCTAAGAAATATTTTTTTCATATTTCGTTTTGTTTGAGATGTCTGAGCCAGGGGTTTGAGACACGGGTTCGCGTCTAATAAGCCAACACATTTCCTACTGGACTACGGCGGCTTTATGTCTTATTACCTTAACGCTATGCTATTGTGAACCAAACAGCATCCAAAATTTTCTTAATATACTACGTTTAGTAGATGCAAAGTGTGACCAACTTAACTTAGTTTATTAAGTCTTAACTCTTCTGATCGATTAATTTTTACGGCGTACATCGTTCTCAGTGAAATGAAATTGTAAACATGAAGAAAATTCGTCACAGATAAGGGCCTCAAACTAACCAATACCTTACCGAAATGGTTCTGCACTGAGCAAGCTTCAGATCCTTTGATAATATCTTTAACTAATGCTGAAGCATGTTCTCCTAAAACGTTTCAGAAAGTCCACAAAGTGTGTATTGGATTATGGTATGCTGAAGGTGCAAAAGCTAACTGAAATAATAGGAACTGATTGGAAATTTTGCAATAAGAAGGCTATAAGCAGTGTGGGTTCCATGTTTTCACGCAATCAAACGAAAACAGCACTGTCACGATGCTTCAATGGAATGCAACATGAATTCACTTTATCCCTGAGACAAAGGGACATACAAAAAATTGAAATAGATTGAAGAAATCGTGTTTAAAGAACGTAAATATACCATGGCCAGCCGAAAGGATTACGCATAGAATAATTTTTTTCAGATTCTTTTCAAAAAAGAAGCTTTTTTACAGCATTAAAAGCTGAAGCTAGGGAAAATGGTTCCAAAAGAAGAGATTTTCAGTGCACCAGTTTACATACAAGCTATGGCGATAGGTTATACATACTTAATTGGTCATTACAACTCTTTAGTTGGGGTTACGACCTAGCTTCCCACAATACTTCTGTTGTGTGCGTTAATTTTTATACATGAGTGTCGGCGTCTACAGTTTAAAGTCGACTCCGAGCAATGGATTTTTTTGAGAAACTTTTCATGGCAATTTTATTTGCTCTCAGAGGTTTTGCCATTCATATTTTGGTTTTGTTCGAGGTGTGTGACCTGGGGTTTGAACCGTGGGCTTACGTCTAATAAACTAACGCATTAACTACTAGACTATGGCGGCTACATGGCTAATATCCTTATAAATGCTATCTAACAATGCAAAGAAATTCTACGATAAGTTAGTATTTGAAGGAACCAATCAGTTCTTTCCATAAAAGCGTTATTAAGTCTATTGCTAGATTATCGTTTTAAAAAGTTTATCGCACTACAAGGTGATTATGTTGAGAAATTAGGAAAATTATTGACAAATTTGTTGTGTTTACTTTGCAAGGTCAGCTAATAGTTGTTATACCAATGTACATAAGCTGTGTAGTGCAATATTTATTTTTCTGTGGTTCTCTAATTAAACTATTTAAAATATATGTACATATGTACGTATGTATTGTACATATTTATATACTATATACATATATATATGTATATATTTATGTATGTATATATACAAATTGTGTGTGGAATTTTATGAAATATATTTTTGTCAACGTATTTCAGTTGGAGAGAACATTTTGATTCCATTTGAAAAAATTTTGGGTCACACACTCAATACACTAAACAAAAACACAGTGTTAGTTTAATATTAATATACATACATATGTAGATATATGTATGTATGTTATATGGATGATTGCTTTAAATTATTTTAGATTTTCAACATACAAATTAACATCTTGTAATAATGTACGTGAGAGATTTGTAACATACTACCGTCAATGATATTAGTTTATACAAATTTATCTTAAATACATACATATCAATGTATAGATGCTATATATATGTATATGTACATATGTATATGCGTATATATAAAATCATACGGAATATATTTCCATTTTCTTGTTTATTTTTGGTCTCCAAATTTATTTAAGGGGGTGCTTGCTGCCTGCCTTATTGTAGAATTTATTTTTAGACTTTTTATTGAAAATACTTGTAATTTGAAATGAAAATTTAGATCAGGTCAAATTGTAAACAAGAATTTCTATTAAGAAATTAAGTTAATAGGTTCTACATTCTATGTTTCATACGAAACTAATAAACAAATTTTGTATAATTAATTACAAAGAGAAGTAGAAGAGCAACATAAAAGCAAATGCTAAAATTAATTTAAATTGATTGAAAGTTGAGTATGAAATTATTATGGAATGCTTGAGAAGCCTAAGGAATACAATAAACAGATGATTGATTTACTGTGTAGCAGATTCTAGGATTGTCGGCATTTGTCGTTTTTTTTTGACTTGGCTGTAGCTTTTAGGGATTTTGACCACAGTATACTTTGGTTAAATTGGCGATAATTCTACCAGGATGCCAACCTATTCTGCGTCAATGAGAAATCTTGCTCCACTGCCAGACTCACTTGACCCATAATGGACAGAAGGCGTACCAGCCAACTACTCAAACTTGATAGCAATATCATCTCGATCATAGTGGCCATGCTTACAGGTCATTGCGTTGTGGCAAGACACGCGGAAAGACTGCTGCTACCATCTAATGGCTTGTGCATCTGCTGCAGTAGAGGAAACTTTTATCAAATTTCTTTTTTTATTTGTCAATGTTTAGTTTATTTAGCTTTATCCATTGATATCAAGGGTATAATTTAGTTTATTAAAGTTTCAGGCTGATTTCCAGCATATGACAGTCGTGATTTAATGCGCAGCTCCTGCGCTGATCAACTTCTTCCATTAGTTTGGAGGAATTCGGTTAGAACAGGCACTTCGCTTATCTGTGGAGATGTGTGCTCCAGTGAGCTTTACCTACCTACCTACCAATAATTTGCTCATTGAGTATTATAAAGGGTGTTTTTTATAGAGGTGTAGAACTTTAAGTTGCAATAAAACAGCGATGGATTATTAGATTGACATGAATTTTATTTATCCGAAAGATAATCTTGTGGCATTACATTTTAAATATGATTTCTGGCATATGACCGACACGGCTGGCGCGGATGTAGTCCAATCTGGACGTCCAATTTTCGATGACTTTTTCCAACATTTGTGGCCGTATATCGGCAATAATACGGCAAATGTTGTCTTCCAAATGGTCAAGCGTTTGTGGCTTTACCGCATAGACCAATGACTTTACATAGCCCCACAGAAAGTAGTCCAGCGGTGTTAAATCACAAGATCTTGGAGGCCAATTCACAGGTCCAAAACGTGAAATTAGGCGGTCACCAAACGTGTCTTTCAATAAATCTATTGCGGCACGAGCGCTGTGACATGTTGCGCCGTCTTGTTGAAACCACATCTCCTGGATATCATGGTTATTCAATTCAGGAATTAAAAAGTTAGTAATCATGGCTCTATACCGATTACTATTGACTGTAACGTTCTGGCCACCATCGTTTTTGAAAAAGTACGGACCAATGATTCCACCAGCCCATAAAGCGCACCAAACAGTCAGTTTTTCTGGATGTAACGGTGTTTCCACATACACTTGAGGATTACCTTCACTCCAAATGCGGCAGTTTTGTTTGTTGACGTAGCCATTCAACCAGAAGTGCGCTTCATCGCTAAACAAAATTCGCATATGAAAATCGGGAACAACGGTAATCTCGTTTTGGGCCCATTCGACGAATCTACGCCTTACTTGATGATCGTTTGGCTTCAAATCTTGCACGAGTTGGATTTTGTAAACACGCAAACCAAGATCCTTCCGCAAAATCTTCCATAAAGTGGATGGACACAGATCCAATTCCTGTGCTTGATGGCGGATGGACTCATTCGGGTCTTCCTCAATGCTACGCTCTACAGCAGCAATAGCTTCTTCTGTACGCATGTACGTACAGCGTCTCTGGGGATGAGAGTTATCAATAAGAGTAAACGTGGTGCGAAAACGTTCCATGATTAATCGAATTAACTGCTCTGATGGACGATTTTGTCGACGATAAAATGGACGTAGTGCGCGATACGTTTTCCGCACAGAACCATTATTTTCGAAATAAAATTGCACTATTTGCAAGCGTTGTTCATGCGTGAATCTATTCATGATGAATTGCCATACCAAACTGAGAATAAATCACTTGACATCTGTTAAATCGGTCGCCATCTTGAAAAGTAATGCCAACTTAAAGTTCTATACCTCTATAAAAAACCCCCTTTACTTTCGTCTTTACTACTCTATTCTCTCAGGTTTCGATTAGTAGGCTTTCTGAATGCGTTATTTTAGGGGCAGATTGAAGGCTTTAAATTTTAAAATCAGAAAGCCTTGATGCTTAAATGATGAAAGCTTAAATCCAGCACTTTAATCTCGAAAACATTTTTTTTGTTAATCTTTAAAATTTGCTTACAATATCAAATTGCTCTTACAGCTTGTATTTTATATATTACATACATACACGCATATGTACATACATAATTGGTCATTATAACCCTTCGGTCAGGATTGTGACGTAACTTCTCACGCCACTTATATTGTGTATGTTAGTTTTAAGCATGGGTGGTGGTGGGACCTACAGTTTAAAATCGATTTTGAATAACTGATTTTTTTGAGAAACTTTCCCTGACAATTCTTTATTCACTACAAGAGTTTTTTTTACCAGAAAACCAGGGAAGTTGCCAAAGAAATATATTTATTACCTCACTTGGGGCTTAAACCGTGGCCCCACTACCTACTATGCGTAGCCATATATTGCTTCATTCGAATTGATTTGATTACAAACAGTTCTCAACATAACTTATCAAATCAAGTAAGAAGCTGTCAAAACAAATTTGATTTGATTTGAATTCATTTTTTTTTCTTCAATTTCTTGATATTGTTTATGCTCATGCATCTTTAACATTAGTTGTGTGTCAGTGAACCAATTTTTTCTTAAAAAATTCCACTTTTATTAATTCTCTTCTAATATTGTTGTTGTTGTAATTCTTATCTATTTCATACTTTAAATTCTTTTTTTGGGAATTTCGTCCTCTATACACATGATATTCCAAGATATTCCAATTAAACAAATGCTTGGTACCCTGCAAAGAAATTTATTTCAACGTTTACATATGCCCGTATGTGTTTAAGTTTAAGTGTTGCTTGTAAAATATTTCAAATTGAAATAGAAGAAGAAGAAGAAGAAAACAGGCCATTAATAGCACTTCATTAAAAATATAAATAAATACTCAAACACTTTCACGCACACATAAACACAGAGAAATAGAGAAGAACGACCCCACCAATAGGGAATTAGGGACAAGCAAGTAACATTTCTTGTCATTTTTTTTTTTTTTTTTTTTTTTGAGATGAGATGAAATGAGATGTGAAACGAGATGATATTGAAAAGAATACCTTTTGTTTGCATTTGTTTTTTTTATAATTTTTTTTTTTGGTTACAAGGGCTTCTCGTTACAAATTTCGGAAAAAAGTTCAAACAACAGGGCAGGAGGCAAATATTTCAAATTGATTTTGCTAAACGACGCACTTTATGACCAAAAATAGAAAGAAACAAAAACAAACAAACACTATCAACATTAGCATTTAATTCATGTGTGTATTCAATAGATATTCTGATCAAAGGTAGATGAGGTAATGGTGGCGAAATCCCACGATATTGTAGGCAAAAATAAAAAAAATTGAAAAATAAATCGAATGTATGTATATGTGATAATGACGTGCACGATGGCGCAATGTTTAGCAGGCAAAAAACAAATATATCGGCTACAAATTACGAAATAATAAAAATAGAATACCGAACTGTTTTGAAATGTTGGAAGCAAAAATAAAAAACGAAAAAAAATATTGAAAAAATATTTTCTATTTCGTTTTTTTGGGAGAATTTAGAGCGACCCAATTACTAAAACATGAAAATACATGTACATTCTTGCTGGTAGTAGAGAGTGAGCAAAAGAAAAGAAAACAGAAAAAAATCCAAAATTCTCACGCCCAAAATGCAACGTTGCCATATACGGTACTTTTTGCGGACAAATATTTTCACGATCGCCGCCACACAAACACTATATCCCTTGCCTAGTCGCCCACTTGCTCTCTCTCTGCCTCAGTTTTTCTGAATTTCTTGCTCATTTTTGTTTAAAAATATAATTTCCATACGCTTGCTTTCGCTCTCTCGCTCTCTCTCTGTACATCCTCCACAAAAATTATGGTTTAACAACCCCTTTCTCTTCTGCTCGCTTTCTGCCGTAGCATGGTAAGAAAAAATGATTTTTTTTCGGCTATTTTTAGTTTGACGATCTCTTAACGTTTGGTTGTTGGCGTGTACACGATATACGTTTGCGGGTGCCTCGTCGTTCGTTTGCTTTCGTTGTGTATGTGTTTAACGGAATTTTTGGATTCTTCAGTGTTTACCACAATCACACACATACACTTGCATACAAATTTTCTCATTCACTCACTGGCACACCCAAAGCAATACATGCACACTCATACACGGCGAATGTGAAGGTGGGAAAAAAATATTTTCTAAACACCGCAACCGAAGCAATACACTCATACATCTACCTACACACACATGCACGTTCACAGTTTATGCTTTTCCGAATACATTTCATTTCATTTCGTTTGATTTTTCATCGTTTAAAGGGGGATTTTTATTTTTATCGGTTATTGTTGCTGTTGTTGTGGTTGTTTTTTCTGCTGTTTGCTTGTATTTGTTTTGAATTGTTTTTTTTTTTTACTCAATTTCCGTGATTTGTTTTATTATTTTTTCGCGGTATAAAATCCGGTATCCGTTGCCCCGATACTTTAGTCAGTCAGTTGTGTTCCAAAGCGTACACACCGTATTTTTACTCTATTCTTCTCCTTCTTAGTTAATAACTAAAAAACAAAACAA
This sequence comes from Sarcophaga variegata, assembly GCA_932273835.1. Taxonomy (NCBI): domain Eukaryota; kingdom Metazoa; phylum Arthropoda; class Insecta; order Diptera; family Sarcophagidae; genus Sarcophaga; species Sarcophaga variegata. The sequence continues at coordinate 8,895,192 of OW026360.1, read as the reverse complement.
ACAAAATGTGTGACGATGAGGTTGCTGCTTTGGTCGTTGATAATGGTGCGTTTCACAAAAAAAAAAAAAAAAACAATCATGGATACAATTCAATACCATTAAACTGGATTACATTGGATAATATTCACATCGTTCAAATCATCTTCACTTCCTGTTAATCACTATTCAATGGATTAAAAGTGTTACAAAATCGTTCAGAATTTGGAAGAAAACCGAAAAAGTGTCTTTAAAAAAGCAAAAGAAAGAGATATCCTTTAAACAGGATCTCATAAAAAGTGCATTTGAGAATGGAATTTATCGATTAATTGCCCGATTAATTTATCGATTAATTAAAAAAAAAAGAAAATTAATTAATTTGATCGTGGAATTTTCTCGATAAAAAAATTAAAAATTTGAATACAAATTCGTTTTATGGTTTTGGAAATTTTTGGAAAAATTCTTACATAATCATCGCGTAATGCCACTCTCACTCTCGTTTGCACGATTGCTCTTCTTTCTAATGCTAAAATATTTCGTAATCCATTGAATAACGATTTGCTGGAAGTGATTTTCATTCATTTGTCTCACGCAAAATGTTACATTTTTCCAAAACGGAAACATTTTATTAACGTGACGTGTATGTCTCTTTAATTTTTAGGCTCCGGTATGTGCAAGGCCGGTTTCGCCGGTGACGATGCTCCCCGTGCCGTCTTCCCCTCAATTGTAGGTCGTCCCCGCCATCAAGGTGTTATGGTTGGTATGGGCCAAAAGGACTCCTATGTCGGTGATGAAGCCCAATCCAAGAGAGGTATCTTGACCCTCAAGTACCCCATTGAACACGGTATCATTACCAACTGGGATGATATGGAAAAGATCTGGCATCACACTTTCTACAATGAATTGCGTGTCGCCCCCGAAGAGCACCCCGTCTTGTTGACTGAAGCTCCTTTGAACCCCAAGGCTAACCGTGAGAAGATGACCCAAATCATGTTCGAAACCTTCAACTCCCCCGCTATGTATGTTGCCATCCAAGCCGTACTCTCCTTGTACGCTTCCGGCCGTACCACCGGTATCGTTTTGGATTCTGGTGATGGTGTTTCCCACACCGTTCCCATCTATGAAGGTTATGCCTTGCCCCATGCCATCCTCCGTTTGGATTTGGCTGGTCGCGATTTGACCGACTACTTGATGAAGATCTTGACTGAACGCGGTTACTCATTCACCACCACCGCTGAACGTGAAATCGTTCGTGACATTAAGGAGAAATTGTGCTATGTCGCTTTGGACTTTGAACAAGAAATGGCCACCGCTGCCGCCTCCACCTCCTTGGAGAAATCCTATGAACTTCCCGACGGTCAAGTTATCACCATCGGTAATGAACGTTTCCGTTGCCCAGAATCCCTCTTCCAACCCTCATTCTTGGGTATGGAATCCTGCGGTATCCACGAAACCGTCTACAACTCCATCATGAAGTGCGACGTTGATATCCGTAAGGACTTGTACGCCAACATTGTCATGTCTGGTGGTACCACCATGTACCCCGGTATTGCCGATCGTATGCAAAAGGAAATCACCGCCTTGGCTCCCTCAACCATCAAGATCAAGATCATCGCTCCCCCAGAACGCAAATACTCCGTATGGATCGGTGGTTCCATCTTGGCCTCCCTCTCCACCTTCCAACAGATGTGGATCTCCAAGGAAGAATACGACGAATCTGGTCCCGGCATTGTCCACCGCAAGTGCTTCTAAGCATTTATGCCATCCTACCAACCAACCAACCCCCCCCCACCCCTATTACCATCAAACCATTACATTACTCCCAAAAACAAACTTCCAACTCATCTCACTGCTGCTGCTGCTTCTGCTATAACAACACTTGCTGCGGCAACATTCATTACAGCTGTTTACTGGTTGTCTATCTGCTTTGGTTTGTTTCATACAAAACAAACGGTATGCAAGCGGTGGTCCAACAGCTGTCGAGCGAAAAATATCGCGCTCGCGTGTAAGATGCCCGCCCACACGTTTTATATTGTATTTGGTTCCAGATTATTTTAATTTTGTACGACTGAATTTCATACACATAAATCCCCTACAACAATGCTTGCGCCATCGATGTCACCTAAGATGTCTGCTATGTATACATATGTCTTGTCTCCTAAATGTTACACTTAATGTCTTAACAAAACAATTTCGTGTCTCTTTTAGTGCATACTTACGATAAAGTAATAATTAAAATAAATTTTTATTAATTTTTTTTAAGGGGTTTATAATTGCCACAATGTAAAATAATCTAATGTTTTCTTATGTAATTTTTTTCTTTTTTTTTTCTCTATAAATCTAATGAAACAACAACAAAAAAAAAAACAAAATCTAAAAAAAAAATCAACACACACTCATTTAATTTTATTTTGTATAGTAAAACGAAAAACAAAAACTAAGTCAATAATAATAAAAAAAAATAGTTACGAATTATCTTTTTTACAAAAAGAAATCGAAAAAAATGAATGAAAAATATTTGGTAGCCAAAATCAGTCGGTTCTTACAGTCAGAGTAGTGGTGGTGGTAGTGGTAGTGGTAGTGTTAGGATCAAATAGTTGTTGCTCAAAAAAAAAAAAAAATTTTCTCTGTATGTGTGCTGTACACAAACACACAGACACTGCACATGAAAAAGAAATTTCTAAAAATACGAAAAATTATTCGAATAGTTGTGGAGGAGCAAGAGAAAATAGATACACTTTCCAATGGTCTCCTACCGTATAAGGTCATCTACATACATACGCATGTACCTACGCACAGACACGTACACATATGCATACATCAGCGTTCGGTTTTTTAAAACAATTCGTGTAGTTTTCCTATTTGTTTAGTGGAGGTGCTGAGGTGTTTCTTAACAATTGTTTTCGAAAAGTTCTCCAGTTTCGTTTGGACTGCAGCGATCACATGTTCAACAGTTCTGTTCTGGCAGTTGTGTTCAACAGTTCTGTTCAACAGTTGTGTTCAACAGTTCTGTTCAACAGTTCTGTTCAACAGTTGTGTTCAACAATTCTGTTCAACAGTTCTGTACAAAAGTTCTGTTTAACAGTTCTGTTCTGGCAGTTCTGTCCACAGTTCTGTTCAACAGTTCTATTCTGGCAGTTCTGTCCACAGTTCTGTTCAACAGTTGTGTTCAACAGTTCTGTTCAACAGCTCTGCTGGCGTTTAATGGCGTTTAAATGGAAATATGCATGGACATTTTCCAGCTTTTTCTTCGTATTTAAAATGGAATATTTTTTCACATTTTATTTTAGACACACCACACTGAACAATAGCAATGAATGGGGCCGTGTGAATAGACTCGATTTCAATAGCTACAGCCACAGCATCCGCAGCTATGGGTAGCGTAAAGCTTAGGGAGTCAGAAGATCTTAAAGTTCTAGACATGAAAATTCAATATGATGTACGCTGGCATCAGTACATTTTTGATGCGACGAACGTAGCGTTAAATTGTCTCGAAATACTTCACTTCATCTGATTTCCTTACTATTGTTAGGTTTTTATCTTTAAAAAACGTTTAAAATATGAGCTCGTAGATTGCATAATTAGGTTAGGTTAGGTTAGAGGACGTGTACTTGAGAATTAAGACGAGTACAGTACCCGGAGGTCGAACGGGTACTAGGACAACGTCCTAGTTTTCTTGCAAAAACTCTGACAGTAAATAAAAATTGTCATGAAAAGTTTCTCATAAATATAACGTTCGGAGTCGACTTTAAACTGTAGGTCCCGCCCCTCATGGATAAAAATGTAACACTTCAAACCATGATTACCCTCTTCAAACACACTGTGTCTTCACACAAGACTAACTGAACTGCACTAAATCACTCGCCTGCTTTTCGCATAGGAGAGGACGAATGTGCTCGTAATGACCGTAGGGTAGCTAATTTTATTTATTCATTAGAACATCGTAACAATGTAGCTTGTTTTTTCACTGTTCTATTGCTACTACAATGGCTTTTTCTTTAGCGAGAGGTAAAGTGGGGACTTGTTCTGAAAATCATATCGACGCCTCCGTTCCATAACATTCTAAGTCGAAAAACTGTGTTTTGAGTTATGAGCTCTCAAAGTTTTCGCGCGACATACGAGAGATTTTTCCCTACAACTTCGGAACGGATCGGCACATCTTAACCAAATTTTTGACAGTATTTAAGTTAGAGAACGTAGAATTTAAAAATGCAAGAACATTAAAAATGTTCTAAGTACACTTAGAACGTTATAGAATGGAAGCGTCGATATATTCTTACGTAACGCCCGTCTTTCTCCCATAGCACATCCGTTTGTTACCAATTTGTGGATCGCATACTGTATTACACACAGGATTCGTTTTTTAACTGGACAGTATGTGGAACTGTCTCCGTTCGGAGGCATTTTCTGTCATTTATAATAAAAGAGATTCGAATCTAATGTCCAAAAACATTACTCCCTACTTTTTCCTTGTCATAGCTTATTTTCCTAGTTCCAACACAATACTGTATGACTAGGGACCATCCCCTGAGAGTTGGTCATAAAGTCGTAATAAATTTTTATCGTTAGAGTCTGTATTGCAATATGTATCTCCATCATGAAAGCTTTTAGTAGCGTGCTAGTTTGTCAGCATCTATGAATGCCTCCATAGAGAAGGGTATTTTCCTTCTCTATTGTCGAAGTATAGAAGGTTGTGTGTCGGCTTATTAGACGTAAGGCCCCGGTTCAAACCCCAGTTCAGACATCAAAACCAAAATATGAAAAAATATTTCTTCGGCGACTTCCTCTCAGCAGATTTCTGGCAAAATCTCTGAGAGTAAATAAAATTGCCATGAAAAAGTTTCTCAAAGAATCTGTTGTTCGGAAACGACTTTAAACTGTAGGTCCCGCCACTCTTGTATGAAAATTAACACACACAACCTAAGTGGTGTGAGAAACTGAGTTGTAATCCTGACTGAAGGGTTGTAGTGACCAGTTATTTATGTATGTATTGCTTCTGATGGTGGTTTAAATCGAACTTTCTCCAGATTTGTTCTATAGGCGTTGTTGTGGATGGGTTCCCATCTAAGCATTCTAAATTTATGGGTGTTACGAGGTTCTATTTTTCTTCTATGCTGTTAGTGATCTTCTCTCTTTCATTTCTCTTGCAAGAAGAAAATCTTCCACGGCGTTAATGGAACTAAAACCCTTTTGTGAAGTGGGAGCAGTGGTGTTGTGCTAATTTTTTTTTACCGGTACGCGTATATATAATTATATAGACAGGGCCGATCTTGGGTAGGCGGCCGCTCTGTGCGGTCTCATGTCCCAAATTTAACGACGGAGGTGATTTTCCATGATAATCTTGGCGGCGGCGTTTTTTTTTTTTTAGGTCTCATGTCCCAAATTTGACGACTGGGGGGAGGGGGATTTCCCCCAATTTTTATAAAAATACATATAAAAATTCGTCAAAAATTTGAAAAAACAATCAGCAATTCTTTTTAATTTTTTTTTTCAAAACATCAGCCAATTCTCATTATCAGAAATCATCTTTAGTTCCGGAACGTGTTCCTGTCCAAAAAGGAAGTACCGGAACGACGTTCCGGAGCGTTCTGGCTCGACAACACCACTGAGTGGGAGTAGATGTATAGAAAAGAATACTCAATGAAGGGGAAGACAAAGAGAGGCAGGCAAATAGTCTTCTCAAACCAAATAGATTTGAGGCAATTGAAAGTGTTGAGCTTTGAATTATGCATCAGAGTATCCAAGATAATCTTGCGTTTCGTAAACGGTCTTTTGCCAGTGCAATGGAGGCTCAGCGTACACTTATTCAGAGTTCGGGTTATCACGAACCCATCAGGTACATTCTGTGCCGGTGAAAATGAGTCATCGGAACACATTCTTGAAACCTGTGAAGCAGTAATGCATCTCAAAAAGAAATACCTTGGTGCACATTAGGTGCTCGGCAGGGAATTGTCATTGTTGTGATCTTCATGCTGAAATATGACAGGTCAGTAGGCTTGGCGGTGAAATTATAAGGGTACCCTGTAATGCTGAAGGGAAGTATAATAGATCGTAAGGCCTCAAGGCTAAGGCAATAATGGATAATTAAACACAGGAATTTCTTTTGCAATCACAAAACTAAAGTTTTTAAAATGAAAGCGGGAGCAGTATAAATAATTTAAATTTGTTTTCGCAATATAACAGTTTTATTTCTGTTATAAAGCAGTGTTCCCTTACATCAGGTAGTAATACTATGTGTAGAGAATTCTTCTATTCAGTCCTAGATGGCGCATTTACTAAGGTTTAGCAAAGATACAAACCTTAAAACTTGCAAACGTTGTATACAAAATTGTTTTCAAGAAGGGGTAGGCACTGAAGAAGCAATATTTCATTAGTAATTGGAAGTATTCTATTAAAATTGTATTATTTTTTAGTAAAACATATTTAAAATGAATTCATTTTCTAAGTAGACTACCAAAAAACAGCCTACATAAGGATAATATTTGCCCATGAGGCAAATCAAAGCGTTTTAGGGGTTCTGTTCTGCGCCCTTCTTAAGCAAGACAATGCCAAAAAAGGATATTTTCTGTGTCTGCTTAGTTTCTCAATACCTGTGACTGCGAATTGTATGGATGTAGATGTAGATGTAGATGAAACAGGCATATTTGTTGTCTATAATTTTCACAGCTGGTGGTAGTGCCTGGCGGTTGATTATTTGCTTGTAAATCGTTAGCAAACGAATGACAAAATCACACTTTAATTTATGAGACACATTTTATTATAAAATTAATATAACCAACCATATACACTTACTCACTCACTATTCGTTGCATTTGAGGTGGTGGCACAGGGTAAGGGACACGAATGTATTTATGAAATACACAAAGGGACCTTGTAAGAGAGAGGAAAAGAGTGATTGAGAGAGTTTAGATATAAAATAGCTGATAAGTTTTAAAAGCGTAATTGTCCTTTAATTATATTTTACAAATATACATACGTATACGTATACGTATACATTCGGAATATAAAACTCTACAGGATATGCTCTAAAGTATTCACTTAAAACGAATTTTATAAACCCTTCTCGATATTATTTTAAAATTCTTTTGGTCTCGCCATTAAAAGTAAATGAAGTTGTATAGTTTGGGTTTGTTTTTGGCTGTTATTGAAATTTAAAATGTCATTGTTGTTGTTTATATTACAAAGATTACAACAAATTAAAAATATTACTCACATTACAACGTCTGTGATATTTTACCCTGTGTATTTACTTTCTCTATAATTTACCTTGAATAGATATGTATATGTATACAGTCAAGGAAAAAAGTCTACATACATTTTTTTCAATTTCAAAAAGGTGTTACATTGTTTTTTAAAGTAGACACAATTAAGAATATTTGAATATAAAATAATATATCCTTGAAATTATCAGAAAAAACCAAAAAAATTAGCCTGAAAAAAGTCTGCATACAAAGGTGTATGTAGACTTTTTCCTGTGACTGTACATTTGCATATGTAAGTGTATGGTATATACAGTCAAGGTAAAAACGTTACATACCCCCATGTATTTTGATTTCATTTTAAATTCTGTAAAGAGATTTAAAATAATTTGTATGACATTCTTTAGAGCATGAATACTTATGTTTATAAAGCAAAACATTAAATCAATAAGGAAAACAAAAATAACAAAAACAAAAAATTCATTCATTAGAAGAGCATGAAAGTCTCCATCTTCATCTTGATGTTGTTCCTTATGAACAGACTTGGTTCCTGATATCCTTCAGCATCATGAGGGGAATTAAAGTGACAGCGGACATCTATATTTTACTCCTCCATTGGTATGAACATCATCAAATTTTCTATATAATGGGGTTTTAATCTTTCTCAGCTCATATGTACTTTTTATAGATTCATGCTTCGTTCATGCTTCCGCAACAATTCTTCCAAAACATCTCAAACTATGCTTGACTGAGTGAAGATCTGGAGACTGTGGAGGTGTATTAAACTGCTTGAAGGTCTGGTATATTCGAAAAATGTGGGCATTATTCCGTTCAAAAATTACCCCAAGTTCAATAGCAAGCCCCAGTTGTCAATCAATGTCTTTAGATTTCCTTCTAATGTGCTTCTACATTAGTAGTGCTTCGTATTCCCCTCAATGAAAAACAGTCTATCTACCCTAGTTGAAGTCACATCTCCCCACACCATAATCTAGCCTCAATTTTTTTCATAATTTTTAGCCAATTTGTGTGTTTAATAACATGGTATGGCCATCATTTTTGAAATGTGGTGCATTTGCTGTCATTAAGCGAAGAATTACTCTTGCCAACAGGTACGCATACAGTCTCAAAATGTATTGGAGTAGAAGAGACCTCTCATGCAATGAAATTGCTTTACAAGTCGCTTGTGCTTGGCATGTTTTTCTACGGCGAGGTATCATTAAAGCTGTTGCACTACGATGCGTTTGTTGTGGAAGTATTTGAGAGAAAAGTTGTATGGTAGATCGGTGTTCCATTAAGCAATAATTTTGGTGAGCTATGTACTCGTATATGAAGTCTACAATGGCATAGACGTGCATTAATTAATATCCAGCGGCTACATTGTATCGTTCATGTCATTTCGATGGAAGAGTATACATCGGCGAGGTTCGACTTTTATGCGTGAATCAGCTGACTTCGACAGAGATTACGACCTTATGTGCCTTTTTTTGCCTAGGAGGGGTAAATGTACCTAACCGCACCATAGAGGAAGTCGTCACATCCTCCGTGTGTGGGGCCCTCACCCACTAAATCCCCCCTCGTCTCCTGTGGACTTGTTTTTGCCCACTCCGGAACTACGGTGGTATTACTTCGGAGTGGAGTCCTTTTGGCCCTGCGGCCTCTTCATGTTTATATCCGCGTCCGGATAACCTTATATGCATTGGTAAGGGCTAAGTTGAGATAGCTCTATCACCCACTGGTGTAAACAACTGGATCACGCGTGTGCGGAGCAGACGGTAACGCTAATAATTTCTAATCTTCTAAGATTTTCATATTCTACTTGGTTTTCATGTAAAATTTTCTTAAAATTTCCTAAGTATTGTTATAAAAATTTTAAAATCCCTCTGCTGTATGTAGGATTTTCGCCATGACTGTATGTATTTATATGAGCGTATATCTGTGTGTGTAAATTGTTGAAAAACAATTAAAAAATTTGTTATATGAACATTGTGACATGAGTTTTAATTGCCTTTTATTAAATGTCACATAATAAACTACTAATCAATTATACTATTCACTCACTCACACACACACACGCGTGCTTACATTATTGTTTTTTTGCTTTCATTTATAAGTATACATATGGGAGTGTATAGGTAATTACTCCCTATACTCTTATTTCCCACTATCATATCCATTTGATCTCCTCTCTCTCTCTTTTAGCAATAATTTTATTACAATTTAATAACGTGTGTATTGTAGTTCCTTTGATTTGTGTTGCTTTTGTTTTTAACTACTCTCCCGACGACAAAAACAATGAGAACAAAAACAAAAAGAAAAAAAAACAAAGAAAGCAAAGGAAATAATAACGGCATTGGCAACAACTAAGTGAGGCTCTCTCTCTCTTTCTCTCTGTCTGATTACATGGACGATTATGGCTCGTTTTGTTTACAATGTATTTAGTTGGGTTTTAATTGTTCGTGAGTTTGTTTAGTTCATTTGCTGTATATTCGTTCGTTTGTTGGGCTCATAGATTCGTTTGGTTTATAATTGCATTTAATTTCAGGTTGTCAACACTTCCTTCTGTTGATAAGGTGGTGCGGTGTGGTGTGTTGTGGTGTAGATGGGAGAAATGGAATGTATAGCAGGTTTATTGTTTATTTTGAGGTTCTTTACAAAGTAATTAAATTGATTTCTCCACTGTTTTTTTGTTATTTTTTGTTTTTATAACAATAACAAATACATTCTTACTTACCTTGTACATACTACGCTTGTATGTGCCGTGTGTATGTTTGTACCGCAGTGATAAATTTATTGTGATAAAATTTTAATTGTTTTAATTGATTAATGTTCTGGTTTTTTGTTTTTTTTTTGTCGCTGTCACTGTAGTAAGCAGTCCTCATGCATACAAACCCATACTTGATGTCAAATGCTTCCATAGGGTAACATCGTTAATGCACTTTTTTATCGCCCTCCACACAATTATTTTGTAATTGCGATGGTAAATAATTGTAAGTTCGATTATTGTCAAAGATAGAAAATTCAATTTATTTTGGAATAGAATCCTTACAGTGCTATCACTGTAATCATTGGAGAGGTTAGGTCGAAGTTGTAGCTCTGATATCAAAGAGGCTATTTGAGCACGCATAGCGGCCTGTTGTGATGCCACGAGTGAACGTAGTCTCTGTACTGACCAAATCAGGGAAAAGAAGGAAGTTGGTCAACGCAGGGGCTGCACTGCTGGAGTGAAAAAAAAATATAATTTGTTTGAGTACAGCGAAAGATGGATCTGTCGTTCTACACCAACTGCGCTAAGACAACGACTCCTTTAAAAGATAACGAAACAACACGAGATGATGTCTGGTCTGAATATCGACCAAGCGAAGATGCTTGTTACAGAGAATTTTGGTAAAAGGCTTGAACATTTTCATCTCTAAGAAGGAGATAAGTTACCTGCTGCTAAACAGGATTGTATCTTCTAGGGAACCAAAAATCGAAGTATAACACACGAAGAGCTATTGCATCCGCTCAAAGTTACTGCATGTTTACGTTGGAAGCATTATTGATTTTTAGCTTAAGGGTTACAAAGTCATTCTCAACGGGTTTCCATTACTTCAATTGGGCAAAATGCGATTGTTTCGTATTTTCGCCTATCCGGATTGGCTATCCAAGTTGACCTATTGTTTGGATAGACGGAACAAACCTAATAACAGGTCAAATGGCGATGGACAATGTACGGAAACTTACGTGTGATAGATACAAGTTCGTTGAATATGAGTCTTAGTAGCTTATTAGGCACATTCGTGACTAAATTAATCGAGTGGCTACTAGCTCGAACCTACGAAATGTTTCGTAACAAAACTTAGTAATAAAAGTGAATGTAGTTTTGTGATCCCTGAGCGAAATATTCCTCGACCACGGGGAAACTCGCGAATATCTCCCAAGTAGAAATGTGGGCCATAGGAAAATGTGCTCAATTCAATTTAAACAGAAAGTGCAAGGGCTAGACACAGCAATTATGGCAATCAAGGCATCGGCAACGAGCAGGCGGATGAACTTGCTAGGAGTAGTGCTTCTACGATGCTGATGGGGCCAGAACGTCTCTTTGAATAGGAAGATGTATTTGGGAAGGAAATAAGAGGTAAAGATTTCTTAAACTGAATGGGTTTGTTGATTAATTGCGATTGAAAGATATTTTATTGTGCATCAGACTATCCAGGAATAACCTGCCTTTGGTAGTGAACAGTAGATTGAAGCTATATTTGTTTAGAAGAACAAATACTCAGAATACAATTGTAGCCTGAGCACATGAACTGCTTGGCAGGGTATTATCCTTGTTGACCTAGCAGCGTTTTGATGTGGACTGTTTAAATACTTCAATTTGAGGCTCAGACATCTCGAACGGAACGAAGTATGAGATAATATTTCTTTCGACGATTTCCTATCAGCAGTCTTCTGGTGAAGAACTCTGAAAAGTTTCTCAAAAATCTGTCATTTGGAGTCGGCTTTAATCTGGAGACAATTAACACACATAACATGGGTGGTGTGAGAGACTAGGTTGCGATCCTGACAAAATGAGTTGTAAACACGTGTTAAGTGAGTAAGTTATAGAAAAAGTGTAGAAATAAAAGCAATTTAATTGTTTCAAAAGGTGAATGAATTTATTTAATTATTTAAGTTCTAATGGTCTATCGTTTAAATACTTTATGAACTACGATTGAAAGTAAACAAAAGAAAAAATTAAAAAAATTTAATGAAAATCAAAATACATCGAATAAAATTCTTTTATAAATACAAGACAGGATGTTATTTTAATTTATTTTTTAATTAAAATTTACTTAATTAAGAAGAAATTAAATAAAATTTCAACATGTTATTAAGAATTTATATTTTAAACTTAACCTGGATTATGTATGTATATGCAGACGTGGTTCAATTAATTTTTAACTACAATTACAATAATTCCTCATTATTTTCTAAGTAATTTGATTTCTTAACTTCTCTTACGAACTACGAAATTTTACGAATTAATTAATTAAAATTAATAAAAATACAAATTAAATACACTTTACAGCCGCCGCTGCCAACGCTTGACAAAATTAAATTTAAATTCACTGGCGTTCAAGGTTTTAAAAATTAAATGAAAGCAGAAAGAGAAAAGAAATAAAAAAAGAAAACCGAAATCCTCATTAAAGGTGGCCAGGCAAATGCTTAAACCATCGTTAAGCTTTTGTTTATATTCTCAAGATGTTCTTTGGCCTTGATGCGTAACGTTGCAATCGAATTCGAACGTATATCTGACGATTGTGGTGGCGGTGGGTTCGTGGTAGTTGTTGTTGACGTCGACGCATTCGACGCAGCTGAGGCTGATGGTGGGGTTGATGGCTCGTTAACATTAGAATTTGATGTTGTTGTGTTCATAATCGTAATGGGGCTTTCGCGACCCACATCCACCACCTCTATGTTTGCCGATGAGCATTTAGTTGCACTCAAAAGAGGGTCATTGTCGCCATTAGCATTGTTGCTGTTGCTATTGCTGGTAGTATTGTTGGTGGCGGCGGCGGCGGCGGTGGTGAGATTTTGCGGTGACAGTGATTGTTGTGCTGGTGGTGGTGGTGGCAGAGAGTTTAACGGCGAGTTGGTGGCTGAGAGATTGGAGGATGTCGTGGATGTTGAAGACATTGAATTTGCCACAGATATTTGTGGATTCATGGCGGCCATTGTCTGTGGTGACATGCGTGACAAGTGCGGTGACAGATGTGTCAGTTGTAAATGCTGATGGGCCGCATGTGAACTCATGCCGGGCGGTGGTTGATGATGATGACCTGTTGGATGTGTCCCATGCATACTGGGGCCATGGGCCCCCATGCCAGCTAAACTGCTCATCGCCAGATTGGATGGCGTTAAACTAAGCGAAGGTGTCAAATAGGAGGGATAAACCGTTTGTGGATGTGATAAGAAACCTAAAAAAACAAGAATTTTTATTTGTTGTTTGTTTTGTTTCATTAAAATTGAAATTTTTCCATTTAAAAAACTCATCATTACCTGGCAATGCTGACAGTAGAGGTGGCGATAGCCATGGATCTACGGGTAAACCCGATGGGCCACAGCCTAAACGATGTGGTAGTTGAGTGAAGTGTGTCAAACCCAAGCGTAAACTTTCGGATTTCTCTTGGCGTCGCCATTTGGCGCGACGATTTTGAAACCATACCTGCAAATAGGAAATGAAAGGATTCTTTATTAAAATAATGTCTTCTTTGAAATGCTTTTCGAAACAAAGCAGTGTCCGAGAATATAACCAAACTTGTGAAATTCAAAATGCACTTCACATGAAGGCATTATCTGTTGTACAATAAACATCCAACTTGGTACACGATAAGGCTGTCCTCTATGTCCACTACTATTCGATGTAGTCGCAGATGGAATTATTAACAAATTTATATGTGAAACTCAGTGTTAAACACAGGACTGAGGGAGCGTATACATGGTATATGCTTATTGTCCTACGAATTTGGACATAAGCAATCCCAATTGTGTGCAATGAAGGAAGGAGGATAAAGCAGCACAATGTGTGCTTAAAATAAAAACGTTTATGATAAGGGCTGTGAGAATAAATCGGGCACATAATCGTCAATGGTGCATCAGGGGCAATTGTAGCATTAGAGACAAACAATCCTAGCGCCGCAGCATTATAGCAAAGATAAACGGTTCGACAAAAGGTATACCACACCGAATTTATAAGCTGAAGATTTGCGATCAATTGAAGGAATTGCGGCACTCCACTTACATATCAAAACGCCTAATAATCTGTATATGCAATAGCGGTTTTACATCGGCTATCTTTTTTGTACTCGTGGAATTCCTAACGAGCTGACTGAAGGAAAATCTTAACATTCCTCAATCACATACATAATTGGTCATTACAACCCTTCAGTCAGGATTACGGCCTAGTTTCTCACACTACTTACGTTGTGAGTGTTAATTTTATACATGAGTGGCGGGACCAACAAATTAAAGTCGATTCCGAACGACAGATTTTTTTGAGAAACTTTTCATGGCAATTTTATTTCGCTCACAGATTTTTTGCCAGAAATCTGCTGAGAGGAATTCGCCGAAGAAATATTTTTTGTATTTTATTTTGGTGTCTGGCCTGGGGTTCGAACCCTGGCTTTTCCTCTAATAAGCCACCACACTACCTACTAGACCACGGCGACTTCCAATCCTCAATCGCTTTACAGAAATACTTCAATATGGCAACAAGCGCTATGTTGTCTTGTCTTGCTATCTTGTCTTAATTGACAAGCACCCGCCCTCTAACCTAACAAGTGCTTGAGGCACTAATCAGGTCAAATGCCAGCCGACTGAGGAGTAAGATCTTAGAAATAAAGGCATCACATGAAGCATAATCGACTGGAACCCAAATTGTAGACTAAGGAAAGGTAAACTTAGCTATATAACTTGAGGTAGAACCATCAAGGCTTAAGAAAACGTTTAACGAGCTGCGACTAGCACATAAACGATGATGGAATGTTGTTGTTAGGGCTCTAGGTCCCTTGTAGGAACCAAATGATTTTTAATGTAAGGAAACTGTGTCTGTTGCAACACAAGCCTTGCATTCTTTACCATTTTTTCACTACTACAGCCGATACTAGAATGACAGGGTTGCCAACTATCATTGATTACAATGCTCTTTATGAAAATGTATGGGGTTGTTGAATTGGGTGAAGGGTAAAGAACTTTGCTTATTGAGACTTACATACATACCACAACCAATACATCTTTACAACCCTTCCGTCAGGATTACGATCTAGTTTCTCATAAAATACAAAAAGACGGCGACTTCCTCTCAGCAGATTTCTGGCAAAGGCTCTGAGAGTGAATGGAATTGCCATGAAGAGTTCCTCAAAAATCTGTCGTTATTGAAACTTACAGTTTCTAAATGTCAGAAGCTGCCTGAATATTGTCATAATGTTCCTCATTGATCACTTGCATTCTAAGTGGTTATAGGTTATGTTAGGAGGGCTTGCTGGATGTATTTTTAAAATTCCGTATTCATTATTCCTTCATTTATTAATTGCTTGCTTTTTTTACATTTTTTTTTGTATGCCAAATAATAATTAAAAATCAGTTGCGTTAATGTAATGCAAAAATGTTTCTTTCTGTCGTCTATCTTAGTTGTTGAGTTACTTTTTCTTTTTTTGTTGTTTTTGTGAATTGTTTTTTCATTTTTTTTTCTTTTTTAAAAATCATCACTAAACCAATTATGGCCTCATTTAATGCTCTATACCTCCTCTATGCTGATAATCACCTCCAGCAACAATTAGTTTAACGAACGAAAAAATTAATTAAACTTACAACAACAGCACAGACATAAATATATACAGAAACACATGCATACAGGCTTAGTAGAAGAGTAACTCTTCAATACAATACACATACTCGCACACAGAAAATAAAAAGAAAATTCAGTAAAGATAACAACAGAAGAGAATACTCACTCACAGCCATGCAGTCAAATGTCATTAACTTGACAACATTGAGTAAAAGAATAAAACACACACACACACACACAATGGCTTTGTGCATACACATACATACATAAGCAAGTTGTAAAGTGTATTCTCTCTCTATTTTTTCTCCTCTCCACTTTCTCTTATTCTCTTGTGTTGTGTGTTGTAACACACAAAAACCATCAAATATAATTACGAATGAATAACTTTAATTATAACACTAACTAAATACGTATGTATAAGTGTGTGTGTGTGTGTGTGGGTGTATGTATAAAGAAAATAAAGAAGAAAACAAAATGGTGTTAGTTAAACATACTTTATCTTCATACAGCTTAACACTGACATTGAGTGCTTCAGGCCATATTGAACGAACCAACAAAAACAAGAAAAAAAAACGAACTGAAAAGGAAAAAGAGCAAAAAGCAACGAAGCAATGAAGAACGTAGAATGTGAATAAAAATCAATTAAATTAAACAGGCTGTAATTAGAATTATCTGCCAACAAAAACAAATAAAAAAAAAACGAAAATGAAAAACAAAAAAGAAGCCACTAATAAGTACGACATTTAACAGAGAGAAAGAAGAGAGAGAGAGCAGAAGAGAGAGAGAGAGAGAGACAGACAGACGTCTGCTAGAATCTACCCATAGTGATTACGAGTATGACAGTCAAACTAAATGAGTTACTAATTGAGACAAATCCGACGGAAACACAATGTATAACTGTGAGAGGAGACTGTGTGGTAAAAGAGATCTGTTGATGAATACCCACACATACATACTGTGCCTATGTATTAGTATAAAAGATTGCTAAATGGTGGCTTATATATTACATCTGTGTGTGTGTGTGTGTGTCTTTAAATATAAGCTACAAATGATTTTTGGCGTGGGTGAGTAATTAAACTTCACCAAAGATTCTCTGTAAGTTTGTGCTCTGTTTTCATTGCCGTCGTTAGTCTCGTTTGAACGTAATTGAATACAATTTGCGTAAATTAATTAGAAATGATTATGAATGAAAGGTAAAGAAGAAGTATTGAAGCAATAAGTGAACCCATAACAATATTTACAGTTCATTACAGTAGTTTAAAGCCATTATTTCTAACAAATTTGTAAAAATCACGATATTAATCAAATTTTAATACAAATTTTATTTTATTTTCTTGCAATTGACTATCGCGATGACCAAAATCAATCAATATTGATCAATCAATCAATCAAAAGAATAATCAACCAAACAATCAGGCTATCAATCAATCAATCAAAAGAGTGATTAAGCAAAAGATTGATCAATCAGTCAATCAAAAGATTGATCAATCAATCAAAAGAATGAAATCAATCAATCAAAAAATTTATCAATCAATCAATCAATTTATCAAATCAAATCAATCAAAAGATTGCTCAATCAATCAAAAAATTGCTTAATACATCAATCAAAAGACTAATAAATCAATCAATCAATCAAAAGATTGGTCAATCAATCAATCAAAAGACTGAATAATCAATCAATCAAATGATTGAAAAATCAATCAATCGGGATACTCAAAATATCGAAGGTATTGAAGTTAGTCCCTTTTAGAAGCATAGATTAATTCCGAAACATCTTGCTCACCATATTCTCTTTGAACTTCTTCGCTTTAATTTAAGTTTGATTAATACAGGTTTTCCATCTAATCTATATTGTGTAGTTAACTATCCTACAGGCTCCTTGTTGAGTGCACAGCTGAATTGTAAACAAAGTGCTGCAGGCGAATGATTGACAATCTACATGGCTAGTTATGCTTCACTAAGGGTGCCCACTGGCACCCTTGTATCTTACAAAAAGGGACTGAAAGTACTTTTGGATACGTACAGTACAAAACTGTCATATTGAGCGGAACGAAATTCCATATGAACTGGCGATTGAGGGCGCAGTATAGGGTCGATATTTAGCATATAACTCTGTAAGTCCTTCAGCCATATGGTTGGTTCTTTGGTCGTTCAATAGATCAAACAGAGAAATATTTTGTTTTGTCTACGACAGAACTTGTCCTGAACCTAGGCGAAGATTCTCTTACAACCCCTTAATAGGACTTCAGATGGGATATTGCGTTCTTAGCTCAAGGTCTAGTATGTGGGATACCATCTTTCCAGATTTTTGCAGGTTATTTAGGAATATGTGTATAATGGTGAGAACTTTGGCTGGTGGGTGATGTGATTTCTTTATTTTTTCAATGTCGGATTACCTGCGCTACTGTAGATATACTTCTCTGGCCTCTAAGTAGAGGCGAATATATTCCATCACCATCGTAAACTAACTTAGTCCAACATTCCAGCTAAGAAGGCGATTGGTGTACTCTAACAGATTCTATTTTAATAGGGTTGCCATGTCTCAATGTGTAGAGCGTTTTTTTCTGTGGAAATGTATTCAGTTTTTTATTGGGTGCAATGGTGATGAGAAATCTTGCCCATTAAGTTTTGATATTTTCCAAGAAAATGCTTCTTGACCTTCATACGATATTCGCCATTGATTTTATGCTTTCAGGGCTTCTAGAAAGATTATTTGATAAAAAAAAATTGTTTTTCTTCTGCTGTTTTTGAAACTAAGAACCTTGATCGAACACTTTCAATGCTACACCACGCCATTTGTGCTCTAAAAACACAAATCTCAAATTTGTAATTTATTCTGGATAATTCACCAAGTGATTGTGTCGCGTGTAGAACCCCAATAACATTCACTTCCATTTCTCTTTTATTTAATAGACACCAACTACCTTACGTTACAGTTTATTTACTTTTGTTTCATTCAACAAATACTGGCTTTAATTAAATATTACGCTGTGTTGTCGTAAAACGAAATTTAAATTGTGCATGTGTGAGAGGCTGCTTCTTCATTTTAATTAAATCATCAAAAATCAATTTTTTAATTTCCATTCATGGCGCGCCATAATGAAAATAAACATCAGAGAAACTCAAATAAAAACTCGCACACACCTCCCAACCCATTATGCTACCATCCACTCATCCATCTATCCATCCATTCATCCATCCATGCAGCCAGAATTTATAAAATAAACCGTATGATGAGACCGAAAAAACAAAATGAAAGAGAAAAACATAAACGCCCCTCAAAACCCAAACTTTATTGCAACGGTGGGTGGATGTTTGCCACCCACTGAGAGAGCTTTCAGTAAAGCTTTTACAATTTCATTTACAGTTACACACATACGCATACGCATACAAATACTTGTTAGAGATGTAATTTGCTCTCTGCTATCTCACATACAATTACAGAATAACGAAACGAAAAAGTAATGAAAAAACCCCAAGTAGAAGTTGATTTTTACAGTTACAGCCATTCAACCACTTTTAATTTTTAATCTCTCTTTCATAAACTTCTTCTTCCCACATGCCCCCCCAACACTTGCCATCACTTGCCAAAGTAAACAAACAGTGTAACATGGACATGCAGGCACACACACAAATACATATACAACGTTACAAGTATACAGTTACATTGAATATTAACTGTAATTGTAATCAACAAATTACTTGCTTGTATTTGTAAAGAATTATTCTGAAAATGTTTGTGTGAAGCGAAGGGGGGTGGGGGGTAATATTGGCTGGAAAAGAAAACTTATGCCAGGTACTTTAAAAGCAGCTGAAATGATATTCGTCATCATTACCATCGTCATCATCATCATTATCATCGTGTGGCAATTTTATTGGAAAACTTTGTTTTTCATCTCCATCTTCAACTGGTAGCAAAACAGACGCACACAGCATAGCACAGCACAGCACAGCATGAAACATTCATGCAAGCATGGGACAAATTATGGGGAGCTCTGCTGTATACGTGTGCGTTCATCCCCCGGTTGGCATCATCATCTTCACCCTGTTTAGTCCACCCAAAAACACACAAAATGAAAAAAAAGAAAAAAGAAATGAAAAACGAAGTCATCAACAAACCGAAAATGAAAAACTTTACAGTACGCACTCTCTATTTTTATTCACACACACACACATACACAGCCACAAAACATCTGGAATAATACACACACTGATTAAAAATAAAGTTGAATTGAAAGAGCAAAAAAAAGAAGGAAAAAAAAGAAAAAAAACGGTGAAGATAATGGTGAAGAAGCAGAAGAAAGAAGCAAAAAAAAAAAAATGTTGGCACTAAATTACTTTCAAGTATGTTTCTGACAGTTTGTAAATTGGAAAATTGACTTTTAACTTCAGCATACACACACACACTCATGCGCCATACATACATACATACATATTGGCATTGTATATACATATAGTATATGCTTGTATTCATAAGTAGGTATGTACCTACTCCTCCTAGCACTCATATTTGAATGCAACAAAAATATTTTTATGTGGTCAATATGTAGATTGTTTTGCCTGATAAATGTGTACAAAGAAAATATTTATCAAATGATGTTGTAGAATCAGAGGAGTACTAACTGAACTAAGATAACTATCGGAATGGCTCAACGAATGTGGGCTGAAAGCTAAACCAAGCAAGACAGAGTTAGCATTCGCATCTCCAATATGAATGGAGTAACTTCCACTCTCAGATAATGCCGAATGTTATGGCAATGTATTGGACAGCAAACTAGGCTGGAGTATTGAAGTATAGAACAGAGATCAGCAATGAGTATTCAAAAAGATGAGTAAAATCAAATCATACTCATATTTATTTATTTATTAATTACAATACAATTACAAATTATATTCTAATTATATACGAGCGGAGTAACTTGACCATGTGCGCGGTGTAGTGTCACAGCCTAGAGTCTCTGGCGACCCTCACGCTAATAGTTTAGCGCACTACCCACTAGACTACCATATCGAAACTACATTATCTGTGGCATTGTTTATTATTCATAAGAGGCTTTTCATTAAGCTACCAGGATTCAGAATAATCAGGACTTACCAGTCAAGTTTAGTGGCGTAACGTAAAGCTGGTTATATTGGCTATAGTAGTGAGCATCCTTTCCAAGTTTTACTTATAAACCTAATTTGCAGTGATCTTTAGAAGGTAATTTAAATGCCATTGCTTCCCTTGTTTCTATTACAAAATACGATCGTTCAGTCTAATTTCAGACGACTTGCGTTACTTAATTTAGTGTGAGCTTTGTTGGGATGCGAATATTAAATTAAAAATAAAAAAACAAAACTGCAGGCATGCAATAAAAGCGTAGTTAGCCGCGTGTAAATTGATATGTGGCGCCTAAAAATTAAAATTCAATTTCATATAATGCCCCGAGAATATTATTTTTTTTTTACGGTAGAATGGTTGTGAATAAAATCCTGCTGTTTAAGAATTTATTTCAAATGCAAAACGAAAGGATTTTTTAAAGTATTTTGGCATGAAATCTCCCGTTGCCATAATTAAATTCATACCCTATTTATAGCATTCAGGTCAAGCAATAATAATAATTACAAATGATTTGCAAGAAAATGCGATTAATCGGTGGTAGAAGGTAAAAAAAAGGATTTTTTATTTAATTTCGAAACGTTTTAAAACAAAAGATCTGACAAAAATTATGACATGTTTTATGGTTTTCAGTTTTTAGTTTTGAGTTTTGTTTTGTTTTGTATTCGAAGGTTAATTTTTAGTTCCGCCTTTTGTTAACGTTTTTTAAATTTTTTTTAGTTTTTTTTTCATGTCTCTGAGCATCCTGTTTAAAGTTTAATTGTTGTTGTTGTTTGTCCTGTCATACCCTTCCAGACAAAACAGCCAAAGCAAAAGCAAAACGAAATATTTTAATTAGTTAAAGTGCCGACAACGATATTGATTTTCAAAAAGAAAAGAAATCCCAAACTAAAAAGGAGAATTTCTTTTGAAAGCTTCCCTAAAGGATGAAAAAATATGGAATTGATTAAAGTTTACCAAAGACAAAGATGAATTTTATTAATTAATTTGATCTCTACAACACAAAAATAATCATGAGAAAACATAAAGCATTGATCATAGAATTCTGATTCACTCATTTGTCAATTACTTCAATCGGAAGCTCTTTTGACTAATTTTTCAACAGAATTTTATATAAATTCTGTGTGCCCAAGAATTTTTCACCACAAATGCCCAACAATTACAGACAAAATGTTCTGCGATCCAATCCCTTTTTTACATCATTACAGCGGCTGCAGAAGTAATGACCAGTAGGACCAGTGTCCTATTGTATCTGTTATGAGATCTGATTAGATTGAACGCAAGTTTACTGGGTGAAGTCATCGTAGTGTAGTAGGTAATGAGGCCACAGTTCAAACCCCAGGTCAGCAACCTCCAGCTAAACGAAATAAGAAAACTATTTCTGCGGCGACTTCCTCTCAGCAGATTTCTGGCAAAAATTTGGAGTGTTAAATAAAATTGCCATGAAAAGTTTCTCAAAAATCAGTCATTCGAAGTCGACTTTAAACTTAGGTTCCGTCAATCATGTACGAAATTAACACACACAACCAGAAGTGATATGAAAAGCTAGGTTGTAAGCCTGACTAAGGGGTTGTAATGACCTATTAAGTAAGTAAGTGAGGCACCTCATAGAAGACTAGACGGCAGAATATTTGATTTAGTATTGTTCGGCATTTGAGGATTTGTGAGGAAAGATTGTTGTCAGAAAGAACGCGTGCAGAATCAATTTGGATCAGGATGATTGAAAACTGGCAGCCAGGAGTAGTAGTTAAAGGCAGAATAGTTACTCAATTCCTTGGGGAAAACGCCAAAAGAAGCCAAAGACAAGCAAGGATATGTCATTAGCTTTTTAGAATGAGCGTAGCCCACGTGTATTAGTTTATTTCAGCATTTAGGTGACGAACTTAAAAGAGAAAGACAGCATTTGGCATATGCACTGGGAATCCTTTGCATTTACTCGGAGCAATTTCATTTTAATTGGATTTTGGCTATATCTCAAAGCAAAAGAACTGTTTGGACATTGTCGCTGGCCAGAATATTTTGAGAATGCAGTGTAGTCAGCCACTAGTAAACGCCTGAATCGTGTTGAAAGCTTCAGATGGCGGATTTCTTATTTTCACTGGCATAGAACTTTACATAAACTTCAGGCCTTGGTACCCAAATTATAGGATTTATTAAGGATATTAAGGTTTTTGTGTGTATTGCTTGACTGAAGCTATTGCTTCAGCCAACATCAATGAACTTAAGTTCGAATTGTATTTAAGGAATGTTTATGGGACTTTTTAAAAATTACGAGAATCAAATGTTAGAGAAAACTAATGCTAGTGAGAATGCCTGCAGCCCTGAAATTTAAACTGAAAGAAAATTCTCTTTCATACTCACATACACTCACGCATTACAAGCGTTATAACAAAAGCAATAAAATTGTTTCCAGACCCCCCTGAGGCATTGTTTACTTGTACGGCTTATTTGTTACAAATAACAGCAAAAACCAGGTTACTTTTTTCGTTTTTATGTTGTTTGTTGTCCTTACTGGGAACTGGGAAAAAGAAGGAAAGGAAAGTAAAATTATTACAATTTAACTGCTTATTAAATACGCATAAACAACTTGTATTTGCAAACAAAAAAAACTGTCGCAGTAGCAGGCAAATAAACGCCCTCCCCTCATGGCCATACGAGTATAATACGGGAAGAGAAAAATAAAACGCCTGCTTTATTATAAGTTTTTCAATATTGAAAGGACCTCTTGGTTTAGCAGCTAATTAAATAGCTGGAGACACGTGACTTAGTAGAGTAAATAAAAATACATTCTAATACACTGCAGCCATCCCATTCCATTCCATTTCATGTCATCTTTGCAGTCACCCCATCATCAGTCACAATGATGTTTTGTTTCTGTTTCTGTTTCAGTTTTATTTTCTTAAATATTTATTCGGTTGTTATTGTTGTTGTTGTTATTGCTTAATATGACATTTAACAAGACATAGTGGTTGAGCACCAGATTTCCTTTGTGTTCGATCAAACACAAGCCTGTAGAATTCGTTTGTTTAAATGCCAGCTTGCCTAGGCATTTGAATATGAAAAGCGGAATACGTTTGTTGAGTTCGGTAGTTTGTAGGTCGTTGGTCACATGTTTGGTATTGCATTACATTATGATTTTTGACGTTGAAATAAAAACGGTTATTATGCCTGCAAGTGTGCTCAGTTCAGTAAAGTATGTATTCAAGTTTACATTGACAAGTAAACACGTGTTTTATTTACGCAGTCACATGATTAGTTTAGAATTAATGTCAGTCAAGTCTTTAAACAGAAACATTGTCACAATGAAACAATGGCTGCAAGCATGAGAATTAATCAAGAAAAATTTACGAAATGCCTGTGCAAGGTTTCAAATACCGTGTGAGGTTTCAGACAAGGCGATCCCTTATCATGCGATCTCTTCAGCTTCGTCATGGAGAGTGTTCTGCGGCAGACGAGAGTGCATCGCAATGGCACGGTTTTTCAAAAAAGCGTCCGATTGCTTGCGTATGTTGGCGACATTGACATCATGGGGCGTATCAAGCGAGATTTTACTGCTGCCTTTAGTGCTATTGAACGGGAGTCTACTAAGATATGGGTCAGGCAGTAAATGAGGGCAAAACGAAGTATATATATTGACAAGTAAAGACGCGCGGCGTATTAGATTTCAGATTACGGCCGATAACTATACTTTCGATATAGTAAAGGAATATATTTATCTTGGCTCCGCCGTTACCACCACAAATGATGTCAGTCTGGAGATCAAGCGCAGGATTACTCTTGCCAACAGGTGCTACTATGGTCTCAATAGGCAATTGAGTATCAGGAATCTCTCTCGTACGACAAAAGACGTCCATCCTCCCCGTGCTTCTTTATGGCGCAGAGGCATGAACCCTATTAAGCACTGATGCAGCAGCCTTGGAAGTATTCAAGAGAAAAGTACTACGTAAGATATTCGGTCCAGTGCGAGTTGGCTTTGATTTCCGCATCCGATTCAACACTGAGCTATATAAGCTCCTCAACGACATAGACGTTGTGCAGCGTATTAACATCAAGCTGGCTAGGCCATGTCGTTCGAATGAAGGAGGATGCTCCAGCGTGACGGGTATTTGATGCGGGGATCTGCGGTAGTCGGAGAAGAGGACTACCTTGTTTGCGTTGGAAGGACCAAATCGAGGAAGCCCTGTCATCGCTTGGTGTGACCAAGAGGCGCAGGCGCGCAAGATGCAGAGGCGCCTGCTATTATGTATTACGGCAGACCGAAATCCATTAACCGGGTTGTTAATGGCCAATTAAGTAAGCAAGTACTGTGCACGACATACATATCTATATGAAATCTTAAATTGGGTCATTTGGTTTTATTTCTTCAAAAACATTCTTTCCTTTTAGCTGAACTGTATTCCTTTCTTTTAAGATCCTTAAGTGATGTATTTTACAACAAAAAACAACGAATAATTCCTTATAAAGTGTCCGCTTCAATTAAAACGCAAAAATAAAATCCTTTTAAACACGCATTCAATAGAAATTAGCGGCAGCTTGTAAAGGCTTTTCATGTTTTTGCCGCTTTTGACTGACAAGCAATTTGCCGACCCGGCGGCTTTAACAATTAAACGGCATCCAATTACTTCTTGGAGGCTTTTATTGTGTTTAAAAAAAAAAAAAAAACGAAGGAGAACAAAAATAAATTTTAATTCCTATTATTCTTAACATTCTTGGTTGTATTCTATTTTAAGCGGCTGCAATGACTTGGCAATATACTCTACGGTTTGAAAATAATTGATGCCAATCCGTCATTCGAGGACTCTAATGTATTTCAAATATTTTCTCCTTTAATTTACGTTCTTACGTAGTTTCATGTTTCAAATCACCCGGGGAGTGTTTTCAATGTTTTCCATTCAGTTTAATAAGTTAAATCGTATTGAGTCGTGACACGTGATACTGCTGTTCATTACATAATGCTTGAGACTTTGAAGATAAGAAAGCTAAGCACAAGATAGGTGCTGTGTTTTTGGATACAATTGAATACAAACAGCATTATGCAGTAGTTTAACTGCAATAAAACATAACTCTTGCATGGATTTATAACTTTGGATGAGACATAGCGTCCTCTTCCTTGCTTTGATTAATAAAACTCACTTGAGCACGCATAGCATACATACATACATACATACATAATTGGCCATTACAACCCTTCAGTCAGGATTACGGCCTAGCTTCTCACACCACTCATGTTGTGTGCGTTAATTTTATACGTGAGTGGCGGGACCTACAGTTTAACGTCGACTCCGAACGACAGAATTTTGAGAAACTTTTTCATGGCAGTTTTATTTTACTCTCAGAGTTTTTGCCAGAAATCTGCTGAGAGGAAGTCGCCGAAGAAATATTTTTTCATATTTCATTTTTGATGTCTGACCTGGGATACGAACCCGGGCTTTACGAATAGTAAGCCAACACACTACCTACTACATCACGGCACGCATAGCGCCTCGTTTTATTGCCTGAGATAAAAGAGAAGACAAAGCAATAGTCTGGGCTGCCGAAATTTGTCCAAAGACAACCAAGGATAAGTCATTTGCTTTTTGGAATGCGCTTACCCCATGTGTATTGATTAATTCCGGCGTTTAGGTGAAGAACTTAAAAGAGAAAGACAGCATTTGGCAGATGCACTAGGAGTTATAGGGCTGTCCAAAGCCAATGTTTCTAGAGGACTTTAATCAACCTTTAGTGAAGCAGGTTCTCCCTATCTGCCTTCTCTACATGTAAACGGCTTTCCAATTTCTAAATACAGATATTTGCAGACTGTTTCCATTTCCTTTCCATTTGCATACAAAATTGGTCATCACAACACTTCGGTCAGGATTACGACCTAGTTTCTCACACCACTTATGTTGTGTGTGTTAATTTTATATGTGAGTGGCGGGACCTACAGTTTAAAGTCGACTTCGAACAACAGATTTTTAAGAAACTTTTCATGGCAATTTTATTTAACATTCGGAATTTTCGTCAGAAATCTGCTGAGAGGAAGTCGCCCTAGGAATATTTTTTTTTCATATTTTCGTTTTGATGTCTGACTTGGGGCTTGAACCGTGGCCTTACGTCTAATAAGCCAACACACTACCTACTAGACTACGGCGACTACCTTACGATGACTACATTTACACTTATTTCATTTTAATTGGATTTTGACAGGATCTCAAAGCAAAAGAACTGCTTGGAGATTGTCGCTGGCCAGAATATCTTGAGAATGCAGTGTAGTCAGCCACTGGTAAACATTTGAACCGTGGTGGGACCTACAGTTGACGTTTTTCATAACTATACTGGCATAGAGAATTGTAAGCTTCCAATGCTTGAAAGACATCGTTCCATTTCTACATTCTGCTCCTGTCTTATCTAAATTATGCAGCCTTCTATTAGGTTTCCAAATTCTGCGCTTAGTTGAGGACAAGGCGCTTTGTAATACATACAAAACCAGTAGCCTTACTAAGTTTTTAACGGGGATTGCTCGACTGACACTATTGCTTTAGTCAACATCAATGAATTTCAGTTCAAATTACTTGAGTAACCATAGTCTAGAGAGTAGTGAGTTAGTCGATTAGATGCGATCTTGAGCGTCTAGTGTATTAGGTAGTGTGTTGGCTTATTGACGTGGCTATGGTTCAACCTCTACCTCAGACATCTCCAACTAAACGAAATACAAAAAAAATATTTGTACGGCGATTTCCTCTCAGCAGATTTCCGGCAGAAACTCTGAGAGTAGTAGTAGGTAGTGTGTTGACTTATTAGACGTGAGGCCACGGTTCAAACCCCATATCACACATCTCTAACACAACGAAATATGAACGAATATTTCTTTGACGCTTTTCTTTCAGCAGATTTCTGGCAAAAACTCTGGAGAGTAAGGGTCCGTCAAATAACTTTTTTTTGAAAATGCTTTAAAAACAAAAACTACTGAATATTTTCTCAAATTTCTTTTTTTATTTGAAAGTACAATCCTTCCGGTTAACAATGGAAAATAATTTCATTCAAATGGCTGCCTCGGCTGGCCATGCAGTATCGTACACGATCGGTCCAATTTTTAAGCACATTATCGATTGTGTGCAGCTGTATTTCACCAATGGCTTCACGAATATTATCCTTTAAAGCGTCAATTGTCTCTGGCTTGTCCGCGTAACACTTATCTTTGACGGCACCCCACAAATAATAGTCCAACGGTGTCAAATCGTAGCTCCGAGGTGGCCAAACGACATCAGCTCTGCGGCTGATAATGCGATCTTCAAAAACAGGGCGCAAAACATCGAGTGTAGTTTCGGCTGTGTGGCACGTAGTGCCGTCCTGTTGAAACCAAATGTTGCCAATATCCTCCTCTTCAATGTTTGTGAACAAAAATTCGTTCAACATGGCCCAATAACGATCGCCATTGACTGTAACGGCCACTCCTTGCTCATTTTCGAAGAAAAATAGCCCAATTATACCTGTGGACCAAAATCCGCACTAAACAGTGACTCGTTTTGGGTGCGTCGGCTTTTCAATGTATGCGTGCGGGTTTTCTGTGCCCCAAATGCGACAAATTTTGCTTGTTTACATACCCGCCATGAACAAAATGAGCTTCTTCTGAAAAGATGATTTTTTTTGTCAAAATCGGCATCTTCTGGTGTAGGCTACTGCATGGCCAGCCTAGCCATTTGAATGAAATTATTTTCCATTATTAACCGAAAGGATTGCAATAAAAAAAGAAATTTGAGAAAATATTCAGTAGTTTTTTTTTCTAAAGCATTTAAAAAAAAAGTTATTTGGCGGACCCTTTAAAATTGCCATGAAAAGTTTCTCAAAAATCTGTGATTTGGAATCGACTTTAAACTGTCGGTCCCGCCACACAATATAAGTGATGTGAGAAATTAGGTCGTAATCCTAACTAAAGGGTTGTAATGACCAATTATGTATGTCGAGCGTTCCAGCCTCATTTTTACCATCTTAAAAAAAGTATATTTGTTTCAGCGATCCTGTAGCAAAAGCTCTGGGAGTAACTAATTGTCCTAAAAAAGCTTTTTAAATCGGCCATCCGGTTCTGCCGCTTTAGACTAAAATTGAGGCACACAACATGTTGATATGAGAATCAATACCGTAATCCGGATTAAAGGATTGTAATGACCAATCTTCATACGTAGTTTACTAACCCCTTTATTTGCCAACTTTAGCTTATTTGGATTCTTTTGAATTCTATTGCCAAACTTGAGAAAGAATTTTCGCCATTAGTGAAGAGTTAGAGGCTGGGCTATATCTTACTATAAATGGACAATAGAAGCTATTGAGGAAGCGCTGGAAAAAATGCGTTGTATTGAAAGAAGACTTAAAAAAATTGTCCAAATTTACCATGAGTCTGTGTTAAGTTTGCATTGGAAATAGGAACCAAAGCTTAAAAGCTGACTAAAAATGGTTTTAATCTGTATTTCTTCTGAATTTCCTATGTTTTCTTTGTTGTTTGATTGTTGTTGTTTGCATTTTTCATAAATTCCACTTTCACAAATATTATGCAACTCATACTCATGTCTCGGACCCTTTTTATATGTTCCTTTAAAAAAAAGTAAAAATTGTTGTGGGTTCCTTTATGCTTTAGTCGTGGGCCCGATTGAATTTTGTTTGTAATTTAGAGGGTGTAGAACAATTAACACATTATTAGCCTCCTTCGTTTCCATCCAACCAACCAACCATCCATCCATCTATGAATGCATTTGTTTACTGGCAATATTTGCTAAAGGGATTTATGAACAGAATGACAGAAAGTACGAAAAAAAGTCAAAACACTTGAACCAAAAATGCAAGAACAAAAGGTTTGAGGAACTTTATTTTATTCTCTCTCTCTACACATATTGTTTATTTTTCTCTGTTTTTTGTTGTTGAAAGGTTGTCAGGGTAATTATTCTTATAATTTATGTGGTTTTTCTTTGTTTTATTTGAAAAAAATAAAATAAAACTATACGATCTACATACATACGTACGTTTATATGTGAAGTGAGTAAATTATTTGCTTAACTTTTATGTGTGGGGGTGTAAATATCAGAAAAAAAATAATAAAACATCTGCTCATAAACGTCTAAATAATTCTAATAAATGTCAAATACTTGGTCATATTAAGTTAAACAATTAAAAAACAAACAAACAAAAAATGCTGGAAAATAATTAAAATATGAGAAATTAATTAAACAGGCTTTAAACAAAATAAAACAACATTTAAATTGGTTAAGAAGTGTCATTACATTACAATTGAATTGACATTGCATGGGTCTTAGTTTCGAAAGAAACCTCTCTAAACCGGCATCTCTAACGAACGTAACTAAAATTGTCACTAAAAAATACTTGATACAGTTTATGTAGGTAGTGTGTTGGCTTGTTAGGCATGAGGCCCCGCTTCAAACTTCAGGTCAGACATCTCCACTAAAATGAAATATTAGAAAATATTTCTGCGGCGACTTCCCCTTAGCACATATCTGGCAAAAACTCTTGAGAGTAAATAAAATCCCTCGTTCGGAGTCGACTTAAAGCCGTAGGTCCCGCCACTCATATATAAAATTAATACACACAACATAAGAAGTGTGAGAAGCCAGGTCGTAATTTTAACTGAAGGATTGTAATGAGCAATTTTGTATGTATGTATGAATAAAAAATGCATAAAGATGTCTTAGTTGCCGTAGTCTAGTAGGTAGTTGTTGGCCATAATTCAACGAAATATGGAAACATATTTCTTCGGTGACATTCTCTCAACAGTCTTCTAGTAAAAACTCTGTGATTAAAAATAAACTTTAAATGAAAGCTTACTCAAGAAGCTGTCGTTCATAGTCGATTTTAAACTGTAGGTCCCACCACTCATGTAGAAGATTCACACACATAACATGGGGCTTGTGATGTGCTAGAGTAATCCTAACTTAAAGAGACCTCCATTCTCAAAGTCTTCTGCCAAAATCTTGGAGAGTAACTAAAAATTGCCATGATAAGCTACTGAGAAATCTGTAGTTCGGAGGCGAATTTAAACTGTAGGGTCCCGTTACTCATGAATAAAATTAACACTTACAACATGGGTGGTGTGTGAAGCTAAATTGCAGTCCTAACTAAAAGATACTCCCTCCCTTTTCGCAAAAACTCTCAGAGTAAATAAAATTGCCACGAAAATATACTCAAAAATCTGTTTTTCTGGATCGATTTCAAACTATGGGTCCCTTACCTCATGAATTAAATTAACACTTACAACATGGGTGGTGTGAGAAGCTAGATTGTAATCCTTACTAAACGAGACCTTCCACTCAGCAGTCTTCTGGCAAAAGTCCTGAGAGTAAATAAAATTTCCATGAAACATTTTTCATAAATCTGTCGTTTGCATGGGTGGTGTGAGAAGCTAAGTTGTGTTTCTGACAACAGGGTTGTATTTGACCAATTAAGTAAGTGCAGTTAATATTTCGAAAATGACCAAATTAGGCTAGTGCAGCGGCCTCAAAGGCAAACGTGAGCCACTCTACTACTGGAGGAATAAAAAATATTCACCATGTGTTTCGAATTTATGTTGATTACCAAAGCTTAAATTTTCATTAAATAATCCATTTTAGAAGTTCCTGAACCCTGCTCCTCCTAGAGAGGATGACATCAACAACATAAATTATGAGAAAAACTGGCAACGCTATCGGTGAAAAGTACATACATACATACATACATAATTGGCCATTACAACCCTTCAGTCAGGATTACGGCTCATACCACTCATGTTGTGTGTGTTAATTTTATACATGAGTGTGGGGACCTACAGTTTAAGGTCGACTCCGAACGATAGATTTTTGAGAAACTTTTTCAACGGCCATTTTATTTTTAACACTCAGAGTTTTGCCAGAAATCTGCTGAGAGGAAGTTGCCGTAGAAATAATTTTTCGTATTTTCGTATTGATGTCTGACCTCGGGTTTGAACTGCGGCCTTGCGTCTAATAAGCCAACACACTACCTACTAGACTACGGCGACTCTAATCTCTGGAAAGTAGGTGGACTTAATCGGGAAAAGGTTCCACAAAACTATATCCAATAACATGTCCCTAGAGAGGGGAGTTTTTAGGCAACAACTGTAAAATGAAATGATTTTTTCGATTGTGTACTTGAATTTCTTTGAAAAAGTCAAGGTTTTATTAAAGAACTCTCTAACAAAGTACGTCTAAATAACCTTTTGGTTGCTTAAAGGCTTTATTTTGCCATATTTAAAGGCAGCAGTTATCGTCTAAAAAATCAAAATTTTTACCAAGAACCTAAAACCTTTCATTGCCCGCCTTTCAATAATTGTTTGTAAATGTAAAGCAATTGAAAACGAAAAAATCTCTTTTCCAATATCAATTTGTTTCAAATTACATGATTTCATTAAGAGTGCCCTTTTATTTTTTTGTCCTGCCTCACAGACATTAAGAAATAATTTTCTAGACATTTAAACATTAATTTGTTCGGATGGCTCTCTGTCTCTCTCTCCCGCGCTTAGCCATATGAAAACATACATAAATGGAGCGAAACAAAGTGTAAAATCACCCCCGTTCACTGGGTTATGAGTATGCAAACCACTTGACATCTGACATTAAAAAGTTTCATCCGTTTTTTTTTTAAATTAATTTCGTTCATCATATTCTGACTTCCCTTTAAGGGAACAACAGCAATAATGCAATAAAAAGAAAAAACAAAACAAATCATGTATGTATTATTATAATATGTAATGCAATTTAAAAAGGAAAAAAATAATAATAATAAATAAATACAATTACAATGTATTTGTTGGCAAACAAACAACAACAAAAAATGGGAAAAATGGGAAACGTTTTCTCCAGCACTTGTACGAGTATATCCTGACTTATGGCACACTTCACATTATCTCAAGTGTAACAACACAGGGGACACTAGAGTGGTGCATA
The DNA here is from genome assembly GCA_932273835.1 of Sarcophaga variegata. Lineage (NCBI taxonomy): Eukaryota > Metazoa > Arthropoda > Insecta > Diptera > Sarcophagidae > Sarcophaga > Sarcophaga variegata. Next base: position 8,862,690 of record OW026360.1, on the reverse strand, counting down.
TTTTTCCTTGACTTATTAATCGAATGTTTATGGAAAATTCTTATAATTTCGTTTTATATGGGCCGCCCTAATGTTCACACATAATCATTCCTAATTTGATCAGTTGTTTAGCAAAAAAGCAGTTCAGTTCGCCGCTCCTCATAGTCTAGGCTTGTATTGTAGTTTTGCTTCTTTTTTTAGTGAACAGATGTGCAACTCATTATAAAGCATTTAAGCGTTTAAATTGAATCATAAATTCAAAGAATATTACAATAATATTGACGATTATGATGATGATGATGATGATAATGTGCCTTCCAAATGGAACGAAAACGAACACTTTTAAGGGAGTCTCCACGTCAAGTAACTTTTGCCACCCTTGTTGTTATTCATCTTTCATAATTTTTTCTTTTCTCTCTTTTGCTTTCAATAATTGACACTTCAAGGGTTCTTGTTGATACTGCTGTAGTTAGTGTTGTTGTTTTTGTTTTGTAATATAATGTAAAGCAGTTGATTGTTGTGTGAACAATAAAAACATTGTAGATTTTGACTTGACTCTTGAGCTGCATTGTACAAGTGAACAATAGTGAACAAAAAACATTGAAATTTGACCAAATATTACACACCAAAATGTTTGTGTAATCATTGTAACCAGCACAATGAAAACTAAGTTCCAAAAAAAATATTTAAAAAAGAGTTTAAAAGGATGTTAATACGGCAACGTAAGTGATCGATGATAATGCAAGATTACAACTTAAGCCAGCGAACTTGTCCGAAATTTACAATTTTTCGGTGTACAGAGTTTGAAACGAGTGTACCCCACGCCCCAGCCATCAATAAGTCAAAATATCCTCAGAAATATTTTACATGGTGTGAATGCGTTTGAATGCTGTCGATGGAGTCATGAGCGGACACACTTAGGTCGCACACAGGGCCCATTGTGATACCACAGTTCCTCATTTCCCCCTATTCCAGGAACCATTCGGAGCTTCTGATGTAGCGACTCAGACTGCCAATGTCCATACACGACAGTTCATCTATATCCTCCATGTAGTAGGCACCCAGGTACCTCTTTCTCCTCCGACTAAGTGCCGGAGATGTGCACAATAGGTGAAGAATAGTCTCATCTTCCTTCTCATCTCCACAGCTTTTGCAGAAATCATTTGCAAGGTGTCCAAGACCAATACGCCTCGCATGCGTTCCTATAATGCAATGCCCCGTATAAACCCCGATAACAGTGCTGAGCCTACTTCTTTGGAGTTTAAGCAGAGTCGCCTTGCGCCTCCTATCCAGCCTTGGCCAGATCTTTTGCGCCGCTCTGCCCTTATACGAAGTTGCCCACATTCTGTTGACCAAATCTACGGTTGCATTGTCAATTATAAGTTTGCAGGTCCCCAAAGTGATCCCCAACGTAGAGAATTCATCAGAGAGTTCGACGGTCGTGCCCCTTCTGGCCAGTTCTTCCGCTCTGCAGTTGCCAGGACCCATGTGATACAAACATCATATCGGTTCGCCACCTCATTGAGATATCTGCGACAGTCGTACACCGTCTTGGAGTTTACTACACTAGAATCCAATGCCCTGATAGCCGCTTGGCTATCGGAAAGTATGATGATTTTCCGTCCGTGAACTTTTTTGTCCACAATAATTTTCACCGCAGCCTGAATTGCTGAGACCTCCGCCTGAAAGACGCTGCAATGATCTGGTAGCCTTATAGCCATAGTACATAAGTATTCTTAAAATTGGAGGATGTAAAAAAGGAAATTGGATTCCTGCTTGAGAAACAGTAAAAGCGTACCCTAAACAACAACGCAATACAACGAGTGTTGTCTTTATAAAACGCCAGGTGGCAACCCTATCAGCTAAAGCCAGTGAACATGTTAAAAATTTAAAATTTTTCGGTGTGCAGAGTTTGATAAGTCAAAACGTGCTTAGAACATAATATATGCAGTTTGAATATTCAATTGCATTACAGATAAATAACAAAGTATTCTTAAAATTAGAGGACCTAACAAAGAAAATTGTGTCCCTATATTCACCGCAATACATCGATTCTTTGCTTTAGGAAACCATAGATGGCAACCCTATTAGTCTAGGACCTGTTACAGTACAGCCAATAGCCTGTTTAGCTGAAAAAACTCATACATAATGCATGAAGTTTGAAAGTCCATAAGTATTCTTAAAATTGGTGAGCCTAACAAAGAAGATTGAGATTGAGAAAGAGTAAAGGAGTACCCCCTAGGACCTATACAGCCAATAACCTGTTTAGCTGACACAACTGGTACATAATGTATGCAGTTTGAAAGTCCATAAGTATTCCTAAAATTGGTGGGCCTAACAAAGAAGATTGAGTTCCTACTTGAGAAAGAGTAAAAGAGTACCCCATACAACAACGGAATACAACGAGTCTTTGCTTTAGCAAACGACAGAAGGCAACCGTATCATTCTAGGACCTATTACAGTACAGCCAATAACCTGTTTAGCTGATAAAACTGGTACATAATGCGTGCAGTTTGAAAGTCCATAAGTATACTCAAAATTGGTAGGTTTAATAAAGAAAATTGAGTCTCTACTTGAGAAAGCGTAGAGTACCCTATACAACAACGCACTATAACGAGTATTGTGGTTAGGAAACGACAGTTGGCAACCCTAGAAGCTGTTTCACTACAGCCAATAACCTCTTTAGCTAGCAAAACTGAGTTAATAACGCTGAAACAGAGCCCAGAAATAATTAGAATTTGTTTTGTGAGTGCCTTATATTCGAATAGAAAGAGAAAAAGATCAATAAATTACAGGGTAATTTTCCAAAATTCGGGACATCATTTTTTAAGACGATACACTTTTTCTAGAGTTATTTAATAGCTTTGAGTCACTTTTTATGTGAAGAAATGTCAGTCTTCTGAACTGCCTGTCTTCTGAAAATTGTCTTTTCAAGATACTCGATCACAGTGATTCTCAGGTTCGATGAAAGGAACGAACTTTGTTGCTATGAAAAGGATCAAAGAAAGCTTGAGAAAGATACTATAACTCCCATAGCATATTGTAAACAAGAGGAGAGAGTGAAGCACTAGATTACCAACTGCATAGTAATGCAGGCTTGAAAGAATTTTCTTTTCCAAATTTATGAATATTTTGGGAATATCCTCGTACAACCTGTCATATGTACATTAGTTAAGATGCTTAAGTGTATGAATTTAATTTGAATAAATTAAATAAATTTGAATAAATTTAATTAACCGTAAATTGTTGTTGTTACATATATGTCAGTCAGGTTTTACAGATGTATGCTTGACAGAATTTCAATTTTTGATTGACAAGAATTATGATTTGCAAATACTTAAAGACAAACAGAAGTTTTCTTTTCCAAAATTGACAGAATAAGGACACGTGCCCCCTCTTACAGGAAGTATCAAGTTAATAAAAAAAACGAAAATAAATCTTTTGATTTGAAATAAAAACAATCAAAATTTTTTTTTTGTCAAAATATCTCATTTGCTTTACTTATATGGAAATATTGCAAATTAGTATGTTTTTCTGTGAATTTTTTTCCAACCAACCAACCAACCATATTATTAAAATCCTATTGCCTGTCAATCATATTGTATTTGTAACGTAAGTAACGTCGTAATTCGTATTCCCTAAACTTATTTTGTTGAACATATTTCATCCACTTAATAAAATTGTTTTGTATGCATTCATCCAAATTGCCCAATTGCCCATGTGACCAATTTATAATGATTTTCTTTTCTCTCCACCTCCTCCTTGCCACTCACTACCTGTCGACGTGATGACAATATGGTTTTTCTGTTAACCAAAAATACGCTCTCTAGGGACTAATTACAGGGTACAGAGAACATATTTCAATAAAAATTTCGTTAAATTAACTCAACAAACAACAACTCCGTATACAAAATAAAATTTTTTTTTTAAATGCTGCTTAGACCCCATGAGATCTACGAAATAAGCTCTTTGCTCCATTTATGATTGCTTAGATGATTGTTTGGCCAATGGAATTATGATAATAGAAATGACCATATAATCTCGTTAAGATTACAGATTAATTTTGTAAAGTGTTTGCATAATTTAATATTGTGAAGTAAATAATTTGGAAAAGGAACTTAGAAAATATCAATAAAATTTGTGTATTTTATTAGTCCCGGGCAAAAGTAGCAAATAAACACCAATAGATGGCACCGGTCTTCGGTGTTTCCTTTAAAAATGTTGATACTTTTGTAAAAAACAATTTTTTTTTAAAACAAGTTTTTTTTTGTAAAAAAAAAGTTTTTTGTAAAAAAACAAGTTTTTTGTAAAAAAAAAACAATTTTTTTGTAGAAAACAATTTTTTTTTATAAAAAACAATTTTCTTTTGTAAAAAACAATTTTTGTTTGTGTAAAAAACAATTTTTTTTTGTAAAAAACAATTTGTTTGTAGAAAATTTTTTTTCTCTTTCAAGCCTGCATTACTATGCAGTGGGTAATCTAGTGTTTCCCTCTCTCCTCTTGCCTATAATACATTATGGGAATTATGGTGTCGTTCTCAAGTTTTCTTTGATCATTTTCAGGGCAACAAAGTTCGTTCCTTTCATCAAAGCTGAGAAACATTTTGATTGAGTATCTTGATAAAAAAGATAATTTTCAGAAGACAGGCAGTTCAGAAGACTGACAGTTCCTCAAATAAAAAGTGAATCAAAGCTATCGAATAACTCTAGAAAAAGTGTATCGTCTTAAAAGAAGATGGTGTTGAGAATTTTGGAAATTTACCCCCCAATTTACTGATTTTTTTCTCTTTCTATTCGAATATAGGACACTCACAAAACCAATTCTAATTATTTATGGGCTTTGCTTCAGTTTTTGCTAAACAGGTTATTGGCTGTAGCGTAACAGGTTCTAGAATGATAGAGTCGCCATCTGTCGTTTCCTAAATACAAGACTCGTTGTATTGCATTGTTGGTTAGGTTATTCTTTTACTGTTTCCCACGTAGGGCCTCAATTTTCTTTGTTAGGTCCTCTAATTTTAAGAATACTTATGGACCTTCAAACTGCATGCATTACGTACTAGTTTTGTCAGCTAAATAGGTTATTGGCTATACTGTAGCAGGTTCTAGAATGATACGGTTGCCATCTATCGTTTCCTAAAGCAAAGACTCGTTGCATAGCGGGGAATATAAGGTCACACTTTTCTTTGTTAGGTCCTATAATTTTAAGAATACTTATGTAATTTATTTGTAATGCAATATATTATGTTCTAAGCACGTTTTGACTTATTAGTGCCCGTAAGGCATCCTCGTTTCAAACTCTGTACACCGAAAAATTGTAAATTTTTAACATTTTACTGCCTTTAGCTGATAGGGTTGCCATCTGCCGTTTTCTAAAGACAACACTCATTGTATTGCGTTGTTGTATAGGGTACGCTTTTACTGTTTCTCAAGCAGGGACCTAATTTTTGTATTTGAAATAAATTTTTTTTAGAACTTTTTTTTTCTTCGAAAAAAAAAATAGTTTTTTACAAAAAAATATTGTTTTTTACAAAAAAAAAGTTGTTTTTTTTTTTCGAAGAAATAAAAAGTTAGAAAAAAAATTACTGGCAACGCTGACTAAAACTCTCAGAAGTCATTTGAATGACATTGTATTTCGTACTTACTTGCAAGGTCCAAAGGCTTCATCAAAAATGTAGATTTTTCTGTGTTTTATTTAACCTTTTCAACCGAAAAGCAGTTGTCAGTTTTATATTTAATACAGAGGAAAAAAAACCACTTAAAGTCTTACTTTCTTTAAATAATTTTTTTCTTCATTTTTTCTTAAACACAAGCAAAGTTTATTTGTTTATTTATTCGTTTGAAATTTGTATTAATTCTAATGAAGTGCTAATTAATCACTTCCCAATTTAAATGCACGTTTATGTTAATTTTTCTCAGGTTCACAGTCATAATTTTTCGTTTCGCTTTTCGCTTTTGTGAATCCGTTTATAATTGTTTGATACGTACGCATTATAATTATGCCTGCAGGAATTAATAAATAACGTTGCCTTTACAACTTGGCTAAATACATGTATAATAATTATACATACATACATATCGTATACATACATATATATGTATATATAGTATGTTTGTGTGTACATGTAGTTTAGTTTGGTAACAACCAGCGTTAGAAGTTTCTCTCTGGCACGCAAATTTCAATTAAGTTATCAAACCAGAAATGTCAAAATTAAAAGAAACAACAAATTAATTACGACACAAATTCTCCATTCATGCCACATAATTTCATATTTCGATACCCTTTTTTTTATATTTTTTGTTCTTTCTGCCTTCCTTCCTTCCTTACTTGTTTACTTATTGTTTAGAAAATCACTCCACATGTTTGAATATTAATGGAACATGACCACGTTATAGGCCATGTTGTTTACATAAAAATTGTAACAAAATTGAAATTTTCTTTTGGCCAATTTCATGTCATAATTTTAACAACATTTTGAAAGGATTTTGAAAGCACTTTAAAGAATTAAAGAAGAATTTAATGTCGGTTTCAAATAAAAAAATTTCTGAATTTATGAACTGTGAGGTCTCAAAAAAAAAACTGTGTATGTGGCCAAATTCGGTCGATTTTTCTTCAGTTTTCTTTAAATTACCTTAGTAAGATGGCTGTGCAGCCCTTGCGCTAACCAACTTCTTTCCCTCGTTTGGTAGAACTTGGTCAGTATAGGGACTGCATTCGCCTGTGGCCTCACAACGGGCCGCTATGCGTGCTCAAGTGAGCTTTTTGATATCAAAGCTACCATTCCAACCTAACATGACCAAACCTATTAAGTTGGCAAAATACTTGCCATTGATAGTTTAACTACACGGAAGGCATTCGATGTGAAATATACTGCGCGCATGACTTTATTGCCTGAGATTTCGAAAAACTCACTATTTTGTCTATTTGGGTGTCTACAGTTAATTGTGATAAATTAACGGGTATGCTGCAGAGATCGCTTGGAGCTTATCAAACTTAGTCTTGGTTTCATTTCATTCTGTTTTCTTCCAGGTGATATCGTATTTGTGGAACCTCTTGATATTTTAGAAATCTCAACAGTTATGATGAAAAATTGTTAGCCTTCTTTTGTTGAGTTTGTAAATAAGCCATTGAAAAACTACACCTAGCGACCTCTAGACTCAGTATCTTGAGGCTGCTGAACAGGTAAGCATGTCGGCATAGGTCATACTGTCACACGTGCCAAGCGAAACTGCAACGATGATAGGAAAGGAATAGTGTAGACGCTTAGATGTCTCCTCAACTTTCGATACGCAATCCGGAGGCGGATATTAGACATGGAGAGGCCAAAGAGCTAAAAGGACTCCACTCCGAAGTAATACCACCGTAGTTCCGGAGTGGGCATAAACAAGTCCAAAGGAGGCACACGGAGGATGGGACGACTTTCTCTATGGTGCGGTTAGGTACATTTACAAAAAAAAACCTCTAAACTCAGTGGTAAATATGTGAACTTTGCTAGATGGTGACTACGGTTGCGTGGGAGTGATCTGGACCAAAGGATCTTCAACTAGTAGCATTTCTATATTCCCTGAAAGCTATCTCGCGCAATTTTTACTAGCTTACTTAATCTCTCATTACAACCCCTTACACAGGATTACAACCTAGTTTCTCACACCACCCCCCATGCTGAGAGAATGTTGCCGAATGGAATATTTTTTCATATTTTCGTTTTGTTCGAAATAGCTGATCTGGGATTTGAACCATGGTACCGCATCTAAGAAGCCAACACAGTACCTTTAAGACTACGGTGACTTCTATATAAGACAAAGGTATTTTTTAGTGGCTGGTAAATCCTGGGCTTTGTTTCCAAATCTCTGTCATGGTTTTATTGCAAAATGGCTAGGCATGCGGAGGCATTTCGTGTACCTACTTCTGTAAATATTAAAGATTAATTGAGGAGGAAGAGGGCACTGTCCAACTAATACGGAAATTTCTGTTTCGACGCAAAGTATTCTCATTTGTCTCCACCTTTTACGATGTTTTGCCGTAGCTATTGTTACTCAGAAGGTGCCATGGTCTGGTAGGTAGTGTGTTAGCTTGTTAGACGTGAGGCCACGGTTCAAATTACAGGTCAGGCATCTCCAACTAAACGAAATATGAAAAAATATTTCTTTGGCGACTTCCTCTCAGTAGATTTCTGGCAAAAACTCTGAGAGTGAAATAAAAGTGCCGTGAAAATTTTCTCAAAAAAATCTGTCGTTCGGAGTCGACTTTAAACTGTAGGCCCCGCCACTTATGTATAAAAATTAACGCACACAACATAAGTGATGTGATGAACAAATAGTTCTTCGGCAACTTCCTCTCAGCAGATTTCTGGCGAAAACTCTGTGAGCGAAATAAAATTGCCATGAAAAGTTTCTCAAAAAACTGTCGTTCGGAGTCGACTTTAAACTGTAGGTCCCTCCACTCATGTATGAAAATTAACCACACAAAAGTGGTGTGAGAAGCTATGTCGTAATCCTGACCAATTATGTACATATGTTATGAATTGTTACTTGATATCAGCAGCTTGGTTTTCAGTTTGATTTTAAAGGAGTCATGATTTAAACACGAAGTCTTTATGCTGATTACACAGCCCTGCATGGGTTTTGCAAATAAGATGGCTCCAGGTGTTTTCGAAGGCATTTCGCGCGCTGAACACGAATAAAAAACTTTCCATCACGTCAGGTTTTCGAGAAAAAGGGGATTGAAAACCCTAAAAATAGCGTTTTTGGTCTTTTTTGAAACATTGTAGAGCTAAACACTGACGTGCTAGAACCATCGCTATTGTCAGAAATTGACAATTGATCTTTGCTTTTTAAAATGAGCCCAAAGCCAAATTGTTTGCATGCACCCTTAAAGTAGCGGGTGGGTTTATGTCAAGGGGTGCAAGAGAAAAAGAAACAATTTACTTAAAATTAATTAATTAATTAATTTACCTTAAAAATTAATCAGATTTACTTGAAAATTGTCACTCAGGGGTTTTTGGGGTCACTGATTACAGATCTTCATCCAGATTTAAAAAATTCAAAATGGCGGATCCAATACGGCGGTCGAGGTTTATAAAAATTAATCAGATTTACTTGACCGCCATATTGGAACCGCCATTTTGAATTTTTTTTAACTCAGATTCGTGTTCAGCGCGCAAAATGCCTTCGGAAACACCTGGAGCCATCTTATTTGCACAAAAAAGTCCAAATTTGCAGGGCTGTGTTATCAATAGCGGTTTATCGGTGCTTGTTCGTTAGTTCTTGTGCATCTTGTATTATTACAAATGGCCGTTATGTGTACTCAAGTTAGTTTTGAATTTAACAAGGCTGCTCTCTTCTATTCTTCTTTCTTCTATTCACTCCCTTCTATTCCTATGGTATCTTCAAAAGTGGTTAAACCTGATACCTAAAGGCACCAAATTCTATTCAATATTGCTGGGGGATGACATTCCATGGATTTCAATTAATATTTCGAGGTTAATAGCAGCTAACGGTACTTTATTTGTTAATAAAAATAAATAGGATTTATTAATTTATTTAATAATTCATTTAATAATTCAATAATTTCGATAATAAAAAGTAAAACAAACGAATCTAATAATACAACAGAAACAATTCTATTTGAATGACCTTTTTTTCTGTGTTTTTTTTTCTTTGTTTGTTTGTTTGTTTGTTTATTTGTTTAAATAGAATCAAACTGTCAAACAATAATTTATGATTGCAGGAATCATATTGAAAACAGTAAATAATATTATTGACTTATTTGCAGATACATACACACCACTTTTACACATATGTATGTATGTATGCATATAAAGTTCCTATATTTGAACAAATTTTTATACTTTTTTATTTGAACACATGCATACACACTCACATAAAATAAATATTAATGTTTGGAGAAACTACTTCTGAATTTATTGAAACTATTGGATGGCATCCATATATATACAAATAAAACTACAATAATAATAATAATAAAAATAATAATAAAAATATAAAAAACTAAACAAATAAAATAGATTTTTATTAGTTGGTAATAATAAGATGGGCGGGCATATTCATTGGGAAAGAAACTATTTTTTGAAATTCGAATTTCAATACAAATTCAAATTTTATTTGTTTTAGTAAGAGAAACCGCCTATGTGGGATACACATATGCTTTACACTTGCACTCACACACTAACACACATGCATTCACATGCTAAATAAATTTTATATATTTTTATACTCATATGCCGTTATATTTTTGCTCTACTTGTGACACATTCATCGTCATTCACATGTATGTGGATGACGGTGTGGTGTGGTGTGTATTTTCGTATCCTGTTGGTTAGCGTGTCAAAGACACCTTAAAATCGTTTCCTATTTTTTTGTTTTTTTTTTTGTTTAGACCTCGTTTGTCGTTCGTTGTTGATTTAACAACATCATCCACCTGCTCATTTGAATTTATTATTTTGTTTTCTTTTTTCTGTATTGCTTTTCTTTTCATTTCATTTCTTTTTCGTTTTTTTTTTTATTTTCATTTTTTTATTATCCATCGTCGATATTATTTAAATTGTTCTTTAGCAGTTCTTATTTAGATTATATTCCTCGTATATCGTATATATTATTGAAATTCTATGCAATAATGAAAGCATTCTTAACACAAGTCCACCCAACCCAAGCAAGCAAGCTCCAGCATTGTTCAGTAGTTCTATACTCCCGAACTAACTAGCTTTTTGGAATGATGGCTGACTTCCAAAATGTTAGTTGCTTTGTGTTTGAACAAAGTATAGTGTTTCCTAAAGCCGCTGTACAAAATGTTTACAATTTATTATATTTCAAAACGTCGTCAATGTGTATTTTTAACGCAGTTAAAAAGCAATCAGGCATCGCATTTATAGTTGATGCATTGTTTGGTTACATTGCATATCTACATAGTTTATATACATATAGTAGAACTGCATACAAACTTTGTATTGATACATTTTGGAAGTCAGCCGATCTTTAACCAATGAATCTATTACATTACAACCGTCTTTAGGACTACAACCTAAGTTCTCACACTAATCAGGTTGTGTATGACAGGACTTATAGTTTACAGTCAATTCCGAAAGACAATTTTTTTAAGCAACTTGTTATTGCAATTTCTTTTATTTACTCTCAGAGTTTTTGCCAGAACACTGCTGAGAGGAAATCCTTAAAAGTAGTGTCTTTTTCATACTTCGTTCGAGATGTCTGAGCTGGGGTATGAACCACGTGCTCTTGTCTACCAAGCCAACACTCTATCTACTAGACGAAGGCGACTTCACTAGACTATGACAATAGAAAATAATTTTATGTGAACTAAATCTGACGAATAAATCCATAATGAATGCAATTTTAAGCATCTTAATAGTGAATACATATGTACATAATTGGCCACTGCAACCCTACAACCTAGCTTCTCACATAACTTATATTGTGCGTACTAATTTTAAAAATGAGTGGCGGGAGCTACCCTTTAAAGTCGACTCCGAACGACAGATTTTTGAGAAACTTTTCATGACAATTTTCATTTAGTCTCAGAGCTTTTGCCAGAAATCTGCTGAGAGGAAGTCGCCGAAGAAATAGTTTTCATATTTTCGTTTTGATATCTGAGCTGGAGTTGGCCAAATAATACTTTTTATTACGACCAAACCAAGTCGTCGTAGTCTAGTAGGTAGTGTGTTGACTTATTAGACGTAAAGCCAGGGTTCGAGACCCAGGCCAGACACCAAGACAAAATACGAAAAGTATTTCTTCGGCTACTTCCTCTCAGCAGATTTCTGGCAAAAACTCTCAGAGTAAATAAAATTGTCATGAAAAGTTTCTCACAAATCTGTCGTCCGGAGTCGACTTTAAACTGTAGGTCTCGCCACTCACGTATAAAATAGACACACACAACATAAGTGCTGTGAGAAACTAGGTCGTAATCCTGTTTGAAGGGTTGTAATGACCAATAATGTATGTATTACGACCGATAAGGACTTAATATGTCAGCAAAGTATTCCTTATTAATTGTTTTTATTTCTTACTGTGCCTTAAGATTGCTTGAGGAAGCCGAGAACTGTCGTAGCAATGTGAAGCATCTGGTTATATTGAGTTTAGCAGGTGATAGATATATTTTTTAGCAGGTTCTAGAACGATAGGGTTGCCATTTGTTATTGTCAACATACGTAGACCTCTGTGACAGTGTCTTTGATTGTTGGATGGGATGTGGAGTGGTCAGATAGACGATCCATTTGACTATATTCGATAAACAGATTTCATAAACTTTGTTTCTGATTTCTTTGTTTGTTTTTTTGTCTCAATTGGCAACAAGTGGCCGTTACAACCCTTCAGTCAGGTTTTGACTTAGTTTCGAAAATCGATTCTGAGCAATATTTTTTTGGGAAACTATTCATGGCAATTTTATTTATTCTCGGAGTTTTTGCCAGCCAACTCAAACCATCTTCAAAGACTCTATGGAAACATCTTCACGAAAATATGGTGGTTTTATGGTCATTAGTGTGAAGTGTTACTTCAGGAAGAAGAGTAATCCAATCACAGTTATATAACGAAACGAAAAATAATGCTTTACTTTAGATCATTACAGCCCTTTAGGGTCGCAACATCCGGATTACGACCTAGTTTCTCACACCACTTATGTTGTGTGCGTTAATTTTTATACATGAGTGGCAAGACCTGCAGTTTAAAGTCGACTCCGAAAGACTGATTTTTTGGAGAAACTTTTCATGTCAGAAATCTGCTGAGAGACAGTCGTAGAAGAAATATTTTTTCATATTTCGTTTAGTTGGAGATGTCTAACCTGGAGTTTGAACCGAGACCTCAAGCCTAATATATATATTTTATATATATTTTCTAAATCGAGAACAAACTGTAATAGTCCTTAATTGACAAATATTCCCATCTCTGTAGCAATATTAAGGAGTGTAAGTACCATTAATCTTGAAATTATGCGCTGGATTATCAAAAAATGCTTGTAAAAAAAACCGTTTGACACTTTGGCAAATTACATGCCAGCAAAATGACACAAAAAAACGTTGATAAACTGAGTCTCCATATACAGTTTAGTTTCATTCGTTGCGGTTGTTCTTATAGTTTTTTTTTTAATACAACTCACTGTACTAGTGAGTCTATATGAGTGAGATGATGATGAGAAAGGAAACATATGGTAGTTATAACTGTAAATGGCAACATTGTGGTTATAAATGACAATTATTTTATTGAGATTAAAGCGCTTAAACCAAAACACAACAACAATGCGAATATTTGTGTGAAATAAAACAATAGAGGCAGCAGACAGAGCTGAATATTCATTTAAGGGTTAAAAGAAAAAAGAGCAATTGTTTGAAGAAGACATTATTACAACAGAGATAGTAAGATAGAGAGCGAGAGCGAGAGAAACAATGATGAAAAGTGAAAAATCTGATAAATAATATAAAAAAAAAGTAGAAAAGGAAGAAAATTAAGGGTTGACAAGAAGAAACATACGTTTGTTTAGCTGTTTTGCACTTATTGTCCACATAAATTGACTGGGTTTTGTGAATAAAAAAAAAGAAGGAAAACAAGCGCTTCGTTCATCATTTGTTACGTTCGTTGGCATTATAAACTAAAGTGGCTTGTAGCAGCAGCAGCAGCAGCAGCAACAGTAGAAGAGGCAGCCGCATCAACATCATCATCATCATCATGGTTAAAGTGTTTGAAAACACCTAATCATACGCTGGATTAAGCACAATCATTGAAGAAAATTACAATTTGTAGTGCAACAATCATACATACAAACAAACATACCATACCCATGCCCATGCTCATGCCCATGCCAGAGACGACTAAAGAGCATCGAATGGAAGAGAATGGAAACGAATAAAAGAAACAAGGGCCACAAAGAAAAAGGGAGTTTTATTTGATGCGAGTGTGTGTATGTTTATTTTTATTTTTACTTGTGATTGTGCTTGTGTTTGTGTTTGTACTTCTTATGCTTGTTATAAAATAATCGTTTGTGTATGTATCATGATTATTGTTATTATTTTGTTTTGTTGTTATTGCCTATTGTTGTTCGCAATTGCCACAAGAAGGGTTAATTAAAATGTAATTTAGTGTAAAAGCCCCAGTAAATTGTAGAGCAAATCAAATAGTAACACTCACACGTAGACACACAAACACAGAGAAGAATGGAACAACTCTCGACACTAGATGTGTCGAAATGAAACGAAATAAAATAAAAAAAAGAATTGAAAACACAGGAAAATTGATTAAATTTAACAAACTTTGATTGATTGATGGATTGATACTCGTCTTTTGCTTTCAATTTGAATGGCCTACGATGTATGGCAATGCTCTACAAATATTGGAAATGAAATAAGTATTCAAGCAATATGTTAACTTTGTTAATGGACCACATACGAGCATGATTAAGGCAATGGAACAGTAAAGGATTCTTTTCGACTGACATTAATTTATTTCAAAGGCTTTTTCCGAATTACATTCATTTGGGGGTCTACTTTTCTTAGCGATTTCAGCTTTACAAGCAAGTGGTCATCATATCAAGGATGTTGGAGTCATTCTGGAACATGATACAGTATGTCATCCATATTTACCCATAATTAAAGCACATTAATGAAGTCGCCATAGTCCAATAGGTAGTGTATTGGTTTATTAGACGCCACCTCCGGCTCAGAAATCTCGAACAGATATGAAATATCAAAAAATATTTCTTTCGTCGTCTTTCTCAGAGCACTTTTCTATCAAAATAGGTTAGGTTCGAGGACGTGTACTTGTCAATTAAGACAAGTACAGTACCCGGAGGTCGAATTGACCCATTGTACAACGTCCTAGCTTCTCACACCACTCATGTTGTGTGTGTTAATTTTATACATGAGTGGTGGGACCTACAGTTTACAGTCGACTCCGAACGACAGATTTTTGAGAAACTTTTTCATGGCAATTTTATTTGCTCTCAGAGTTTTTTTTGCCAGAAATCTGCTGAGAGGAAGTCGCCGAAGAAATACTTTTTGTATTATGTCTTTGATGCCTGGCCTGGGGCTCGAACCCAGGCTTTTGCGTCTAATAAGCCAACACACTACCTACTAGGCTACGGCGACTTCTATCAAAATAACTCAGAGAGTAAATAAAAATTGCCATGAAAAATTTCTTTTGTCTTTCGGAGTCCACTTTAAGTAGTAGGTTACTCCACACACAGGGATAAAATTAGCACACATTAAATGGGTGGTGTGAGAAGCTAGGTTGTAAACCTGGCCAAAGAATTGTAATAACCAATTAAGTAATAAGAATCCATTGTGTTGTTCGCCGTAGTCTAGTAGGTAGTGTGTTGGTTTATGAGACAAGGCTCAAGGTTCAAACCCCAGGTCAGACATCAAAACGAAATATGAAAAAATATTTCCACGGCGCCTTCCTCTTAGCAGATTTCTGACAAAAACTCTGAGTGTTAAATAAAATTGCCATGAAAAGTTTCTCAAAAAAATCTGTCGTTCGGAGTCGACTTCAAAATGCAGGTCCAGCCGCTCATGTATAAAAATTAATGTACACAACATGAGTGGCGTGAGAAGCTAGGTTGTAATGCTGACTAAAAGGTTATAATAGCCAATTAAGTTATAAGAACCCAGTGTGTTGCTTTAATTCAGTTTTACTCTTTCTAAAATAGAGGCGCTATTTGATCTTTCGATGATGTATGACTTTCAAGACGTTCAGGGCGCTTCTCTAACGATGATTCGAGTTGTGAATAAGACATCATGTTTGTTTCCAGTTCTTTTCGAAGCAAGCATGCTTGTGATTTTGCTACATCAGAAATGGTTGAGAACATTCACAAAATAATGTTGGATTATCGCGGTTTATAGGGCGCGGAATGGTTGAAGCGTTTATTTTCAATAGAATAAATCACTTCCACAGAGTGTCTGGCAATAATTCACGGTAAAAGGTTGCAATTTTTGCTACAATTTGGATCCCATTAGGGGACTGTAATCCAGAATTTCACACTTCATACAAAGGAACAGTCACGGCAGTGAATTAGGGAGAATCGCAATCCTATCGTTTGAGTAGAGTATGTATCTTGCTTACTGTCTTATGTGGTCATTACAACCCTTTAGTCTGGATTACAACCTAGCTTTTCATAACACGTTGTGTGTGGTAATTTTAACCAAGAGTGGCGGGACCTACAGTTTAAAGTCGAATCCGAACGACAGACTGCTCAGGGGAAGACGCCGATAAAATATTTTTTTATATATTTCGTTTTAGTCGAGATGTCTGAGCTAGGGTTTGAGACACGGGTTCATGACAAGGCAGTACCTTTAATTCATTGATTTTAATTGAAGCAATAGTGTCTGTCGACCACTTTCTATTAAAATCATAGTAAAGTAACTGCTTTTGAATCATGTCCTGAACAGAGTGTTGCAGCGCACTTTACTTACATACATACATTACATATGTCCTGGACACTAGCTAGTGGTCATTACAACCCCTCAGTCAGGATTACGACCTAGTTTCTCACACCACTTATATTGTGTGTGTTAGTTTTATACATGAGTGGCGGGACCTACAGTTAACAGGTGACTCCGAACGACAGATTTTTGAAAAACTTTTCAAGGAAATTTTTATTTACTCTCACAGTTTTTGCCAGAAATCTGCTGAGGTGGATTCGCCGAAGAAATGCTTTTTGTATTTGGTCTTGATGCCTGGCCTGGGGCTCTAACCCTGGCTTTACGTCTAATAAGCCAACACACTACCTACTAGACTACGGCGACTCCTTCATACTACTTGTGTCTGTTAATTTTATACGTGAGTGATGGGAGCTCAATTTTATAGTCAACTCCGAACAACAAATTTTTAAGAACCTTTTTCATGGCAATTTTATTTTACACTCAGAGCTTTTGTCAGAAATCTACTGAGAGGAAGGCGCCGTAGAAATAATTTTTATTATTTTGTTTTGTTGGGATGGCTGACCTGGGGTTTGAACCCAGGCCTCACGTCTAATAAGCCAACACGCTGCCTACTACACTTTAGGGCGCTCTATCTCACTAAATAAAATTAAATAAAAATAGTTGAATATTAAACATGGAGACCACCCTCGTATCAATTGAAATCGAGTTGTTTTTTCGCATGTTTTGAAATTTAAAAATTTCATCGTAAAACTTAATTTATGTCACAATCTTAATCATTTTCGAATAGAAGCCAATCAAAACTTTTTAAACACACATTTAATAAATCTATTAAAACGTAAAGAAAAGGAAGAACAAGATGGATAAGAAGAGTATGAGGAAGACGTACAAAAGAAAATGTTAAAACACCCAAAACAAAAGCAATTGTAATAAGAAATAAGAAATCAGACATAAAATATCATATTTTATTATTATTTTTAACAACAAATAAACAAACAAACAAACAAATAATAACAAATAGTTGTGAAGGGATATTGATGTGCCTTGAAAGTCTTTTTTTCATAAAACCAATACGTACGTGTACGTGTACGTGTACATGAGTGGGGGTGCAAAGACCCAAATCCTGATATAATTTGAATTTAGCGTCAATTTGACAAAGTGACATTTAAGGGCTGTACCATTATAATACCAAATAAAAATCTTTGATAAGAAGGTAAAATTATTATATGAAAACGAGAAAGAGCACACGGAAAAAATACGAAAAAAAAACTACAATTCAAAAAATGCAAAAAACTAAAAGGAATGAAATTGTGAAAATCAAATTCAAATTTATATTTTTATTACAAAATTCTTTTTCATAAGGTTTTGCAAGCACATTGGTTGGGGGAGATGATTTCATTTGGTTTCCTCTTCTTTTTTCTTTTCTTCCTGACTGCTTTTATAAAATTTTGACAATATTGTGGTAAATTGTTTGCCAGTCTACAATAAATATTGTTGTGGCATGCCTTAACATGCCCCTCTTGCCATGCACTTTTCTATTTTATTGTCATTTATTTAGAATTGTTTTGAAGGGGGCGGTGATACCAAAAAAGGAAACTCTAAAATTGTTATTTTTCGCAGTTAACCGTCATTTCAGGGCACAGTTTTACAGCAGTTGGTTAAAATTTATTTTCAAAATCGAGGAACATAAACTATAAAAGAGAAATTGAAATATCTTTTAAGCCGAAAGTTAGATACATACATATGCATGTACATACATACATAATTGGTCATTATAACCCTTAAGTTAGGATTACGACCTAGCTTCTCACACCACTTGTGTTTGTTAATTTTATACATGAGTGGTGGCACCTAACGACAGGGTTTTTGAGAAATTTTATTCTCACAGTTTTTGCCAGAAATCTGCTGAGAGAAAGTCACCGAAGAAGTATTTTTCATATATCGTTCTGTTGAAGATGTCTGACCTGGGGGGTTTGAAGTGTGTGTGTTAATTTTGTACATAAGTGGCTGGGCATACAGTTTAAAATTTTTGAGAGACTTTTGCATGTCAATTTCATTTATTCTCAGAGTTTTTACCAGAAATCTGCTGAGAGAAATATTTTTTTCCTATTTCGTTTTGCTGGAGATGTCTGACCTTGAGTTTGAACCGAGGCCACACGTCTAATAATGCAATAAACTACCTACTAGACTACGACGACAAGCACTCTTATAACAACTCCAATAGTAGAGCATATGGAGCTCATAGTCTCCAACAAGTTGCAGGGCATTACCACTCCTAAACTGGGTTTTCCCGTCAAATTTCACTAATCAGCGGCCATTGTCCTAACCAATCGCAAATAGTTTCAACAACAGGGAAATCTAAAACAGTAAAGCCTGCTGAAGTAGACTGTTATGCACTTTGAGACTCTCAATGTTAAAGCAGAAATGACGTCACTTCTCCTCACGAATCGTTTTACAGAGAACGGCAACTTGGTCGTATTGATATAGCTTAGGTGCAATATTGGCAAGCTCCACCGGACTGATGGATAAGAAGAGACGTGAAACTACTAAACTACGACGACCTTTGTATGCCATATAAAGATACCGCTTCAAAGATAATTCGTTCTTTTGTTCATATAGTTTTTTTGAATTTTTTTTTTTGTGTCGAAACATAAAACTCACTGCTCGTCGTAGATATTATTCTAAATATTCGGTAAGCAATTGTTTTTCAATTTAAAAATAGAAAGCATTCCATCTATACATATAGAAATCACATTAGATTCCACCAAAAGCGGGAAAATCAAATCATAGTCTTTGTAGTCTGCGCTTGTTTATCTAGCATTACTTAACCCATCACTGTGAAACCGTCCTGTGTTGCCATTTTTTCTTTCTTTTCGTTTAGCTTGTTAAGTTTCTAGTTTTTTTTCTCAGTTTTTTTTTCCTCCCTCGACTGTTACTTTGGCATGATAATGTTTAGTCAATAAAAATGATTTGTCAAATCACGAAATTTGATAGTGTATTTATGCCTTCAAAAACCGCGAAAGGAATAATTTTTTCTGGGTGGGTTTTTCTCCTTCTTGTCGCTGCAATTTTGTTGTAAAGAATTGTCATTAAATTTAAGGGGCTTTGTAAACGAAATTTTGAATGCGAAATGAAAACGAAATATTTGGTAAATAACTTAACAAATGCTGCAAGTGGAGTGTTTAAGTATCAGCCTAAATTAACACAATCAATTTTTGATCATCTGCTAGTGGAAGTTTATAAGAGTACTGTACGAGTACCATGACCATTTGGGGGTTAAAGGAACTGGATTTTCTGTCTACAATTACAAAAGACAGATTTCGTGGACCTTTTTTATTAGTTATCATCAAAGCTTTATCTAGAAAACTTATTAAAAACGGTCTTTAAAAGAAATACTTTTTCAATACTTCACAGCTGTGATTTGAACTTGGAGGCTATGGCCTAGAAAGCCAATTAACTTATAGACCAGAAGTGAAGAAAATCAAACCAAAAATATAAAATCAGTTGCCTCAGCAGGCAAATCATGGTGTCGTTGGAACGTCGAGCGGTTTATTAATTGAGGTGTCTATGGCAGACTCGTTTTAGGATATTCCGATAAAAAAAATTATGGCCTGTGCGCGCTAACTAAAGTGATCGGCATCGTATGTGGTCTGAAAATTTAAGAAAGCTGTGAGCAAGACGTAACAAAAACTGCATCGTGGTGATGTTTCAATAGGATTCGTGACCTTAACCGCAACCATGGATGTGGCATATGCCCACCACTGCACAACTGAGATAAAGGAACAGTCCAAGCAACGGAATTGATTGGTAGAATCGTATCCAATGAATGTGGGTTGCGACTTTTATTGATTATTTTCAAATTGATCATCTTTCTCACCATTTTACATCATACAGATCCCCAATACTTATTCACAATAGAGCACACATTCACTTTCCAACGGGGCTTGGCAATCCTATTATTCTAGAATCACTACAGTACGCCTATAACTTTGCTAGGAAAACTGAATGGACCTTAAACAATCCAAGAAGAAAAAACAAAGGCTAAATAAAAAGTTGAAGCAGATGTTTTGTGACAATCCAATACATTCTAAAGGAACTGAGGGAACAATAATGATCGTTTAAAGGGAAAGATAATCAACAATCGAGTGCTGCACCATCTTATTGAAGCATTAAAGTGATGAAATTAAGGAACGTAAGCAGCATTTGTGAAATAACGAAGAGATGTTTCATCCAGACAATGTATTTTTTCTAAAAATACAGGGCTGCCTCGAAACATATCCGCTATATTCTTATAATTTCTATGTCTTGTTTCCGCTTGTAAGTCGCCATGGTCTATTAGGTAGTGCGTTGGCTTATTAGACGTAAGGCCACGTTTCAAACTCCAGGTCAAACATCAAAACGAAAATACGAAAAATTATTTCTTTGGCAACTTCCTCTCACCAAATTTCTGGCAAAAACTCTGAGAGTAAAAAAAACTGCCATGAAAAGTTTCTTAAAAATCTGTCGTTCGAAATCGACTTTAAACTGTAGGTCCCAGCACTCATGTATGAAATTAACACACACAACATAAGTGGTGTGAGAAGCTAGGTCGTAATCCTGACTGAAGGGCTGTAATGACCAATTATGTATGTATGTATGTATGTATGTATGTATGTTTCTGTTTGTAGTTGTTTTTGCAGCTAGGCACGTTATTGAGGTGTAAAAGCAGATTCTAGAACAATAGGGTTGACATTTGTCCTGTGTAATTGTATTGAATTGTTGTATGGGCTTTTCTGTTGGAACCCTGGTCACTTAAATCCTGTTATTTTCTTGGATAATAAGCTGCCTAACCTTTGAATGGTGTCCCATGTTAATTTTAACACTTTGGCGAACTGAGGACTTGGAAGAGTAGCTTATATGCTGGCATTAATTTGTAAATTATTATATAAAAATGTATTTTCGTTCTTGTCATAGGTAGTTCCTGTTTATTGTTACTTTATTCAGCTTGTGATTAAGTTCTGTAGCTGATTTATGTTCTCGTTGCCATTACTTTTTCCTTACCCGCTACAGTCCGGACTGTAGTATGTACGTGTCCCTACGTAGTGGGGACGAGCCCTCCACGGTCGGGTGTGGGTGGGTTAGTGTGAGGCCGGGGACGTTTAAAGAAAAAATAAACCAGTAACAATGATGAGCAATATTTTCTTGCCTTCAGCTTCCGATTTCGGGCAACAATAATATGTAGTCAAGTTCTTTCACCACTTAACCACCAACTACACCAACCATTGCCATAGTTTTCTCAGCACTTCGTTCACTAGATTTGGCTTCCTCGGATTCTTGTTTGTAGTCAAACTTGAATAAATGTTGGGCTGGTAAAAGATCTGTCAACAATGAAATGGTAGAGCCTGCGGCGAAGGATTGCCTTAAAATGCTTCAAAGTAGAGCTCTTGCTAAGGACTCATGAGAGTTTTTTTTCGAAATTTCTTGTGATTTATTTTGTTTGCTAAGTGTATAATTTTATTACCACCCTCGTATAGTTACGTTAACCAATATAATTTTGAAATTATTTAAGAATTTCAAGAAAAAAAAAACTTAAAATTCTTAAAGCCCTTGTGTATATCCCCAAAAAATTTTATTACCACCCTCGTATATCCAATTGTATTATTGTATTTGTTGTAATTGATGTATTATCCAATATAATTTTGAAATTATTTACGAATTTAAAGGCACAAATTCTTAAACTCTTGGTGTATTTCCCCAGTTCAGTTTTCAGGACACATGAATAGAGAATGTTCCGCACAAATTTATGCGCTTTCGTTCGTATTATTTTTTATTTTGTTTTTCATCACAATTTTCGTTTATTTTGTTATTTATTCTGCGTTAAATTTCATATATTTTGCCTTCAGATTGAGTCATAAATTTCATTATGAAGGCACAGAAGACAGAAGAAAGTTTTGATGTTTTTTTTGGGCATTTTTCTACGAACTTTTTTCTCACACAACTTGAAGTATTTTTGGCAAGGAAAATTGACTAAAAAAATCGTAAATATTTACTGAGACTCCGCTTTATTTCATAAATCAGAGACAAAATGCGATTTTAGTACAGCAAAATCAAAGGAATTTTATTACAGTTCTTAAGTAAATTTCTTCATCAGACATGCCAGGCTGTGGTAGTAACTCTTCAGTAAATTTTTCTTTTTGGCCTCTTTTTAAAATTTTTTTTGTTTACTTAGCTTTAAATTGGAGGCCATAAATCTTTAAAGTTGGCTTTATTTTCCTTGTTTTTTTTCTTTTCCTTCGACCAAAGATTTGCATACGTACGTAGGAAATACAAGGTGCTGGTGGCCGGTGGGTATTGAGTTGTAAAAGTATCTCAGGCAGGGAGAGAGAGGGCAAGGGAGAGTGAATAGATTCGTTGCTTTAATGCAACACCTAATCTATGTTGATTGAACTTAATTTTTGCTGTGTGGAAATAAATTGTTAACGGAAATTATTTAATTTCCGTTTTTATATCAGTTTTGCAATGCGTTTTAAATTTGAATTTAAAACCAACCAACCAGCCAACTAAGGGTGGGGCCAGGCAGCTATTAAACAAGGCAAACTAAGGGATGTAATAAATCATTGCGAATGAAATTTACCTGGACTCTGACTTCGGGTAGATTAACCTTCATGGCTAGCTCTTCGCGTGAATAGACATCGGGATAGTGGGACTTTTCAAAGGCCCGCTCCAATTCATGCAGCTGATATGTTGTAAAGGTGGTGCGATTACGGCGATGTTTCTTTTTCGAGCAATTGTCATCCTGGCCTGTACAGGAAAGAAAGCAAATAGCAAGCAAATGAAGTTAATTTCTTAAAAATTAAGGCAGAAAAAAGAAGAAACTGCTAATAATAATAGAATCTTAAGAATCCTTACCTTCATCATCACTGCCTGATGTTATTTTCTCTCCCTGTTCGCTGGAGTTGGTCTGATTGAGATCTTCGCTGGAGGCACAACTGCCATTCATCAGGCTATCATTGTCATTGAGGCGATCTTGCTGCTCATGTCCCGCTGACATACTGCTGCTCTGATGCATGCGATTGTATTCTTCTAAATGCTTTTGTGCATGATGCTGCTGGGGCGCTGGGTGATGTTCCATTGTTTGATTGCCATTGAGGGACATAAAGTTCTGTTTTTGCATATCCTCCAAAGAACGCGGTCTCACTGCACCCTCAAAACCCACAACATTGGTTCCATTCACCGCACTTTTGCCAAGATATTCGCCCAGTCTTTCGTCTGGCGTCGAGCTATTGTTGTTATTGTTGAGTGCATCATCACAGTAGGCAGAGGAATTTGAAGTTGATTTGCGTTTAAGGCCCGTACCATTGCCAAAACTAGCCAGGGACGGTGATTGAGGCGAAGGTGATGTTACATCAATATTGTGCATATCGCCAGGATCTTTATTATCATCTTCGTCTTCGGTAACGTTATCAATATCACCGCCATTCGATAAAGAAGACAAAGAATGCTCATCGTAATCATTGAGATTGTGGCCGTTGTTGCTAAAGTACGAAGAGGCTGCTGCAGACATTTGATTAGCCATGGTGGAGGCCACTAAGGATGCTGCTGCTGCAGCAGATTGTGAAGCTGTGCTGGTAGTGGTAGCAGCATTGGCTGTTAATGATGCGCTAGACAACGATGACTTGGCAAACTTTTGTTCTTGATGGACCTGAGCCTGAGCATGTGCCGCCAAGGCAGCCAAATGCTGTTGATGACTATGATAGACGGCCGGATTCATAATTGCCGATGTCGTCGTTGGCGATTGTGTTTGCGTGGATGTTTGGCTCATCATCATTTGGCTATGTGGACTCATGTCATTGTTGTTGCTGTTGTTCTGATGCTGCAATTGCGCCGTCAAATTATTGGCTTCCACCATCTGATGCATTGAATTCAAATAATCACTACTTGTCATGGACGGACTAATGCGACTGCCGTTCATATCGCTCGCATCTTGCAAACTATTATACGGCAAGCCGCCATGATGATTAGTTGTTGTATGGAAATTATGATGCTGATGCTGATTATGATGATGATGATGATTCTGTTGCATGTGCTGCTGCTGCTGATGATGATGGGACTGTTGCAAATGCTGCTGCTGCTGTTGTTGTTGCTGCTGAAAACTCAATAATGTATTGTGATAGACCAAATGACTGTGCTGGCCATGCTGCTGTTGCTGCTGCTGCTGATTAGGCGAAGAAGGTGGTGGCAAATTAATGGCTGCTGTTAGGTTGGGGGAATGCAATTGACCGGTGGGCGAAGGCAGGGAATAAGTGCTGTTATTACGTTGTTGCTGTTGTTGTTGTTGTTGTTGTTGCATTAGTGATGCCATATGACTGTCCATGCTGCGAAACTGGGCCAATGCTTTATTGCAACGTAAATCTGTGGCATCATCGCTGTCACCTAAAGCGTGGCGTAATTTTTTTTGGGGAAAAATAATAAAAAAAGAGGAGGATAAACAAGGCTATATATGTAACGCTGTCTCTCTCTCTCTCTCTCTCTCTGTGTGTGTATATCGATATGGAATTTTATTTTTCGTGTAATAATTATGCATAAACCCCAACACCTTGTAATTACAATTTAATTAACCACGAAAATAAATTTACACTAATCGTGGTATCATTTGTAAATTAAAACATAATCATACGTTAGACATTAAATACCCAATAAAACCTGCTGTTTTTCCTAATACCCTACACTCTGTTTGAAAATGTAGAACGAAATTTAATAAATGTTGTGTGGAAGCACAACTAAAGGGCATTCATTTAGTTACCTATGATAGGGGAAAAGGCAACGTTTTAATTTTATTGAAGGTTTTTTTATGAATAAACCAAATGGCTCTCAATTAGACGCCGTTTTATATTTACAATGTGGCACAATAAAAATTCTTGAAACGCCTAAGCTGTATACAGTTTTAACTCTACGTCGTCTTGCGCAAACAAAACCAACAGAAAACTGAAATCATTTAATTTTATTGAGCAATATGTTTTAACGGTAATATTTACCAACCTGTTCTAGGCCAGAGACTAAAGGAATGAATACCAATGAACGAAAGTATCATGTGACATGCAAGAAAGTCATTAGACCTGCTTGCTCTCTTACTCTGTCTACTTGCCACCAGGACATGTACATGTAGTACATGTAGATGGCATGTTATATGGCAAAGTGGGTTGTTTGTGTGGGTGGTAATGATGATAGGCCCTTGGTAAAAAGGAGTATAATTTAATCCTTCTAACTATGTGCCTGCCTCCATGCACAGAGCCATCAAAGTCTCATTCATTGTAAGCATTTAAGACCTGCAAACAAATTGACTTTTTCCAGTTGTAATCAATTTGTGGTCATATTATAAACGTATGTACACACAAACACATATACATCCTTGTTTTTATTACAATTTATTTGATTCCCATTAACGGCACAATTCCAATACTAATACCATCAGATTCCATATTCCATTTTCAATTCATTTGATTCCTTCGTACATTTTAAACAATAAATAACCCGACTAACTAACTAACTCCATGCATGAGATTGAATGGGTGTGTGACTGTGTGACTGAGTGACTGACTGAGTGACTGAATAAATGCAATTACATAGTTTAACTTCAAATCCAATTAATAGTTTTTGAAACAAGCATATAATTATGTCGTGTGTAGGTGTGTGTGTTGTTGAGTAATTGCATTTTGATGATGAATGTAAGTTTATTTGCCGTTATGACTGACTGTCGATGTGTAATTTTATAACTATTGGCTGTGAATTCCTTGCATTACAAAAACAATAATTTTAAATTGAATATTTTTCTCTTTTGCCACCCACCCAGCACACCACTTACTTGGTGGCCTTTCGTGCCATTAAACCCCTAAGAGAGAGAAAGATGTGTTGAATAATTGCTTTTGTTTTCGTATAGAAATTTAATTAAATTTTATTGATTTGTTATTAGTGGCAGTTATCAAGTGATTCTTTACTCCGTATTTTTTCTGTTTTTTTTTATTTGTTTTTATTGCATTAAAAGCCTACAATTAACCCTTTGACTACCAGCAAGAAATTTATAATGATGGATTGTTTTTGTGGGAAAATAATTTAGAATGGAAACTTTTCCACACAGTATAACTAAAGGGTCCGCCAAGTAACTTTTTTTGAAAATGCTTAAAAAAACTACTGAATATTTTCTCAAATTTCTTTTTTTATTTGAAAGCACAATCCTTCCGATTAATAATGGAAAATAATTTCATTCAAATGGCTGCCTCGGCTGGCCATGCAGTAGCCTACATGATTGGTCCAATTTTTAAGCACATTATCGATAGTGTGAAGCTGTATTTCACCAATGGCTTCACGAATATTATCCTTTAAAGCGTCAATTGTCTCTGGCTTGTCGGCGTAACAGTTATCTTTGACGGCACCCCACAAATAATAGTCCAACGGTGTCAAAAGCACAGCTCCGAGGTGACCAAATGGCATCAGCTCTACGGCTGACAATGCGATCTTCAAAAACAGGGCGCAAAACATCGAGTGTAGCTTCGCCTGTGTGGCACGTAGCGGCGTCCTATTGAATCCAAATGTTGCCAATATCCTCCACTTCAATTTTTGTGAACAAAAATTCGTTCAACATGGCCCGATAACGATCGCCATTGACTGTAACGGCCACTCGTTGCTCATTTTCGAAGAAAAATGGCCCAATTATGCATCTGGACCAATATCCGCACCAAACAGTGACTCGTTTTGGGTGCGTCGGCTTTTCAATGTATGCGTGCGGGTTTTCTGTGCCCCAAATCCGACAATTTTGCTTGTTTACATACCCGCCAGGATCAAACTGAGCTTCATCTGAAAAGATGATTTTTTTTGCCAAAATCGGCATCTTCTGGTGTAGGGGACTGCATGGCCAGCCGAGGCAGCCATTTGAATGAAATTATATTCCATTATTAACCGGAAGGATTGTACTTTCAAATAAAAAAGAAATTTGAGAAAATATTCAGTTGTTTTTTTTTGTAAACATTTTCAAAAAAAAAGATATTTGGCAGACCCTTTACTTCATATGTTGATGAAAGCTTAGAATCATTACCGAGGCACTTTTTGCATGATGGATATTAACCTGAGAAAGATTGCTATTTGACCTGTATTTATAGAAAGTTTTGTATGCATTTGCTTCTGCCCACACTCCTGCCTCCTCGTTTGGCTAGTTAGTGCATTCGGGAGTAGTATTTAGATTTTCCTCTTCGCTACTAATCGATTTTTTAGCTTCTTGCTCCTTATCCATCGGAACTGCTTATTCGTACTTTCTTCGCTCTTTCCTGGAACTGGATTCTTACTCCGTTTGGCAATGTCATGCCTTGATAGCTCATCAAATCTGTAGCTGATGACATTGCAAGTTGTTTTGGTCACATTAAATAAATACACTCAGCCACAAAAGTATACGTACGGTTAACAAATTTCAGAAATTTTTTAACAAATCCATTTCCGTTGAAAATCTTTGTAATTGTCTAACATCTTTCTTCGATTTTAAGACGGTCTTTTGCATTGGTTCAGCAATTTGTGAAATTTTTTAATCGGATGTATACTTTTGTGGGCCTGTGCAGGTCCACAATTCAGTTCAATTTCAGAAATTTTTTAACCAATGCAAGAGACCGTCTTAAAATCGAGGAAACTATAAAGATTTTCAACGAAAACGGATTGGTTTAAAAATTTCTGAAATTTGTTAACCGTATGTATACTTTTGTGGCTGAGTGTATTTATTTAATAAAACATGCCAAAACAGCATATAATGTCATCAGCTACAGATTAGTTTACCGTTTTCTTCATCTCTGCTCTTCAAGATTACGCCACAGTGCCGTGTGTAGGTTTTTATTTTGGGCATTCATTAAAGACATAATCTGCTTAGACGCCTAACCTACGCTCCTTGGTAGACAAGAGATCACCATATGTGCACCTGGGCTCACTGTAAACTCTTTTCAATTTCACTTAGACAACCTCTTCGTGGTCATCTTCAGCCAATGTGTGTGACCCGAAGGGAAGTGGATGCCCTTAAAAATTGCAGTACAAGCGTCTATCCTTTCGCTGCTTCGCAGATGATTGTCTCTCTTCAAATTCAGTTTTCTCTGAGGGTGTCAGATTGACTGATGGCTGTATACCCACGGTATAACTGCTATTCTTATCGCTTTTAAAAGATCTTTGTGGCTTTTCCTCGCAGTTCTTCCAGTGTCACTTACTGCAGTTTTCGTGAGATCTCCAGAATTTTTTTTCGAGCATCGTGATATATTTGCCTCCTCTTTTGACTGTCTCCGTTTCCCTCTCTGATTCTGTGCTCTTCGACCGTCCTTCTATTTTTTTTCGGGTTTAGTTCCTGCTTCAGCCATATACAGTCAAAGAAAAAAGTCTACATACATCGCTGTATGCAGGTAACGAATCATCTGCAGCCTGTCCACTGATATCCTTGCGTAGTGGTTGTATTTTCGGCAAGTGATGGGTATTGTGTTGTCGTGCCCTTTCTCTTGCTTTGCTGACACCTTCGGCGGTAATGGTTTTCATGGCCAGCTGCACTACGAAGCTTGATGTGGATATTCTACCATCCTGCTTCCCGTTTCTCATCGGCTGTTTTAGTTGATGTTTTCACTACTGGAACTGATTCTTTTTGAATGTCTTCCTCTCTGTTAAACGACCGGAGAATGCTCAGATTAACTGAAATAACTGGCATACTTGTATACTAGTAGGTAGTCTAGTAGGTAGTGTGTTGGCTTATTAGACGTAAGGCCTCACTTCAAACCCCCAGATCAGACATCAAAACGAAAACATGAAAAAATATTTCTTTGGCAACTTTCTCTCAGCAGATTTCTGGCAAAAAATCTGAGTGAAAAATAAAATTGCCATGAAAGGTTTCTCCAAAAAATCTGTCGTTCGGAGTCGACTTTAAAACTGTAGGGCCCGGCACTCATGTATAAAATTAACACACACAACATAAGTGGTGTGAGAAACTAGGTCGTAACCTTTACTAAAGCGTTGTAATGACCAATTATGAATGTATGAAGGTACCCTTTCTCTTTCTTTGGTAGCAACTTCGGCGTTAATGGTCTTGGATGGAATGGAGCTGATGCTTTGTCTTCCTCTCTGTTATAGGGTCTGAGTGTGCCAATTATTTCAGTTAATCTGAGCATTCTTCGGTTGTTTAACAGCAAGGGCTGACCTCATTGAACTGAGATGGATAAAAAGCAATAAAGGTTCCTTTCCCTTCAGTTCCATGGCCATATATCACCCTATTCTGGTGCATACAGCGTAAAATTAATGAAAAAGAAAGAATTTTCTCATAGTCGTTTCGCTTCAAACTAAAGTCATAGGAATGATAATTTTTAAAGCCAAAAACTATTTATGTTTTGTTTAGCTGCCAATTATACATTCACCTACACCACCTGTCTTCATGCTCTCAAACATTTTCCCTGTAAAGTGTTTACAACTCATTTGTATTGTGTAACCTGATGCCTAAACTGACTCAATTAAAATAATTTTACTGGCTTTTAAGGGCTTACAAGAAAAAAAAACTATTTGACTGGCTATTGACGTTTTTTTCGGTTTTTTTCAAGTCCATTAACGAAGCATGATTTTACAAATTTTGTAAAAAAAAATTTTTTTCTTACTACAGGTCATAAGGCGGCTATGGCTATGGCTATTGCCGCTGTTGCTGCTTGTTGTTGTGGCTGTTGCTAACAATTAATAACATTTCAATTAAGTGTGCCGCCACTTAAAATGTGTTCCTAAATTCTTTGGGTTTTTTGTGTTTTTTCTGCTGCTTTTATTTCTTTTGAGATGATGGAGCCTGTTCGAAGAAAGAAGTTTTTCTTGCGGCCACTTGGTATTTGGGATTTTGTTTTTCAATAATTTCGGTTATTTTCTTTAATGTTAATGCATTGCATGAACTCATTCATGGACCAGGCAACAGGATTACTGTCACTTTTCAAAAAAAAAATAAGAAACCGTAAGAGAGTGTTTTACAATTAGAGAGGCAGAGAGAGAGTGTGTCTGTCTAAATGTGTCAAATCATCATTTTGACACGATTAATGTCAAATTAAAAGGCGTTTAATAAACAATATGTTTAAAGAGGAAACAGGGGAGGGGGGGAATTAAAAAGAAAAACCCCATGTAAAAACTAATCATGTCAGTTAACAATAACAATTTGTCTGAGATGTTTATCTAAAGAGCCGAAAGAAAAAGTCTGCTGCTTACGGTGAGTGAGTGATCCATTTCCCTTTAACAAATGAGATGAGAAAAACAACAGAAAAAAACAGAAAGAAATAACGAAAGTATTGATGAAAAGAATGAAAGGTAAGGTAAGGTCTAGTTTTGTTGTTGTTGTTGTTTAGTATCTAAACAGCTGCGTCATCGTTCATTCACTCGCCGTTTTTTCTTCAGCTAACTTGTTCAATTCGTTTTTCATTCTTTACCTAGAGCCATTAATAAATTTTTTTTAAAACTTTAATATTGTTGTTGTTGTTGTTGTTGATTTGATAGTTATTTTTCCTAATAAATTATTTAATTGGTTACAGAATGGTTTTTTATTTTTTTAAAAATTTTTTTTTTATTTTCTCTCGAATCTTTTCAGCTGAAGTGTTCGTGTTCAACAACCTGTGTGTGCGTGTGGGCTTTTAACACATTCGTTGCGCCTATTTTTTAGGTTAAAGCTTCCAGGTGAGCTACTTAATTTGTTTTATCTTTTGCTTCTTTAATAATTTATTTTTATTTTTTTTTAAATTTTTTTAAATACTTTTTCCTCTTCGTTAAATATTTTGCATGTGCTGTTGTTGTTTTTTTTATTTTGTTAATTATATTATTAAAGCATTTAATTCGCTAAGCCATAACCTGCTGTGTTTAATAATGAATGAAATGTTTGAGGAAAGAAAAAATTAACGAAAAAAAACAACAAAAAAATTTTATTAAAAAAAATTATAAAAACAACAGCAAAATTATATTGAATCTCAGAAGCAGAAGCTAATTTCAATAATAATCATGGGGAGTTTTTAATTTTTGCACAAAATTCTGTGGGTCAACGTTTTGTTTCGTTTCGTTCGTTTCTCTTCCTCATCCTCTTCTTTTCCTTCCTCTTCTTTTGTTCCCATTGACCACTACTACACACACCAGTAAGTGGTGTCTTGATTCATTTCATTATGATTTAATCATATTGTAACCATTCATTAGAAGCAATTATATAAACATTACAACGTTTCGTATCGAATTACTTTGCCTTGATGACAAATGTTTTGCAAACAAACCAAATTGTTGCCTCACTTAACAACAACTAATGGCAGCCTATTGTGTTCAGCCTTAAAACCGGAAAATAAAAAAACTCTAAAGGATCTAACGTGCTAAACTGAAGAAAAAACTGTAAAAAAACTGTAACTCTCTACTGTCACGTAATCATAATCACACACTGGCTGTTCATGTCTCAGATTCTGAGACGATAAGCGTAAAACACAATTTGAATAAAATTTTTAGTTTTTTGCCACACACTTTTTTGTTTGTTTGGCTTGTAACTTGTATGGCCATTAAAATAAAACAACGTAATGAAGCTTAATTTGTACAAATTCCTTTAAATAGCAAATGAGTTTTAATTATAAACAAATATTAACAAAAAAAATTAATTAACAATGTACCACTAAGGATTAAAAAAAATTATAAAAAACAAGTGATTTAAAGCCAATGACTTAATAAAGCTTCTTTAAAGCTTTTTCTATTTATGACGAATATACTCGTGTAGTATATCATATATGACGAATATACTCGTCATAACTGCCTTAGAAATTACAAAGAATATACTCGTGCAGTACATCATATATGATGAATATACTCGTCATAACTTCCTTAGAAATTACAAAGAATATACTCGTATACTCGTGTAGTATATCATATATGACGAATATACTCGTCATGACTTCCTTAGAAATTACAAACGTATTGTAATTGAACAATTTTATTCGCTTCTAAAAGAAACGAAACAAATGCACAATAGGCGGTCTGCAGACAATAATTTAAGAATAATGCAGTACTTGCACAAAGGAAATGAGGGAGTCCTTACCATAGAAACCATATTTGGACTTCTGCAGTCTCATTTCATTATTAATACCCGAGACCGGAAGACCGAGCGACCAAAGAAGATTTGTTGTATAAAGCCCTCTAAAGTTTTGAGCAAATTTAAGCAATATTTGGGGTTTTGCATTCCATATCCCAAGTGGAGACACACCAAGGTGAATAGGCCGTTAAATGTCGATTGTAAGATAATCACAAATTGTGTATTCTGAGCTCATTTGGGAGATCTGGAATGAAACGTTAGTAGTCCCATTCTACTTAGCAAAAGCAACAATTTTTTCCAGTTCTTATGGAATTTCTTGCTGAGGGTTTTCTCTAAGTTCACAGAATAACTCAGGCTATCTTGAACTTGAAAGAAAATGCATCAATGTAGACCTGCAGAAAAGTGGACACTTAAAAGATTGCAATAATAAGAGACAAATTAGTCTGCTATTGGCACCATAATACAGTTAAGAATTCAGTGTAAAGTAGAAAACATTTTGACAGATGAAAAAGCAGTTTTAGGGCAAATACAACTTGTGTAGATAGGCTAAGCGTTTCCAACTTACTTAATTAGCTTGTCAGCTTTCAACTAAGTTACAGGCCGCGCATAATATTCTCAAAGTTTGGATACCTCCTTCTTCAAATTTCTGTGGAATCATATCCTCTGCTGTTTAATGCGATTTACTTTAGCAATGTTCGGTCTACAACTCATACAGTTATGGTGTATGCAAATTTTTTTCAATTTCGTAAGCCAACTGTAAAAATGTTCTCCTCAGCCTGATCCTTCCAGTGAGGATTTGGATGCCCTATTTTTCGTCTTCTCTCGAGATCACTTTCATAATCTTATCTTGCTGGAGTATATTTGCTTATTTGCCCGACTATTCCTCTGTTGCTTAATACTTTTTACTGTATTAATGTCAGCATGCGACAGCTCAGAGCTCATGCCTTGCCGATATACTCCGTCTACACATATTGGCTGCCTTCCAAAATGTTAGTTGCTTTGTGTTTGAACAAATTATCGTGTTTCATAATGCCGCTGTACAAAATATATACCAATGTATTCCATTTCAAAACGCCGTCAATATGTATTTTTAACGCAGTCAAAAAGCAATCAGGCATCGGGTTTATATGTAGTTGATGCATTGTTTGGTTACTTTGCATGTCTACATAATTTATATACCGTAGTAGAACTGTATACAAACTTTGTATTGATACATTTTGGAAGGCAGCCACTGATTCAAAAATATTGCTTGGAATCCTTCTCTCAAACATGCCAGGAACAGCTTCATCTTCATAGCACTTCAGCAAGCGTCCATAATAGCAAACTATAGCATGACATGCACATCAGTATCTGCTTTTCATAAACTTTAACATAGGCTTGGATATCATCAGAGAAGAATTGAGAAGCGAAGGAGAATTCCAGAGCAAATTGAAATATCACAGCCGCGCTGAGGCAGCAGAACTTTTACATGTTTACATCGAGATCTTTAAACATTTCAAACCAACAAACATACATATTTTTTTGATTGGTCTTTACTACTCTTCAATCAGGGTTACGACCTAGCTTCACACACCACTTATGTTGTTTGTGTTAATTTTATTCATTAGAGGAGGCACCTACTGTTTAAATTCGGCACCGAACGAAACTTTGAGAAAAGTTTTCATGGCAATGTTATTCACTGTCAGAGATTTTACCAGAAATCTGCTGAGAGGAAGTCGCCGAAGAAATAAAGAAGTGATAAACAAGTAAATAAAAATACAACAACAAACACTACAAGAATAAACATAAACAAATGAAACAACGATGTTTACATTTATAGAGATCTTCAAGAACATTCATCAGAGTGCTTACGTTGCCATATAAAAGGCAAGGCAAAGCAGGCAACTAGATTTTTTGGTTGGGAGATCTCCGTTATAAAGATCTGTCGAACTATTATCTAGTAATTATTATTGTTCATGCAAAGATTGTAAACAAAGGAATAAACAAAAGCAATTGTTGTTGTTTACATCAAGTTGTAAACAGTGGCTTACAGAATTGTGTGAATAATAAAGGAATTTAATTAAAACTAAAAACAAATTTATTTTTATTTTATTTGCAATCTAGAGCTCATATTTTAAACGTTTTTAAAAGGTAAAAACGTAACAATATATACTTCTGCTATGCCCTATATTGAGAAAATGTGGCATAGAACTTTCCAGACAAATATTTTTTTTTAAATTTAAAAAGGGTTTGTTTTTATTGTTGGCACTTCAACATAATAAAAATTGACGTTAATTTATTAATATTTGCCTTAAAACGTTTGCCATTCTAATGCAAATTTACTCCCGGACTTGATATCATTCTTAATATTTCTTATGATTTTTTTCTCATGGTTTTTCTGCAATGCAATCATTCGTAATATTTTTAAAACATTTCTAAACACTTTTATTGTTTTTTATTTTTTATTGTCATATAAGAATATTGCTTTAATCATTCTATTACATGGCAAGAGAGAGAGGCAAGCCCCATTAAGTGACACGCTACGTATGTAAGCCGTAAATGAACGATCATCTAATGATCAGTAAATGCCATTATAGCTGCAAGTGATTCTATCTCACTCTCTCTATATATATTGTTGGTGTTTTCTTTACTACAAGTTCCCTAAAGAGAGCTACGCCACTGATCAATGTTCAATTAATCTGCATTAATAACCACTTAAAACTTATTAAGTGCTTACAAATGTATTTAATCAGTATCAAAAAGTCAAACAAGGCTTATTAAACTGTCAATCACAACCAAACAAATCAAAT
Source organism: Sarcophaga variegata (assembly GCA_932273835.1). Taxonomy (NCBI): domain Eukaryota; kingdom Metazoa; phylum Arthropoda; class Insecta; order Diptera; family Sarcophagidae; genus Sarcophaga; species Sarcophaga variegata. Next base: position 8,827,466 of record OW026360.1, on the reverse strand, counting down.
ATTATAACAAAAGCAACAGCAACAACAACAATAACATAAGAAATCATAAATAAAAAAAATTTTTTTTTTTTTAAAAGGAATTGAATTGAATTGAATCGTTCATTTAATAAGCCACGTTTAAAACGCACACACTCATACACACATACACTCACACTCTTCTTTTAATGTGTTCCTTAGATTTGTTTTCTTTTTTCTTGTGTTTTGTTTGAAGTTATGGAACTGCTGTGTTGTATTGAAACCAATTAGTAGCGCTCTATAGTGGGCTTAATTTATAACACAAGTTGTGGAAACCTCAATAAGAGCCAAAACGAATGCACATCGATGATGACGATCAAGATGACGATGAAGATGCTGGGCAACTTGGAAATGAAAAATGCATTCATCATGCTATAAACAAGATTTGAAAATCACACAGAGAGGGAGAGAGAGAGAAAGAAAGAGAGGGAGTGAGACTCTTAATGAATTTAAAAAAAAAGAAATTCTAGAGAACTTTTAGCCGGCAAGCAATAATGGACTCGTGGCTCTTCGACAACCTTAAGCTGTCATATTTAAAATGATATTTGACAGCTTTTAAAACACCATATAATCTCTCTTTCACACATACTTACATACAAGTATTTGTAATAATCTATAGACCTCTATACAGTCTTCTATATAAATAAAGACATCATCTTGCCCGTAATTAAACGAAATTTATTTGGCTTTTAAATAAATTGAAATAAATTGGCAAAATTTAGTGGTTTTTTAATTAATTTTTTCGTAAGAAATAATTCAATTAATATAGGTTTTTAACAAGAAATTAATTACAAATAATTTTTTACTAATGTACAGTCAGTCACAGTTTCAGTCAAGCTACTTGGCAAATAATAAACTTGCCGTTGGTATTATATGATAAGAATAATTCAATTAATGCAGGTTTTTTAACAACAAATTAATTAAAAATAATTTTGTACTAATGTACAGTCACTCACACTACTTGCCAAACAGTAAAACTACGTTAAAAATAGTAAACTTGCCGTTGGTATTATATGGTGAGAATAATTCAATTAATATAAGTTTTTAACAAGAAATTAATTAAAAATAATTTTGTATTGATATACAGTCAGTCACACTATTTGCCATACAGTCGAGCTACTTGGCAATTAGTAAACATGCCGCTGGTAGTTTGCTTAATTTTTTTCGTTAGAAAATAATTCAATTAATGCAGGTTTTTTAACAACAAATTAATTTTAAAAAATTTTTACTAATGTACAGTCAATCACACTATTTGTCATACAGTCATATCTCGTTGGAAATAGTAAACTTGCCGTTGGTATTATATGGTAAGAAAATAATTCAATTAAGGCAGGTTTTTCAACAAAAAATTAATTAAAAATAATTTTGTATTGATGTACAGTCAGTCACACTATTTGCCAGACAGTCAAACTACGTTGCAAATAGTAAACTTGCCGCTGGTAGTTTGCTTAATTTTTTCGAAAGAAAATAATTCAATTAATGCAGTTTTTTAACTACAAATTAATTAAAAATTATTTGTACAGTCTAATGTACAGTCACTCACACTATTTGCCAGACAGTAAAACTAAGTTGCAAATAGTAAACTTGCCGTTTGTATCATATGGTAAGAAAATAATTCAATTAATGCAGGTTTATTAACAACAAATTAAATAAAAATAATTTTGTACTAATGTACAGTCACTCACATTATTTGCCAGACCGTCAAACTACTTGGCAAATAGTGAACTTGCCGCTGGTATTTGGCTTAATTTCTTCATAAGAAAATAATTCAATTAATGCAGTTTTTTTAACAAAAAATTAATTAAAAATAATTTTTTACTAATGTACAGTCACTCACACTATTTGCCAAACAGTCAAGCTGCTTGGCAAATAGTGAACTTGCCGTTGGTATTATATGATAAGAATAATTCATTTAATGCAGGTGTATATTAATGTAATTTTATATTAATGTACAGTTAGTCACGCTATTTGCCCAACAGTCAAGCTACTTGGCAATTAGTAAACATGCCGCTGGTAGTTTGCTTAATTTTTTTTTTTCGTAAGAAAATAGTTCAATTAATGCGGGTTTTTTAATAACAAATTAATTAAAAATAATTTTGTATTGATGTACAGTCAGTCACATTATTTGCCAAACAGTCAAACTACGTTGCAAATAATAAATTTGTCTTTGTTATTTTGCTTTTATAATAACTTATGAAATTGAAATAAAAATTGTTGGAATTAATTTCAACCCGTCAAACGTCAACAAGCACTTGCCGACAACACCTACATTTTCGCAAGGCGTTCTTAAGACAAAACAAAAGAGAGAAAAAGTAAGCTATTCGGCCCTCTAATCACAAGCTAAAATCAAATTAAATGGAATACTTTTTAACTCTTCTGTGTCATAAAAAAACATTCGTCTTTTTATAAATTGTGAGTATGGCAGTAGTATAGAAACGACATTTTGTTTATAAAAAAACAAGAAAACGTGACATCTCGTTGTGATACCAGCAAACTAACTGCCGCATTTAATGTCTTCCTAAACAAGACATTTTATTTGAATTGATATCCATTTAAACATAAACATTTCCTAATGCAATCTCCACAAACAAACATTTCTTTTTACCAAAAAACCGATTAAAAAAGTAAAAACTAAACTTAAATTGCCTTTTAAAAGTGAATCCATAAGAAAACGCCCACAACAAACACTTTTTGCACGGTTTTCTTCGTTTTTTATTTTTTAAATCCCCCCACAATGGCTGTAGATAAGCAAGGATAAGCTTTTTAATCCATTTCGTTAACACCAAAGTTTCTACGTTTTTTTTCTTTTCATTTTTTCAGTTTTTGTTAAGCTTATCAATAACAGAAGATCTTTTCATAAGCCAGTTTAGTACAATTGTGTGTATTTGTTAGCCATCTTTAATAGCATCGGCGGTGTTAATCCAGCTGCAATTTGATTAACAAACAAACTTGTTAAGGGGGGTTGTATTTAAATTAAAAAAATTTCAAAAAAATTTGTGGTTTTGGATTATCCACTAATAGTAACACCTGTCATCAATACAGTACATAACAAAAGTATTCCAACGTTACATACATAATTGGTTATTACAACCCTTTAGTCAGGATTGCGACCTAGCTGCTCATACCGGCTATGTTGTGTGTGTTAATTTTATACATGAGTGCTGGGACCTACAGTTTAAAGTCGACTCCGAACGACAGATTTTTTTGAGAAAGCTTTCATGGCAATTTTTTTTATTTACTGTCAGAGTTTTCGCCAGAAATCTACTGAGAGGAAGTCTCCGTAGAAATAATTTTTCGTATTTTCGTTTCGATGTCTGACCTGGCGTTTGAACCGCGACCCGACGTCTAATAAGCCAACTACTACCTACTAGATTACGGCGACTTCCAACGTTAAGTTGCATTAAAGAATCGTTCAAATATGGTTGATAAGCTTTAAATTCCTTTAAAAGTTGCATTGATTACGTGTTGAGGTGAGTTCCAGAGACCCACATTTCTGATAATGTTCTGCCGGAGCATTCTACTTGTGACTCTGAAGCTCTAAGTAATGCATTACGTAATTCGATACTAGAAAGACTTTACATATGCATTGAATGTTCTTAATTTGTTTCGAGTGAATATTCTTGAGCTTCTCTATACTGTTTGCAGTCGTGCGAATGCTATTTTAAGCGTTTGGTTGTGGGCTGCTATTCCTTATAGTCGACTGGTTGTTGATGTTCTCTGTATGAAAGTTATTTGTTCTCAAGGCTTTGGATTTCTTGCTTGTTTAGCGCAATAAATCTTTCCTAACCTTCTAGTTTTGCTTATACTATGGAGATTTTCTTCCTACTTACTTAATTAGTCATTACAACCCTTAAGTCGTAGCCTTATGACGTAGCTTCTCACACCACCTTTGTATTGAGTGGACTCCGAACAATAGATCTTTGGCAAGCTTATGCCGGAATCAACGTAGTCTAGTAGCTATTGTGTTGGCTTATTAGACGTAAGGCCACGCAGTTCAAACCCCAGGTCAGACATCTCCAGCAAAACGAAATTCGAAAAAATATTTCTTCGGCAAATTGCCCTCAGCAGATTTCTGGCTAAACCCTCGAAAATAAATAAAACTGCCATGGAAAGTTTCTTAAAAACCTAACGTTCGAAGTCGACTTTAAACTATAGGTCCTGCCACTCCTATGTAAAATTAACACACACAACATAAGAGGTGTGAGAAACTAGGTCGTAATCCTGACTAAAGGGTTGTAATGATCATTTATGTATGTATTTATGTTCTGTTGTTTTTGCATCTAGCCACGTTGTTGAGGTGTAATAGCAGATTCTAGAATAATAGGGTTGCCATTTATCCTGTGTAATTGTATTGATCGGATTCTTGTTTATAATCCAACTTGTCAAAATGGTCGGCGGGTAAAAGATCTGTCAACAATGAAGTGGTAGACTAAGGCTGAGGCTAAGGATTGTTTTAAAATGCTTCAAAGCGAAGCTCTTGCTAAGGACTCGTGAAAGTTTCTTTGAAATTTCTTGTGATTTATTTTGTTTGCTAAGTGTATAGTTTTAATACCACCCTCGTCTACTGAGGAAGTCTCCAAAGAAATATTTTCTTCATATTGCGTTTTATTGAAAATGTTTAAGTCGGGGTTTGAACCATGGGTTCGCGTTTAATGAACCAACACACTACCTATGGTGAGTTTAATTATCGTCCACATAATTTAAATCATGCAAATTTTGCTTGAACAAACTTAGCTTATGAAATAATCCAGCACGATAGTGAACAAAAGAAGTGATAAAGGGCATCGTTGTTTGACTCTGGCTTTGGTATGAAGTGTTTAAATGATACTCCCCCTATGTATATCGCACAGTCATATCGTTTCGTTTCCATATCGTTATTCGTTTGATGGTGTCGAAGGCTTCTTGAAATCGATGGCATAGGCATTGAAGGTCATTCTATGAACTGCAGAACTCTGGTCACTTTTTTGTAACCCTCTAAGAGCCCTTAAATTATCGAATGATAATTTAATTACCAAAACAAAGGATTAAAAATAGCAAACTAGTGTTGAACAACCATTCTATAATTATACACAAACTCTGGGGTCATACGTTCATATAGCAGTTCATGCAAGAGTGTTTAATGTTCGTATTCTAACTCATAATCACAAATTTAATGCGTTTTTTTGATTTTACTTTCTCTCTCACTTACCATCATTCAATTGCTGGCGATTTTTAAGACCCAATATGGCATCAATGGTATGACGTGGTGTCATCGTTTGATTTGTACTCGTATAACGGCGTGTTGTATCCTTAATAGCTCCTTCGGCATCTACACAAAAGAAAAGAAATTTTTTATATGCAACAGCGTCAATTCAAATTAGTTTAAGTAAACAACTTTCAAATTTTAAAAGAAAAAAGAAAACAAAAAAATTAGAAGAGAAATTAAAAATGCGCCAAAGCACTTTCATAAAATGCTTGCACAGCGCAATTAGAATCACGATATGAAATACTCAGGCAAATTAGTGAAACATTTAAAATCCCATGAATGTCATTCGCATTTATTCCATGCTCAGCTTACATACATGCTTTCATGCATGCTCCGTAAGAAAACATTTTACTGGGTTTGTGTGTGAGCAGCGAACCATTCAATGTAAATTGAATGCGAGCGCACATGGTGGACATGGCTGTAAATTAGTTACTAGCAGTAGCAGCAAACTCGCATATATAATTTAATAAAATGGTAAAATTTGTTAAAAATTAAAATAAATTTTTTTTTTAAGAAACATTATCAGGCGACCTAAATGCGTTTGTTAAACGAAAGTAACACGGCCATCAAAACTTTGCAACTCATTCCTGAGATATAGTGTAGAGGCTGCCTTACATTTTCAAATTATTCAGTTTTAGTTGGGTTATCCATTTGTTTATATGCTTACGCCAAATGTAATTCAGGATGTTTCTTTTTTCTATATTTTTAGGTTCTTTTCAAGGAACATAGGATTTTCACAAATTATCTTCCCCATCTTCTTGGTTTTGCTTCAGTTTTATTAACAAAGCTTTCCAGAATCTAACTGGATGTAGAAAACAACGCTTTTTTGTTAGAACATATTGGGTGTATTAGTCAAAACCTATGATTTCTCTGTAATTTAAAATCGCTTTTTAACGACAGATTTGAGAGTGTGCATTTATTTACGCTCAGACGACTGCTGAGAGGAAGTCATATTTTTGTTTTATTCAAGATATCTGATCTAGGGTTTGAACAGAGAACTTACGTATAATTATAAGCCAACACAATACCCATTAGACAACGACGACTTCTGAGCATATCTGTGGATTATTTCTTGCTTTCAAGTACACAAGTAAGTTAGGTACTTGGATTATAATAAAGGGTCCGACAAATAACTTTTTGTTTTTGAAAATGCTTTAAAACAAAAACTACTGAATATTTTCTCAAATTTCTTTTTTTTATTTGAAAGTACAATCCTTCCGGTTAATAAGGGAAAATAATTTCATTCAAATGGCTGCCTCGGCTGGCCATGCAGTAGCGTACACGATCGGTCCAATTTTTAAGCACAATATCGATTGTGTGCAGCTGTATTTCACCAATGGCTTCACGAATATTGTCCTTTAAAGCGTCAATTGTCTCTGGCCTGACGGCATAACACTTATCTTTGACAGCACCCCACAAATAATAGTCCAACGGTGTCAAATCGCAGCTCCGAGGTGGCCAAACGACATCAGCTCTGCGGCTGATAACGCGATCTTCAAAAAAAGGGCGCAAAATATCGAATATAGCTTCCGCTGTGTGGTACGTAGCGCCGTCCTGTTGAAACCAAATGTTGCCAATATCCTCCTCTTCAATTTTTGTGAACAAAAATTCGTTCAACATGGCCCGATAACGATCGCCATTGACTGTAAGGGCCACTCCTTGCTCATTTTTGAAGAAAAATGGCCCAATTATGCCTCTGGACCAAAATCCGCACCAAACTGTGACTCGTTTTGGGTGCGTCGGCTTTTCAATGTATGCCTGCGGGTTTTCTGTGCCCCAAATGCGACAATTTTGCTTGTTTACATACCCGCCAAGATCAAAATGAGCTTCATCTGAAAAAATGATTTTTTTTTTGCCAAAATCGGCATCTTCTGGTGTAGGCTACTGCATGGCCAGCCGAGGCAGCCATTTGAATAAAATTATTTTCCATTATTAACCGGACGGATTGTACTTTCGAATAAAAAAGAAGTTTGAGAAAATATTCAGTAGTTTTTTTTTAAAGCATACTTAAGAGCGGATCAATAAGTTGCTGATTTTGTAAACGTCCGTCATCTTAACGGAAAGAGCAACACAGCTTCTGTCAACAGGCATCAGTCAATTGCCTTCTGTCAGAATATGAACCAGCTGTGTCATTTAGTATGTGTTTAACAGCCATTTACAGCAGACTATGGCGTGTTTTGAAGAGAAATATGAAGCCTTATTTTTGTGTAAAGGAACCATCAGTCAAACGAAACCTAAGCTTGACAAAATCGCTTTGAAGGAAAATTTAAAGTCAGTCAAACGAAGCCTAGACTTGATAAACTACGGAAACTGTTGGCCATTAATTTTAATGGTGATTTACTCAAAATAGTTGTGGTACAGTATAGGCAACCAGTATGGACACCTGCTTGAAGCCTCTACACTTCAAACGATTAAAAAAAATTCGCGAGTGTTTTCTGATCGGAAATTGAAAGTGGAAGAGATTGTGGAAGTTATAGGCAACTAACATCGCCCAGTGGTTTCAAGTTTGAGTGGTCAATTGTGTATGAAAAAGACATTCGCAGTGTGGCTATTGCTGCTGCAGCAGTGTTTAGCGTTTTTAAGGTTTAGGTTAGAGGACGTGTACTTGTCATTTGAGACAAGTACAGTACTCGGAGGTCAAGCGTCCTAAAGGGGAGAGGATAATAGAGGCGATAGGGAAAAAGAAGAGGAAGTAGGAAAGGGAGAATAAGAAAGCGGAGGAATTACACAGACTAACAAGCACACAAAGTCGCCGTAGTCTAGTAGGTCGTGTGCTGGCTTATTAGACGAAAAGCCAGGGTTCGTGCCTCAGGCCAGACATCAAAATAAAATACGAAAGTATTTCTTCGGCGACTTCCTCTCAGCATATTTCTGGCAAAAACTCTGAGAGTAAATAAAATTGCCATGAAAAGTATCTCAAAAATTTGTCGTTCGGAGTCGACTTTAAACTGTAGCTGCCGCCACTCAGTTATAAAATTAACACACACAACATAAGAGGTGTGAGAAACTAGGTCGTAATCCTGACTAAAGGGTTGTAATGACCAATTATGTATGTAACAAGCACACAAGAGAGAGCGACTACACTATTTAAACCCAAGCACTTCTCAACCTGATCAAACTAGTAATGAATCTGTGGAGAGCCTTGATGTTGCTCTCGACACAGCATTTAAACCCGCAAAGAAGCCCCCGCCAAGGGTCTTTAACCTCAACCTACTAAGCGCTCGACAGTTGCAACTCCTCCTCATCGCAACATATCCTGCAATAGTCTGTCTGAGGTCTGTTCCAGATCCTTGCCAGCGATCTATTCTCGCTGTGCTCCGTAATAAACTCAATAATTAACCATAAACTGACCTTACTCAATCCAAGCTGTTCTTACACTGCATACAGCAGGCCATAAACACCTAGAAACATAAACGTGTTTGACGTTGTTCGAAAGCAATTTTGGACCGTTTCAAGACCTTGGTGAAAATATGGATGCACAACAACATACTACACACCAAAAAGCAGTCAAAAACGCAACTTTAGTGGGGAAAATCGGCACCAATGCAGGCTAAGGTTAGTCAGTACACAAAAGGCGACAATTTATTTGTTTGGAGTAACGGGAATTGCGGATCGATGCTGACAGGTTAATGGTTAATGATATGACAACTTGTTGGATCGATTTAATGAGAAATTGAAAAAAAACGTCAGCATTTGGTGAAGAAAAATTTTCCTTGGCACCAGCATAAAGCAACGAATAGCGCCCTCTTTAGATCTATTTGCCGTATTCATCCTCAAGTGTCTTGTTTATTGCTTAAAAACCTGCAGTAGTAGCTCACCAGAAAGAGAATTGATTCCAGCATTGAACTCGTTTTACAAACAGAATGATTTTGAAGACCATAATAAATCATTTTTTTTTGGAAGAGCTAAACAAATTTGAGAAAACTTGGACTAAGTGTATACAGCTCAGAGGGGGCACTATGTTTGAAATTAAATTTTTTTTTATCGAAAAGCTTACTAGCCCTCGTATAAGGCATACTTTGCAAATGAAATTCGAATGTAGTGCTCCCTTCTTTATATCGTTTCTTTAAGGGAATTAAAATTTTAGTTTAAAAAAAAATTATATTTTGTTGTTGTTGTTGTTGTTGTTGTTGTTGTTATTTAGTTACATGTTATTTTAATTACATTGCCGTTCTCAGTATACAAATGTCCTTTTATCGTCGTATACAACACATATGTACGATAGGATAATTACTCCATAATTAATTATAATTTCATTCAAATGATTTCATTGTAAAACAAAAATTTACTTCTGCTGGTGGTGGTAGTTGGGAGGGGGGGGGGGGGATAAGCGTTCTCAGCTTGAAAATTAGTTGTTCATGTTTCGTTAATAAACATTGTTGACAACATGGAAAATAATGCACGTGTTGCTACAATTGTTGCGCCAAAGACTGCAGAAAAAAATGACGGAAAAAAAATATGCCAAGTTTTTTGAAATGTTGTGTGGCATGTTGCTCGTTATTGTTTGTTGTGATTATTATTGTTCTTGTTGCTGTTAATTTTACTGCGTGTCTACTTGCAATTTCTGTTAATTAAATCAGTTTAAATTTCTCTGTCATTTAATTGTGATGTTTTAGTTGGTCAACCCCCCTTCCATACTGCCACCCTGCTTCATTCCAGTGTTTCTAAAGCAATTATTGTAGTCCTAGGCTATGGAAATATAGAATACAAGAGTATATAGCATGTGGATTAAAATAGAGAGATACAAATAGGTCCAATCACCCCCGGATAGATAAGGCAACAGAATTTTTTATTAACATACAAACAACGTAAACGTATTGCTGTTTAAAATCCTGAAGCAGCTCAATAATGGAACAGGGAAACCGTGGATAAATTCTTTTTTCTTTCGAGAACATTGTGTCAAGTACCAGAATGGTTCCAAAACGCACCATTTTCACCGTTTCACCATTGGCCCCTTCTTCAAAGTTTCTCCAACTCTTCATCAAAAAATAAGTGAAGGGAAATGACGAGGCACTTTGTAGCCATTCTTCAGGTTTGTTAATAAAAAATAGTCAACAAGGGTTAAATCGGAAACATTGGGCCGTCGATTAATTCATGGATTTTTATCATGGAAACTCCACATATGTGTAACCTTTCCTAGTCCTGATGCAAAAGAACTTATCTTTGAATTAGATGCGTTCGTTTTCTTCCTTCAATTCCGTATTTAATGAATCCAGTTGGTGGGCCATTAACTTTTTTTAGTCTTTTGAAGGAAGTTAAGGAACTATATCGCGCACATACCCATAAATACTCATCATGATATTTTTGGCTGTCTAAACCACTTCAAATTTTTAGAGTGGCATTTGGATTTATTACGGTAACGTAACGGCCTAAAATCTCATCAATATTAAGGTCGAACAACGCCAAGCCCTGCTGCGAAATCGCCACATAATTGCTTTTCCTTGCACTAAATCAACAATTTAAATAATTTAAAGGTCTACGGACCAAAATTGTCCATATCGTTTAACATATTTCAAGCTTATACGGTCACTCTCAGCAAACCACATCGTGTTACCAAAAGAAAAAATTGGAGGCTCAGGCTTCCCATTATTAAGAATAGTTTAGCTTAACATGCACACGAAATTCTTCTTCTTTCATATGCCGCCTCAAATGCCACGCGGCAGTCCGCTCACACGGAACGTCAAACACGAACTAAACGCCACAGCTGATTCAATTTTTGATAGGAGTCAATTTACAGATGGCTGTTGACAAAAGCACAGTTGGGCTGCCTTCCAAAATGTATCAATACAAAGTTTGTATACAGTTCTACTACGGCATATAAACTATGTAGATATGCAAAGTAACCAAACAATGTATCAACTATAAATCCGATGCCTGATTGCTTTTTGACTGCGTTAAAAATACACATTGACGACGTTTTGAAATAGAATACATTGTAAACATTTTGTACAGCGGCTTTATGAAACACTATACTTTGTTCAAACACAAAGCAACTGACATTTTGGAAGGCAGCCTTGAAGTTTCAGTAAAGAGGCGATTAGATCAAGTGTCTCAGACCTATTCACCCATTCTCTTATCTTAAATTTGTCAATTAAATTTTATTTTATTTCCTAAAATTTCGAATCAAACTTTTTCAAATTGCCCATGGAAGGTATTTTTTTTGTAATGAAAATGTCAAATGAGTTTTTAATTTTTTCGTTTATCATGAGGAAACAGTGTATTTCAAATGCCTCTTTAGTGTTAATTTGTGTAATTAAAATTGCATTTTCTAAAAGTAATTAAATTTCCCTTTTTGAATCATTTTTTAAACATGGATTCCCAGTGGTCTAGCAACTAACTATCTGGCCCATAAGGATCAATGTAAACTTAAATACTTTACATTACATTTAATCGAATTCAATCTGCTGTCAAACTAAAAACGAGAGTGACATTATAAAATTGTCACTGTTGTTGTTTTCAATGCTTAATGTAAACAAAGTGTGGAATTTTTGTTAATTTTTTTTAAATTTTTTAAATGAATTTGCAAAATAATTTTGTATTGTTGACATGAAACATATTTGTTTGTAATTAAATTTACTACGCAGGTACTAAGCCACCTTAGTAAAGCTAAAATTCATAATTCCCTGTTTCTGTATCGTAATTTATTATGTGCTTGACAGCCATTGATAGCAGACTAACAAAAACATCACTAAGTCCAAGGCCGAGCTAGATAAATACTAAGGAACTATACACTATCAATTTCAGAAGTAAAAAAGAAAAATAATACGGAAGATACCGATCGTTCTAGACACCTATTGAAGCCTCTACATCTACATTAAAAATGCGGGAAGTTGTGGAAGCTATATTCTCCTCATCTGGCCCATGGATTTTAATTTTGAATAATAACTTGGGCATTCAAAAGCGTCACCTCAAACGGAATCGTATGATAACATTGCAGGAATATTCAGTGTTGTTCAACAGCAATATGGCCAGGTTTTTGTATTGTTTCGTGCAATAGCAGTGAATGAAACATGGATCAATCATCAGAGTTCCAGTAGCAGTCAAAACTGAATACATTTCTTGCGATTTTTTTCCAGCGGATCGATCGATGCCTATAATATGTGGAGATCATTCTTACGATCCTCGGTAGGCAGTCGCCGTAGTCTAGTAGGTAGTGTGTTGGCTTATTAGACGTAAAGCCAGGGTTCGAGCCCCAGGCCAGACATCAAAACAAAATACAAAATGTATTTCTTCGGCCACTTCCTCTCAGCAAATTTCTGGCAAAAACTCTGTGAGCGAAATAAAATTGCCATGAAAAGTTTCACAAAAAATCTGTCGTTCGGAGTCGACTTTAAACTGTAGGTCCCGCCACTCATGTATAAAATTAACACACACAACATAAGTGGTGTGAGAAACTAGGACGTTGTACGATGGGTCAGTTCGACCTCCGGGTACTGTACTTGTCTTAATTGACAAGTGCACGTCCTCTAACCTAACTTATCCTCGGTAACTACCTTCAACAGGGCAAAACACCAACAGGGAAGCTCATGAACAAATGTATAACAATAAATATTCGACACTGGCAACAACTTCAGAGTAATCTGCTGTAGAAGAACTATGCCGCATTTAAAACTGGATTGCTGAGGATATAGTCAAGCATTTCAAGACTATCCTCCTCTTTCTGCTGGGGGAGATGTATCGATATTTGCGTATTCATCCTATGTGATCAAAGTAGGTCTCAAAAGATCTTTTACACTAAAGGGTGTACCGTTGGGTAACTTGTTGATTATGATAATAAAACACTCTCAAAATGTACACTGAGCCTGGTTTTAATTCCAATTAGGAAACGAATTTGAACTGGGTTACACGACGTTCTTAACTCTTAATTAATTTATTAATTATAATACAATTACAAATTATATTCCAATTATATACGAGCTGAGTAACTTTGACCATATGATCGGTGCAGTGTCACAGACCAGATTCTCTGGTGGGAATCGAACCCACGACCCTCACGCTAATAGTCTAGCACACTGCCCACTAGACTACCAGGGCACACTCTTAACTCTTTAACCATTTCATTTCAAATAACTTTTGCTGTCTGTTATATAAATATTCATGCAGGACGAGTATACACGACGTGTATAGAAAACGTCTGTATAAACATTTATTTTGTTAAAAGCAATAAAAAAAATTAATAAAGAAATAAGAATAGCAGATTTGTTGAATCATAATAAGACATTCATGCTTGCTTTAAATTTTTTGACGAATATACACGTCATAACGAAAATTTTGTTCTGCTTTATTCCGACCTTTATTCTGGTTAGTTAGTTTGTTTGAGAACATATACATTCGAATGTCATTGCATCCATTGTGCTGGTCCTAGAGTATATTCTGACGAGTATACACGATTCAACCAAATTTTCTGTCACCTTCTGCCTGTTTTATAGCTTATACTTCTTTTATTAAAAATAACAATTTTACCCGTCGCAATTTGTGTATTTTTTTTTTAAGTAAAAATTTACCTTCACTTGATTTTATTCCATTTTGTGCTGCACTTAAATCCAGTTGTTCAAGATTTTTGAATTTTTCCACAATCATTTGCAAATTCTTTGGATCGCGTACATTCTCCAACAGATTACGGAAGTATTCATATTGTTTCGGTGGTATTTTTGCACTGCCGCCGCTATTGACAACAAGTTTTTCGAAAATATGTTGGAAAGTTTGCTTCTGAACATCCGTTAGACTGGTGGTAATGCACGAGGGCGTTGTAGGTGAAGGTGGTGTAGTAGGCGGTGATTCCGCCACGTTGGTTACATTCGATGCTGTAGCCGCCGTAGTCGCTTGATTTGGTGGTGGCGTGGCTTTAATGTCCATTTCTTTTACGTGTGATTAATCTGTTAAGCGTTTGGATTAATTAATAAAAATTTAATTCCTCTTTTTTTAATTTTAATTGAATTTTTCTTTTATTTTTAATTATTTATTGCATATTTTTTAATGGTATTGTTTGCATATTTTTTTATGCTTTAATCACTTGAGATTGGTGGCATTCATTTGCTTATTTTGTTAAAAATTTATTTTTTTTTATCGAAAATAAAATTAATTTTCTTTTTAATTAATTGTGGAGATTTCTTTTGTTTTTTTTTTACTTAAAGTTAAGCACTTTGTCTCACTTGTCGTTTACTTTTTAAGCTTTTTGCTTTCTTTAAAAAATTTCCATTTTTAATTGGTTTTAATTCCTTTAACAAGAAGCCAAAAATATGAAAGAATTTTTTTTTGGAACAAGTTTTTCTACCGTTAGTTTTAATTTATAACTGTTAAGCACTTTGTTTGTTTGGTACGCGTTAAAACCGTTTAAACTTTAAGCGTCAAATACATGTTACGTACTGTCTGTCTTCAAAACAAAGGTGGCAATAAACACGAAAGCCCAAAAATTCTGGCACAGAAGCCAGCAAACAAGACACGTTAGAGCACCTCAAATACAATTTGCTTAACGTCAGGGGAAATTAAAAATAAAAAAAATTCAAATTGGAAACCCGTTTTGGTGGTTGTTCGTCATTACAATCCTCAGAGTATGCGATGTGAGTGAGGTTGGTTGGTAACATTGGCATTTTTGTTTTTCTATCTCTCTTGGCTTTATGAGTCTACAAAAACAAGAAGGCGGAGTTTTATTTCAATACAAATGTTCGTTCTCTCGCTCTTTAAATTATTTTTTTGTTTTGTTTTTGGTTACAAAAATATCCTTTTGTTCTCTCCTCACATTAACACGCATAATCTCCTCTTTTATAACACAATGGTGATCACTGTATTACATGTTTATTGCTGTTGCTGTTGTTGTTGCTGTTGCTATGTGTTATTCTCTATGTGCGTTGTGAGTGTATGCAACGCGTGCTGTTTTTGTACTGCTGTAGACTCCATAAGCAGCTTTTTCCTACCGAAATAATAGTGTGAAGAATTTGTTGTTTTTGTTTTTTTTGTTTTATTCTTACTCTCCAGAGTAAGTAGTCTATTGTAAAGCATAGAGTGTTTTTTGGATTTTAATTCTACTTGACTTGCAACTACATTCACACACACACATACATACAATGTATGCAGTGCAAGAGCCGATGTATACCTTAATAGAAAGAAATACTAGATTAAGCAGATTTAAACGCTTTTGTAATTTGTTTATCACACTAAGCAGCATAGATAGAAGCGGTGTTTCAAAGGTAATTGGGTTTATTGTCAGATTCCTGTAACTGTACCTGTGTGTGTGTGCCTGAGAGAGAGAGAGTGTGTGTATGTGTGCATATGTGGCCTGTATATTCTATTTTAAAATCATGTTTTAATTCACATTCACATTCATATTTGATTACAAACTCTCGTTAAATATTTCAAAAGAATATTCTTTGGGGAACGCAAGCTGGCAACTCTGTCTTAATCAGCATAAGCAAATAGAATTTTCAGTAAATGCAACGAATTTTAATTAAATACGATTAAGTGTGCTCTCCTTACGTGTTCATATTGAGTTTCTGTATTTTTTTTTTAAATTATTCGATTATTTTTAAACCCTTTTGCATGGAAGTACGATTTACCATACGTAGAGAGTGATTGAATTGACCTGTAATGTAGGTATAGGTTGAAGACGTTAAAAGCAAGGCTTCAGTCTTAACTAAATATGTTCCAAATGGGGCGGAAATATATTTAAAAAATGTCGGTTTTCTAATGTGAACTCTTCGACTCGAATGTATTCTGAATATATCATAGGCGATATAAAGGAGAGAGGAAGCAATTTCTGCCTTCCGAACTTCCAGAAAAAATGACATTAAAGAGGTACATCATAAGAAGATTAGCCAGCTTTTGAGGAAGATATTCCACAATACATTTTCACAGGGACAGCAAAACGTGGCAACTTTGTCTTTCTAGAACCAGTTGCAATAGGCTTGCCTAGTAGGAAAATATTGATAATGGAAACTTATTCAAAGCAAAACAGTAATATGACAGACATTAGTTCTTAACGAAGTCGAAATCGCCGTAGTCTAGTTGGTTGACTAGCTTATTAGACTTAGAAGAAGGTTAGCTTACAACCATTTGCAATAGGCCTGCTTAGTTGATAAATGAAGCTGATTCGAGCAAAGCAGTAATATGACAGACATTAGTTAGCCAAACTCGCCGTAATCTAGTAGGTAGTGGCTTGTTGGCTGTTTAGACTTAAGGCTGGAGTTCAATTCCTAGCTAATACATCTCGAATAAAATGAAAAACGAAAAAAAAATATTTCTTTCGGCCACTTCCTCTCAGCAGACTTCTGGGAAAAACTTTGAGAGTAAAATTATGAAAATTGAAGAATCCAACCGCCGTAGTCTAGTAGGTAGTGTGTTGGCTTATTAGACGTAAAGCTAGGGTTCGAGCCCCAGGCCAGACATCAAAATAAAATACAAAAACTATTTCTTCGGCGACTTCCTCTCAGCAGATTTCTGACAAAAACTCTGAGTGTAAACTAAAATTGCCATGAAAAGTTTCCCAAAAATCTGTCGTTCGGAGTCGACTTTAAACTGTAGCTGCCGCCACTCATTTATAAAATTAACGCACACATAAGTGGTGTGAGAAACTAGGTCGTAATCCTGACTGAAAGGTTGTAATGACCAATTACGTATGTACGAAGAATCCAACATTACGGTTTCGATTGCCCAGATGCCAAAACCAGAACAAATCTATTTGAACCCATATGTTTGAAGTACAAAAAGAAGTACGGACTGATATTCCATTTGCAAATCACTGGTGATTTGAAACAAAATCCACCACCACATTTGTATACCGATTGGCGATTGATTATACAACAAATGGTTTTCAAAATGTCACATAAAGCGGTTGTATTTGATAGGAAATCTAGAAATGAATCTCAATTCAGTTTTGCTACATGTAGAGTGGAGTCGCGGTAGTCTAGTAGGTAGTGTGTTAGCTCATTAGACGTGAGGACACGGTTCAAACCTCAGGTTAAACATATCCAGCAAACGAAGTACGGGAAAAATATTTCTGCGATGACTTCCTCGCAGTGGATTTCTGGCAAAGACTCTAAGGGTAAATAAAATTGCTATAAAAAGTTTCTCAAAAAATCTATCGTTCGGAGTCGACTTCAAACTGTACGACCTGCCATTCATGTATAAAATTAACACATGCAACATAAGTGTTGAAGCGAAGAAGCTTGGTAGTAATCCTGACTGAAGGGTTGCAACGACCAGTTATTTATATGTGTACACGTAGGTACCTGTCCGCGGACTAATCCCGCGGACCTAATCCCACGGTGCTCTTCGCACAGGGTGAAATACAATGCGTCTACCAACGCCCCCAGATGTAACAGACTGCTACACCTGAGTACCAATTCGAAGCCATGTATTTGGACATGACTTCCCCCTTGGTTAGGAGCGGAGCCTATCTAAAACTTCTTCCGATCTTTGGGTCACGGCACCCGGTTGAGAATGTAACTACACACCGAGCCTACTGACTAGACTCTTCCCGCGATTTGGGTCCAAACCACAGCCACCACGTATATACATGTAGAGTGGTATTGATGAGACTCTATTTAATTTGAGTTGCTTCCCTACAACCAAATTATTTAGATTTGGATTTTGGCCACTATACAAATGGCCAGGAATTGTGGTCCATCAGGGCCTCTATAACTCTCATTTGATTGCTTTACAGCATCTTAATTTTCTATCATTTTTTTGCTTTGTTTCAGTTTAATTATTCAAGTTTTTCCAGCTAAGAAGGTAATTGGCCTAGGAAGCAAGTTCTATAACGATAGAGTTGCCATCTGACATTATACTGTAGCATAAGGTAGTTGCTTTGCTTGTAGTAATGGGGTACTTAGCTTTCTGACTTACGCTTTCTCAAGAGATAACATTGCCTGATTAAGGTATTCTTTTCAGAAATCCATCAGTATTCTGAGAGGACTTGGCATCATTCCTTACTGGCATCAATCGATTAACATCTGTCATTGTCTATGATAATTGAGTTCATAGTGAACATAAAAACCTCTGTATTACAATTGATTTTAATTAAGGAATTGAATTTCTCTTGTTTATATTTTTAATGACAAATTTTCAATGCAATGAATAATATTTCTCTCAATAACATATCGTTTCCATGTTCCATTTAATAATTATTTTAAATGAACATACAAAATTTTAATAAATTAAAATGCTACTCTCTTTCATTAATAAAATAAATTAAATTCAATTTAATGAGAAATTATTTCAAATTGTATAGAAACACGACAATACATACATGCGAACCTATTGTACGGTGTAGTTAACCCATAACAACTCCCCTCTATGACAACAACAGCAATGAAGAGAGCAAAAACAGAGAGCGTAAGAAATGAGAGAGAATAGATTTTCAAATAAATATCCTTTTGCACACACACACACACGCATACAAAGAAATTTCCCCTGTTATGAACAGCTACGTTTGCAAAGAGAAAGAGGAAGAGAGAGACGGAAAGAGAGCTTAAGAGGGTTGTATGCGTATGTGTATGTGTGTTGGCAAGTGTGCAGTTAACAAAAGGCACTTAATTTTGTTATTTTGCAATAAAACGTTTAACAAGAGTTTACGAAAGAAAAAATTACAAAAACACACATACACATACACATCTTCATATGCATGTATGTGTATATATGATGAGGACATATTCATAAATGTGCTACAAATATAAGTAAGTAAACAGCCGAGAGGTTATGCTGCAGCATATTCAAGTTTACACTGTTGTTCACAGTGTTAGGAAAAGCATTAAAGCAACAAAATTTTACACTCTTTTGTTGAGCGTTATTAAGTGAAGTTTTATTCCTTCATAGCGAAGTGTAATAAACTTCAATGTATCACAACTATTGTCGTGCATATGTAATTTAAATACAGACAAACATCAACATACATACATGCATACATACATATGTACTTCTGTGTAGGCTAAAATGCTAAAGGATAATTGAGATATTTACACACCGTTTCGATCTTTAATTCAAATACAAATTGTGTGGTTAAGATATTAAAAATTCAATAGAAACTCTCATCTCATGTTGCCTAGAAAGTAAGAACTGAAGTTTTAAAATTTTTTTTAATTTTAATATCCTTTGTGCTTACTGTGTAAGGACATACAGTTTCAAGTCAAAAGAAATTAGTTTTAAATGTCCATAAAAAAAACCAATAAAATTAAATAAAAATTTTTCTTATTTTGGTTCACGGAATCCAACCAATTTGCCTCTTAGAAATGACTGGAAAGTTTCTTAGGCAGCTGGTCAATGGCAGGCTTGCAATGGAGATTGAAAAGAAGGAAGAGGACAGCATGGCTTGGATTTAACATTTGAAGACGTAGTCTCTAGAAACTCTAGAAGACGTAGTAATGAGCGTAGAACAGGTTTAACAAGAAATATACTACATACATGCATACATAAACATAAATGGCCGTTACAACCTTTAAGTCAGGATTAGGGCCTAGCTTCTCACACCTCTTATGTTGTGTGTGTTAATTTTATACATGAGTGGCGGGACCTATAGCTTAAAGTCCACTCCGAACGACAGATTTTTTGAGAAACTTTTCATGGCAATTTTATTTAACACTCAGAATTTTTGTCAGAGAACTGCTGAGAGGAAGTCGACGTAGAAATATTTTTTCATATTTTTGTTTTGATGTCTGACCTGAGGTTTGAACCGTGGTCTTACGCCGAATAAGCCAACACACTAGCTACTAGACTACGGCGGAAAATTCTATTCCCGGAAATTGTTCGAAATGAGTTGGAAGCCAAATTAAAGTGAAATTGAGGAAACGGTCATATTTTCTTTGCTACAAGTTCACTCTGGTAGTAGATTTTAATGTGCTAGACTCCATGATAAGGACGAAATAATAGTTGGCTGTGAGATATGAAAGTAGATTTCAATTTAAACACTAGCCAGGAAAGCTAGGTTGATACATACACTGGAGCACAAAAAACAAATATACGCTGACAGTGTTATTGGCCTCACGGAAAACTGTTTTTGCAATCAGCGCTACAAACCCAATACAACTTTTAATTTGCGAGAGAGTTAAATTGCGAACTGAATAACGAATAAAAACTCTAAGGAAACTGCAGGAAAAATATAGTAACTCTGCGGGTAGCAACTTTGCTATCAAGCGCAGATGTATGCTGAAGAAGAAAAGAGGTAGTCCGTGGCAAGAAAAATTTGGTAAAAGTAGAGAAATACGCACAGTATGCATAGGAATCAACTTGATGGCAGGTTGTGTTTCTATCCGAAGTAATACTTGAGCTTTTGCGGAC
This sequence comes from Sarcophaga variegata, assembly GCA_932273835.1. Lineage (NCBI taxonomy): Eukaryota > Metazoa > Arthropoda > Insecta > Diptera > Sarcophagidae > Sarcophaga > Sarcophaga variegata. Next base: position 8,806,939 of record OW026360.1, on the reverse strand, counting down.
ACAGAAATTCTCCGCAGGGACTACAAAATTTGTATTCAATTGCCCTACAGAGCACCCCTTTAGGGAGACTACCTAACCCCTTTAGGGAGACTTGCCCCTAACCTATCAAAGTATAACTACTTGAAGAAACGCTGCCAGGTCTGGAATTAAAAACTCCGTGAGGCAAAAATTCAAAGCTAATTCGTACTCAACTTAGTGATGTAGAAGACCTGTCATTCCACAACCTATGAACCGTTCGGTTGCTTATAGTTCGGGTACCTTGAAACCCACAATCTAAGGAATTCCAGGTTTATAGAGACCACTTTGCTAGCTTCCTGTTGTCCTAATGTAATAAAATTCTTTCTTCTGCTGTAGAACCCATGTTCAGTCGCACTGTATCGTTTCATTTACGTTTTCAATTCAATTTCATTTTCTTTTCCAACCGAGGGTTGTTGATATTTCATTCCTGATGGATGGATGGCTGAATGGATGAATTTTTATTATTTTTCTGTTTCAAATTCTCTGGGTTTTTTTTTGTCTTTTCTTTTATTCTTTTTGCTCTCTCTCTCTCTGTGGTATTTTGTTTTTCAGCTACTGTTGCGGTTTGTTGTTTTATTATTTGATTGAAAAATTAAAACGCAATACAAAAAACAACAACAAAAACAACAAAAAAAACAACAAGGCATCTTCTATTTGTGATTTTTTTTATATACCGTAACATGGTTTCCTTTTTATATGCGGCCATATTGGTTTTTCCGGTGTGTATATACAAAAATATTTCATCATCATCATCATCATCTGCGATACAAAAATTTACTTAAAATAATCGAGAAAAAAAGAAGAAAAAAGAACGAAATGAAACGTTTTTTAAGGAAATGTGTATCGAATCTTTATTTTTTCTCTGTTTTCATAGCGGATATTATTTAATATTATCGAATTTATCATTCTTGTTACATCCCAGTTATCGATGCGGAATACATACATATTTATATTCATTCATTGATTTATATTCTCCAGTCATCAATTCAAGCATTCAGCTTAAGACAGAGTAATATTATGCTAAAGAATATACAAAATTTATTATAATCATCATCCGTTTAGCAAGTGACTTAAGCAATCATGTGTGACTTAAGCATCATATGTTGCAAGAATACTCGTATATAGGAAATGATGCCTGAATACCCAATTCTCCTACCATTCTGCTAAGCTATCGTGGTCAGTTGTCACATATTTTTGTAGCAAAATAAAGAACAAATTTCTTACTGTGTTTAATCCATACCAAAAAAAAAAAAAACGATAATCGATAACGATAACACAAGTAGGTTTGCAGTTAAATAAAACACCCACATACAGCTTAAAATATCATAATCCCTTGACTCCATATAACGCTTTAATCGCGCTATTATATGCGAAAATCAATGCTATTTCAATGACCGCCTCTGGATTGGTTGCAGCAGTCCATCCTTAACAGGTAGTTTTCAATTATTTTTTCTCAAATTCCCAGCTGTAGCTCGGTGGGTCAGAACGACAGAATTTTTGAGAAACTTTTCAAAGCAATTTTATTTCCTCTTAGTCTCCGAACAAATGTTTGTCCACATTTCGTTTGGTTGGAGATATCTGTCCTGTGCTTTGAATCGTGGTCTCACGTCTAATAGGCCAACACACTACCTACTAGACTGCGGCGACCTCCTTGATATAACATTACTAAACAAAGTCCACCGGTATTAAATCCCATGACCTCTGCAGGGAAACGTCTCATGAAACAATGACAAAAGCGAGTGGTTTTTATGTAATGACACCGATACCGCTCAGTTTAATATTCGAAACAATACGGCCAAATCATATCTGCAAACCATAATGCCCATCAAACAGTTACTTTTACCACATGCACAGACTTCTCTACAATTATTTCTGAGATCTACGACCGCTGTATTCACAATTTCATTCATTAAGAAAACCCAAGTGGAAAATAAAGCACTGAACGCCTATTAATCTACTACCCAAACAGCACATCTTCCAGATTGTGAATGATCAGCTTGCACTGTTGCGTGAATTGGACTTTATATAGAGGCTGGAAGTACAAATTGAAATTCTATTTTAATAGTTGCAACATAAATCTCTGAAACTCATACTGACGAAAACGAAAAGTAGTTAACTAAGGTGGACTGGCTAAAGCATCAGGCGGAAGACCAATAATATTCGTAAGGCTCAAAGCGCCTGGCGACTCACTATACTCCAAACACTAAAGCAGGACAACCTTATGCGGTAAGGCTTGAAAATAAGCGCGGTATGTCATGCAGATCTTATAATCCATTTGCTAGCAAAAGAGAAAGTGAAAGATAATAAAATAAATACGAAATAATTATAAAAACTTTGAATTTAATTATTACACAACCTTTAAGAGCGATTTAGGAAGCCACTTACATTTCAATTTATTTGCTGCATGTGGCCAAACAAGTCTTAATTACCTGACTCTACCTGCGATATAAAAAAAGTCCATTACATTATTACATATTATCTGTATAGTATTGTATGGTATATGAAACATACATACATACATATATACATACATATACATACATATGTATGTATATTTGGATATTGTTATTGTATTAGGTTTACATACATTTATTTGTACATTATAAATCCATTAAGGAATCATTAAAACGAATACACAATAAGAGTAGAAAATAATTTAACACGATTAAAGCTCATGTCGAACTATCTCCCGCACTACAATATAAAGAAGCAAACGTAAGCATACTTTAGCCAAATTAGGAGAAATTCAAAATTATAAACTGTTTCAAAACAGAATGTGAGAAGCAAATATGGGAGGATATTCTACTAGAGAACGAATACATATTGTGGACAGGCTATGGAGAACCTCCTGAGCAATACTAGAAATGGAGCAAAAAAAATGATAAAAAGTAAAAGTTCAGTCAGTCTTGTGTGAAGACGCGTTGCGTTTGAAGAGAGTAATCGTGGTTTTAATATCTCCGTTACAAAGATTTGTCGAACAATTATCTAGTAATTGTTATTGTTTATGCAAAGAGTAGAATAACAAAGAAAAGCAATTGTTGTTGTTTACATCAAGTTGTGAACAGTGGCACATTTTAATTAAAACTGAACACAATTTTATTTTTATTTTATTTGCAATCTACGAGCTCATATTTTAAACGTTTTTAAAACGTAAAAACGTAAAAATATTCATTTAAATTGTTCGCTAACATTCGATAGGCGAATAGGTAAGTGAAGGAGAAGACATATCCTATTTATGGTTAAAGTACATAAGGTACATTCATACATAATTGGCTATTACAACCTTTCCGTCAGGATTACGGTCTAGCTTCTCACACCACTTACGTTGCGTGCGTTAATTTTATACATGAGTGGCGGGACCTACAGTTTAAAGTCGACTCCGAACGACAGATTTTTGAGAAACTTTTCATGGCAATTTCATTTCTTCTCAGAGTTTGTGCCAGAAATCTGCTGACAGAAAGTCGCCGAAGAAATATTTTTTGTATTTTCGTTTTGATGTCTGACCTGGGGTTTGAACGGTGGCCTTACGTCTAATAAGCCAACACACTACCTACTATTCAATATAATCATTCCACATAATTTATGCTTTTTAAACTTTCGTCTCAATAATCTTCAAGAGATCAAGCACAACCTGGACATTTTATACGATTAATATAAAACCTCTACAAGCTAGTTTCCAAAACTATTGGTCTGGCAAGTCTATCAGCTGTTTAATATCCTTAATTTCAAGTGTCATTTATTTAGTGATATAAGTGTCCTTATTTCCAAATGTGGATTGAAGAACACATGAAAATAATTAAAATTGACTACAAAAGTGAATATTCAAACATGGCCAAGCATTGCGAAGTGACTATTGCCGTCACTGGGAAAGGAATTGCGAAGATTGTAAAGAAAGAAATTTAAAGAGACTGGAAACGTTACAAATGTGATCAGATCTATATATGCATCCCAATATGTAAGCGATTTCAGCCATAAACATCTCCGGGATTTCAATTTTGCATGGTCAGCTGGGTATGAGACAGGTTTTCTTAAAATGGAAGTTTTTCGACAATCGACAACAAACGCAATCGTCTGACAACTATGTTGCAATCTGGATTGTTTGGCTTTAATTAATCGCGATATGGATAAAGATCCACCAGAACACAATAGAGCAAGCAAAGCTTTGTGTTTTTCGAAGCAAATTTTCGCCAGAGAAGGCCAAGCTTGGATTTGTCAGCAAATGAACTAAAAGTGGCCATTTCTTGGTAAAATAACTTATATAGTGAAATACAACTGTTTTTAATCGAATTTTAGTCATAAGATAAGCTAGGGTTTCCTATACATACAGTTTCTACCTCATTCATCCTTATTTGCGGGACCCTAGTAATTACTTTTAGTTTCTAATTTAGCAAAAATTACGGGGGAGATACGAGACGGGGGTGTATCTCGAAAAAATTATAATTTTATGGACGTTAAAAGAAAGTGCAGGAAGTCACCGTAGTCTAGTAGGTAGTGTGTTGAATTATTAGACGTGAAGCCACTGTTTAAACTCCAGGTCAGACATCTCCAACGAAACTAAATTTCTTCCTCTCGGCAGATTTCTGGAATAATTTCTGAGAATAAATAATTTGCCGTTGAAAGTCGAGTTATAATTTTTTTTCGATACATAATCCCTGTTTCCGTTAGACAAGCGTTTTTAGACGATCGAAAATTTCTATGAAAAATACTTATTTAAACAAATATTTTTTAATCGTTTTGTTTTGTACAAATTTTGTCATGAAAGCAGAAAGTTATCCATAATCAGAACATGGCTGTCTTCCAAAATGTTAGTTGCTTTGTGTTTGAACAAAGTATCGTGTTTCATAATGCCGCTGTACAAAATATATACAATGTATTCGATTTCAAAATGTCGTCAATGTGTATTTTTAACGCAGTCAAAAAGCAATCGGGCATAGGATTTATAGTTGATGCATTGTTTGGTTACTTTGCATATCTACATAGTTTATATATACCGTAGTAGAACTGTATACAAACTTTGTATTGATACATTTTGGAAGGCAGCCCATGTGTACGTATAATTTTACATTGTACTGTGTAGAGGCTAAAATAAATGTTGTAACAGTGATTTGTTTTATTCGAATTTGCCGTTATTTTTTTTTGTATTCAATATGAGTGTGTAAGTGCAAGTGACAGCGAGTGTGAGCCATGCGGTGTAATTAATTTATTTTTAATTGAAAATTTTTAATAAATTTCGGTCAATTGGTTAACCAAATCAACCGAAAGGGAATACTTTTTTTAAATTATTATTAATTGGGCTGTCGTATAAGATAATTAATATTACGCCACTCTCTATAGCACTCTCTCTTCCTATTTCTCTCTCTCTCTCTCTGTCTTTTATTGTTTATTTATAAATAATTAATGTTAATTTGTGTTGTTGTTCTTGCTGTTGTTGTTGACGCTGCTAGTAGCAAAAACTACTCTCCTAAATTGTCTAAATAATTAATATTTAAATAATAAGTGGAGAGAATGTTTTTTTGGTTTTTTGGGTCTTTGTTTAAAGCAACAGTTTGTCACTCAATTCTTACGTTTACTTATAAACGAATCACGCAAGTGAAAAAAACAATGAAGTGAAATGAAATAGCAGCAGTAACAACAACAACAACAACAACAAAAATAAAACAATAAGACTGTAATTGTAATTGAAATATAAACTTTGAGGTTAAAGTTATAATGAAATTACCTCGAATCCAAATACTTGACGTTGTCGTGCATACGTATATGCAGCAGACAATCAAAGAAAAAAAAACCAAACAAACCAAAACGAAATAACATAACGAATGTAAGGAAATTTCCCCTTATTTCTCTAACTCTCTCTCGCTCTTGCTCTTGCTCTCTATCTATCTTTCTTGTTCTGTCTGACTTTCTCTCTGCCTTAATAATTTTGCTGCTGGGGAGGAGTTCAAAACATGTTTAATTTATTCGTTGCAATGCATTGGTATTAGTGAGACATATAAACAAAACCCGATGAGAGATAAAAACAATAAGCCAGAGAGCAAATGCAAAAGCAAGAGAGTTTCTGCGCCGTGATATGGAATAACTGCACACAAAAAAAAACTCTGGTATGTTTTATAATGTAAATGTTTATGGCTTGTGTGTGTTGTGTATGAGTGTAGTGTGTGTGGGGGGGGGGGTAGGTTTGAGTTGTACGATGGTTTCACACACTTTTTCATTAAAGTTAATGCTCTCTTTTTACAGCTTTATTGGTTTTTAATGAGTATTTGAGTTGATGAAGAATTTAATTTATGATGTCCCACAGACCCAATCCAATCACAACATGGCATCCATCGTATAGCCCATACTCATGCTCATACTCACACTCATATGCCCATGCATTGTTATAATGAATGTTTGTGTGTATGTATGTGCATGGCACTTGACTAAGTATAACTCCACTAGACTCAACGTTATTTCTATGCTGTGTGTTCTGTATTCTGCTGTATTCTGTTTTGGTATTCTGTTGTTTAACACATGCAAGCTACACACACATGGTCAAACAATTGCAACTACAACCACATTAAGGATGTGTTCAGCTTTTATTCAATTTGAATATGAAAAAAGGCAGCAACAACAACAACAACAACAAATGTTTGTTCTGTTTTTTTCTTATTCATTTTTGTATAAGCAAGTGTATGAAAACACCTCCTCTATCCATATGAGTGCATAGCTGGTCAGTTGGTTTGCTGGTCATGTTGACGTTGTTGTTGTTGTTGTTGTTTTACTTTTAATAACGAATATACAGAACGGCTCGTAGAACTTAATAAATTTTACATACAACATTACCCAGTACAGTTATGGGGGAATAAGAGTATATGTATGTGTGTCTGTGTGAGTTTTGCCAAATTGCTTGTTAAAATGAAGAGAAGTGACATGTGGAGAGTATGGAGAGTATGTTTGTGTAGCAGAAATAGAGAAAAGTAGAGACAACAACAACAAGAATATTTTTAAGTTAATATAACAACAGGCAGCCATTTAACCAAAACCATTATCGTCTTCCATCCAGTTTTGTTTTTTTTTTTTTTGACCATTTCCATTAAATTTTATTCATTTGATGCTCTTCTGTACTCTGTGCTGCTTTGCTGCCACTGGGTTACCTTCTCTGCCTTAGATTTGTATGGTAATGTATGTATGTATGTGTGTGTCTGTTGTTGTATATGTATGGCAACGATGTCGTTGTCGTCGTGCTTTGATGATTTAATTTTCTGGTCTTCTAATTTAATTTTATTATAGAAATACTCAATAACAAGGATGTGTGCTGTGGTGTGGTATGACATGGTATGGCATGGCATGGCATGGCATGCCATGGATGGTATCTATAATATGATGTTGTTGTCGCTGGCATGTTTGATATTTCAACGATTTTCTTTATCTTTGTTTCCCCCCACTTCCTTCCATTCTCTAACACAAACTTACTGTATATGTGTGTATGTGTACATTCTCTCTGTGTCCTGTGTATGCAAATTCATTAATGGAAAATGGTGGTGTTTAATTGAAAAAGGAAACGTGCAAAGGTGTTTTTTTTTTAAATAGAATTGACACAAAATGTAAATGCAACAACAAAACTGTATCAAAAAATATATGCAACACACACATACATACATATGTATGCTTATGGTAATACAACAGTTTATCACCAAAATAAGTACACGTAAGAGGGGCGTTTGAATGTTTAATTTCCCTTGAATTCTAGTTTCAATTAAAAAACAGAGAAAAAAAAGAATTCAATTAAAATGACCGTCAATAGAAATTTACATGTGCGATCTGTGAGGTGTTTGTTAAACAAAGAAAATAAAAGTATTTTAGAAACAAAAGCAAAAAAAAAGAAAAATAATTCTTTGTTTAACTAGAAATTATTTTGAAAATTATTAGAGACAAAGATAATTAGCTAATGACACGATTATTTCATTAACTTGCAAGTCTATCGCATGATATTTTAAAATCATTGTACAGTAATCCTTCGGTTTACGTCGCCTCGACTAACATTGTTTCGATTTACGTCGTCAAATTTTTTGTTCCCTCTAACTTCAATTTGCGTCGTCAATCGATTTGCGTCGCCTTTTTTGAAAACCAAATTAGACGTAAATCGAGGGATTACTGTAACTTTTTTATGTTCCTTGTTAAAAACGTACTACTTTGTAGTATGAGCAGTATGAAATTCGATTTACGTCATTTCGATTTACGTCGCCTTTTTTTTGGAACCAACTGCGACGTAAATAGAGGGATTACTGTAAGTGTCGCCCTGTGGGTGAATACTACCCAGCTTTATAGGAAAAATTTTGAACACGAAAATGAAATCAATAATGCTGGGTGAATTTAAAGTTAAGCTTGTAATTGCTGACATAAAAGCGTATCTAAAATTGCTGTTTGCCAAGCATTATGCAAATATATGGCCTGAGCACACCTATAACGAATTCTCTTAGTGAATAACTGAACAGTCTTCTATAAATGTGGACATATCAACTAGAAAAAGTGGGTTAATAAGTTATATACTACCTTGCCTGATATGGAATCCACATAGAAATACTATGCATGGTGTACTATGCAAGAAATTGGCAAAACTATGCACAAATATGAAGAGATCGGGCCTATGCATCATTGCCATGCATGCACTGCCGGCAATATTTTATTCCGTTAGTGGAAGAGTGGCAAATAGTCTGAACTGAACGACTTCAATATGTCGCCGTAGTCTAGTAGATAGTGTGTTGGCTTATTAGACGTTAGGCTTCAAAACCCGGGTCAGATATCTTCAACAAAACTAAACACAGGAAAAATATTCCTCGGCGACTGCCTCTCAGCAGATTTCTGGCAAAAACTCTGAGTGTTAAATAAAATTGCCATGAAAAAAAGTTTCTCAAAAATCTGTCTTTCGGAGTCGACTTTAAACTGTAGGTCCCGCTACTCATGTATAAAATTAACGCACACAACATAAGTGGTGTGAGAAGCTACGTTGTAATCCTGGCTGAAGAGTTGTAATGATCAATTATTTGTGGATGTTATGTATGAGTATCTCAGCTATTGAATCTATCATGCGGTTCATTACGGCGTATGTTGTAAATTTGGATTTGTATCTCAAGAAACTGACGAAATAATTAAAGCTGGCTAACCATTCATAATGCCCTAGATATGCTATCAGTGCCGATTATTCGAACAAAATTTTCTTTATCGATGAAATTCATTTCGTACTCCATAGCTACCTCAACAAAGAAATTTGTCGCCTATGAAGCTGGGACAAAACCTAAGTGTTTATGGAAATACCATTGCCTGTTAGAAAAGTGATTGTCTGGCCATGGGAGAACCATTCACACTCAATTCAGAGTACTGTGGCCATCTGACACTATAATCTCAGACACTAATTTGCTATTGTAAAGTGCATTTGTATTTTGTTTTTATTAAAATAAATTCTTATTTAAAAAAATTAAATAGAAACCAATTTAAAGTCATTAATTTTACAGAAAACTCCGTGTTGTTTAATACTCATTTTCTGTTTTAATGAACTCATACACACACTGTGTGTCATTACGTTTGTAATTTTGTAACCACTTGTAAAATTATTTATAATGATTTAATTAATTTAATGACGAACATTTTTTTGTATCTGGGTTTTTTCATATATTTTTTTTATTTGTATTAAAAGAAGAAAAAGTTACGAGAGTTTTAGAATCCTGGGGGCCTTTTTAAACAGTATGTGCACTCAATGGATACACTTAGGTCACATGGTGACCATTGTGATACCAGAGTTTACCGTTATCTCTTAGTCCCTGAAGTACTCGGAGCCTCTGATGAAGCGACTCTGACTGGCAATATCAGTACATGATAGTTCCTCCAGATCATTCACATTGCAGGCATTAAAATGGCTTTTTCTCCTTCGACATAGTGCAGGGCATGTGCCCTGTATGAGAAGAACAATCTTCTCTTCTTTCTCATCTGTTGAGCTTCTAGAAAAATCATTTGCAAGATATCCAGTCGTAATGGGCCTCGATTTTCATAGCAAGTGTGGTTGTTTAGAGTTTAAGCAGACTTATAGTGGCCACTTCATCCGGCTTCGACCAGATTTTCTGCACAGTTCTGCACATGTATGAAGTTTCTCATTTTTTTAAGGAATATATGATCGCATGGTCAATTATAAGATCGCAGGTTCTTTAAGGGATTGCCAAATTCGTAAATTCATTGAAGAGTTATATGGTTGTGCCACGCCTAGTCGATTCGTCGGCTCTGCAGTTACCTGGAATGCCACTGTGTTCCAGTACGTACATAATGTGGACATCATATATTTCTGCTACCTCATTGATATATCTAAGACAGCTATACACCGTCTTGAAGTTCATTTCGTTGGCATACAATAAGAGCCGTTTGACTATCGGAAAGTGTGCTAATATCTCGCCAGAAGATATTCACGTCTTTAATAAGTTTTTCCGCAGCCTATATTGTCGACATTCCACCTAAAATGTGCTACATTGCTTCGTGAGCCTGATAGACGGTGCTATTCAAATCGAGTCTGATAAAATTCTGCCAACAAGAATTCCTTCCAATTTGAAGTATTCGGTGATGGTTTGCACGGCGTTCTTTACAAATTGCGGTAAACCATCCTTCCCGATATTTTTTTTGGGAGTGGATGCCCTAAATGTCCATTTATTGCAGTCGTATTGCAGTATAATGTAATTACTGCTCTCGATAGCCATATAATCTTTCAGGATCCTTGCTTGATCAGTATTTGATCCATGCCAGGGTCCAGTCGCCCAGGGACGTCTTCAGATCTTAAACGCCTAAAGCCTGCAGTATAGAGGCAGAGGAAAGAGGCATCCAATTTTCCTCTGAGCCAATACAGGTGCAGTGTAGAAGGCATCCCTAGTAATTATACAAGCAGATCTTTAAAGCTGCCGTTTCAGGTTCAAGTTAGTTGTCCTACCAAGGGATTTTATATCATATTGTTACGTTTCTACATTTTAGTTGTCCTACCAAAGGATTTATATCATATTGTTACGTTTTTACCTTTTAAAAGCGTTTAAAATATGAGCTCGTAGATGGAAAATAAAATATAAAAATAAATTTGTATTTAGTTTTAATTAAAATTCTTTATTATTCACACAATTCTGTGTGCCACTGTTCACAACTTGATGTAAACAACAACAATTGCTTTGTTTGTTATTCCTCTGTTTACACCCTTTCCCTAGACAATTGTTCGACAGATCTTTGTAACGGAGATCTTTAAAACACGATTACTCTCTTCAAACGCACCGAATCTTCACACAAGACTGACTGCTTTGCTCACCCGCCTGCTTTGCCTGGCCATTTATATGGTAGAGTAAACACTCTGATGAATGTTCTTGAAGGCGAATGTGCGTGACTTTGTCTTCCGGAAATCTCTATGTTTACATTTATTATTGTAGTGTTGTTTGTGTATTTTGTTTATATTTATTCTTGTAGTTTTGTTGGTATATTTTTGTTTACTTGTTTTACCATTTTTTATGCTGGTGTTTGTTGTTGTATTTTTTTTTTACTTGTTTATCACTTTTTTATGCTGGTGTTTTGTTTTTCTAGCTTCTGTTTATAATTTTAATGTTAAGCGATGTAAAAGAAAAATACCAGTATCTAAATTTTTCCATTTTCGTATTAATATCATAGCTGCTTAGACGTTGTAAGTCAACCGAAGTCTCAGACCCCATTTCTGTCCTCTACAAAATAAATAAAAAATTTACTATAAGGCCCATGTAAAAATCTTTTTACTCCTTTAACTTTGCTCATTAGGTTATGTCTGCATATATATGTATATGTACATATGTACATATATGTAAAACATATACATACATGAAAAAAAACATATACAAACGTATAGAAAAACATGTCTATCATTATATTTCCTTTTTCATTCGTTTATAATTGTCTCTCATTAGCATATTATACATGTATGTACGTATATACATACATACAAATATGTAATGTTGTATTATATCAGTACATACATAATACATACATATTCATGTACATTTCTGTGTATATGTGTGTGGGCATGTTGGTAATTATATTTTAATTAAAAATCATTTTGTATGTGTTTATATACGAATACAGGCACACACGTCTGTTGTTTTGATGTTTTTTTTGATGTTGATGTTGTCGTTGCTGTTGTTGTTGTTGTTGTTTCTGACTTAATTAAAATGTAAGTAAATAATCATTTTGATTATTAAAAAAACACTTGAGTTTTATACGTTTTTTTCCAATTTTTTCTTTTTTGTATTTTTAATTTAATTTTTTTTATTGTTTTTTTATTGTTTTTTTTTGAGTCTCTATTATGTGTGTACTGGCGTGTCTGATGATGTATTTTTTATTATTGTTTTCATTTACTGTGTGTTGTTGTTGTTGTTGTTAAGATAATTATTTTAATTAGTAAAAATTATTAAATAAAACACATAATTATTATCAATAATACACATGATTAACTAACTAACCAGTTATAAAATAAAAATACATTTTAATTTACTGCATGTACATGTATACGTACATAGGTATATGTACGTACACATGTACAAAAGAAAGGTAAAAATAATAACTAGTTGCGCATGTATGTGTATATGTAACCTTAAAATCAATTAAAAATCATTAAGGAATTGTAATTTTCTAAATAAACAACAACCAACACATTCGTAGTCTTTGTCTCAGCACACGCTTTTGTATTATCTTAGTGTGTTACAGTCTTCAAGAAACATTGTTGCAGGCAATAAAACTTTTATACAATTCACAGACACAGACACACACTCATCCACACACATACAACCATTCAAAGAGAGATAATTATTTGATTAGTTTGAATAGTTGCTCCGTTCATCAAATTCATTAGAGAGTCACTTTGTAAGCGTAACAAAGTGAATCAAAAATTCAGTGTTGAAGACATTTTCTTAATTTTATCATTCGCTCATTTTCTCAATTACACTCGCTCTCTCTGTCTCTCTCTGTCTCTTACAATTCAATTTTATTCTCTTTATTCATTCTGACACACACACACTCACACATAGCTTTAACAAACATCTTGCATACACCCCACAAAAGGTAAAACTTCTGTTGTACAAGCAACACAGAGCGAGAAAGAGGGAGAGGGAGAGAGAAGGTGTATAGCTGATCGTGTGTGTGTGTGTGATGTGCATCCTTTGGGGGAATATATTGTTATTGTATCCGTCGAGTTAAATTGAATCTTAAAAGAAAAAGAAAAAGAACAAGAAAAGCAAACTACATCGTTAGTGGCAGTAGTATTTCCATTAGTAGGCGCTTATAACCCAGCGAACATTTTAAAATGCTTAAAACGTAAAAGAAAAATCCGGTAATATTGCAGCACCTTAAATGCTGAAAACAGTGTCAGATACTGACGGCTCTGTGATTCGATAATCAAATACCAAAGGATGTAAAAGGAGGTACTATTTACAGAAATTACAGAGAAAAGATGCCCTTGACGAATTCTAAAATTGGAAAGTCAACAGGCATTTAAGGAGAACTGCACATATGTATTTGGAAACATCAACTAGGGAAAAAGGTATTATTTACAAAAAGGTATTATAATTACAAAAGGTATTATATACAATTAAGTACAGCGCGGTTGAGAGAAACTTCTGGGGAAATCTTGCTACGGCGTTATGGTCCCCAGAGGATTAATAGGATCAATTATCCTGAATCCAAGCGATAACCTTAGCAAGAGTATGGCTTACTTTGAAATGTAAAAGCATTCGTTGACCGCGATTGTGTATACTGACTATTGTTCAGTATGTGTTAAACTGGTCAAGACCGTAATGATATTGCTGGCTCAGGGACCCTATATTTTTTATAGACATACATACATAACTTGATTGGTCAGTACAACACTTCAGTCAGGATTACAACCTAGCTTCTCACACCACTCATGTTGTGTGTGTTAATTTTATACATGAGTGGCGGGACCAACAGTTTAAATTCGATTCCGAACGACAGATTTTTTTGAGAAACTTTACATGGCAATTTTATTTGTTTGTAGAGTTTTTGTCAGAAATCCGCAGAGAAGCAGTCGTCGAAAAAAAAATTATTTTTTTTGTTTGCTGGGTTATTTTGTTACACACACTTAAACCATGACTGCCGTCATGGAGATTTTGTTCATTTGTATTGTGTTGTGTGTGTGATGTGGTTGCATGAAAGACATTCGCAAATGAAATTTTCTTCAATTTTCTTTTATGTGTTGGAATATGCATGTGTAAGGGAAAATGTAAACAACGTTGTATACATTTTAGAATGTTTTTACACCACCACCACCATCATCATAAACATTTTCAAACGTATTTTCTTTAAACCTGAGACAATTATCTTAAACTACACGAGTGGTATGTTGTATGGTTGAGGTGTATAGAGAAAGGTACATGAGATTTTCAACGACTTGCGGTTGGATTAGTTAATTCATTTAACAATTATTTCCTTCACATTTCTTAGATTCGTTAAAATTCTAAACAGGTAGCACTTGAGTGATGGTACAGACTGGTTGCAATAAAAAAATATTTTATGTTCGTATATTCATTTAATTTTCCAAGATTGAAACAATTTTCTGTTGAAATATGTAGAAAACCATGACACATTTCATGTTTACTTCTAGGCTAACAAGAAGCCAATTTTATTTTTAAAGGACCAAGAAATGTGATCGATAGGATCTTGGATCCCGAAATGTTAGTAAAATTGTGGAATGTTTGAGATCTCTGTCCACAATGTGACTGCATCTTATATTAAAGAGAAGCGTTTTGTTCCGTGAAGTCGCCGCAATCTAGTATCTAGTGTGTTGGCTTATTAGACGTGAGGCCTCGGTTCAAACCTTATGTCGGACATCTCCACCAAGTCGAAATATGAAAATAAATTTCTTCGGCGACTTCCTCTGAGCAGATTTCTGACAAAAACTGTGAGAGCAAATAAAATTACCAGGAAAATGTCTCTCAAATCTGTCGATCGCAATCGACTTTCAACTGTTGGTCCCGGCACTCATGTATAAAAATTAACACACAGAACATAAGTGGTGTGAGGAACTAGGTCGTAATTCTGACTGAAGGATTGTAATGACCAATTATGTACGGATGTATATGTATTGTTCTGTAGAATTTCCCAATAATACAGGTAGTTGGACCAACGTCAAATCAGCAGAAGCATACTCGTGCTTAATATTTTTTTTTTTGTATTTTTGGTCATACGTTTTGCGTTTTTTTGGAAGTCGCTGGTCAAACTATGTTCTTCTGACCCGGATAGAGAGATAGCAGTACGTTGTTCCACATATTACAAAGTATGTGTTATCTGGTGAACTCCAGTTGCTTTTTGTGTATTCCGTTCACTGAAAGGAGATATTTTAGAAGGCCTGCGAACCATAAGCTAGGCTTCCTTACTTTTTTGGTGCAACTACTGAAATATTAACACTGAGTTCTTTTTGGAATCTGTTATATAACTTGAAGGGATTAAATTTCAAGGTTAAAATTAAACGTTCAGTTGTTCCTTGCTGAGGCTAGACTCGGCAATTTTTAAGTGGATAGCATTAAGCACTTTGAAATTGCATCATATAAGCAAATTATCAGTCGGCTGGTGATGGTTGTGCTATATAAGGTATCAGTCTACCTGCTGAATCAAAATTTCTAAAATGATACACTTAATCTAAGAAACGACATGCGTATGAAGAAAAATTCGAATTAAAAACCAAAGACGCGAACCCACACTTTTAGCAGCGTCACTTTTTAGCTTTAACAGGGCAAAAAGTGCTATTAACAGAGCACTGTTAACTGTTTAACAGCGGCAATAAGCAGATTAGTTTCCTGCTTTGAAATTATTGCAGACCATTGACAAATTCTGATCATGTTCATTATTATTTAGATGGAGGAGGTCAAAAATCGATTTTTTGAAAATTCAAATTCCTGGATCTCAAAATTATTTCCCACTACCACGGTTCCCTCTGGACTACCATTTGCATATACAGTGGTGGCCTTATAATTAGAAACGACTTAGCAACATGTATGTTTGTTAAATTTGTTTTACAGTTTCCACTATGGAACTGGGATCAAAGGCTTTGTTTGGAGGACGTCTTACATACGTTTTTCCATCAGATTGGGACAAATTAAACTTAGATTCGTCACTACAGAGAACTCTGTTCCAGAAACATTGTTTCTAATTATAAGGCCACCATTGTATTTAGGTGTACTATTTCTTATATGTTCCCGAATCGCCATTGATCTTCTAGAGAATTTCCAATCAAAAAATTGATAATTTCAAAAGTCAATTTTCACAATACCAGATCGATCACTTTGTATGTGACTATGTTGCTGATTATATTAAGAGGCCTTAGAACTTTCTTTGAATATGAAATGGTACTCACAGGACAAGTATATGTCCCAAAATTTGCTCCTAAAAAGAGGGGTTTGATCAGATGGATACTGTTAAACAGCTAACAGTGCTCTGTTTTGTTTTGTTCTGTTAAGAGTAAATGCTGCTCTGTTAACGCCAAACGTGGCACTGTTAAAATTAATGGATTGAATCGAATTTATCTTCACACACATACAATCGACAATGGCTGCCTTCCAAAATATATCAATACAAAGTTTGTATGCAATTCTACTACTGTATATATAAACTATGTAGATAGGCAAAGTAACCAAACAATGCATCAACTATAAATCCGATGTCTGATTGCTTTTTGACTGCGTTAAAAATACACATTGACAACGTTTTGAAATGGAATACATTGTATATATTTTGTACAGCGGCTTTATAAAACACGATACCTTGCACACTACACTATACCAAACACAAATCAACTAATATTTCGAAAGGCAGCCAATGTGTCCAATTACGAAAAAACTGCGTCAAATGTCTATTACGATTCGTCAAACCTGGACAGATGTCTATAACCACCACCATGTGCAGGTTAGTAAGTCGACTTGGAGTGTAAAGTATCAAAATTAGCCTGGGTTCTCTAACCTAAACAAAGCAGAAATCTTGCCAAACATTCCTTGAGACTTTAAGGTCACATGAGTCCCATAAATTCGAAGCAGCTTTCTCCTCTACATACGAACACTGCTTAAATAACTTTTTAAAGTATTATTATCCTTTACCCCTTTCTCTTAATCGTCTTACACATACATACATACATGCTCGCATGATAATTCAGGCTACACTTTCACACTACTACCAGCCATGCAAAGTTAATAAAACGCATACATTTTGCAAAACCGCACACAAAATCGTTACAAATTAATTCATAATTAAACAATTTGAAAATTAATTAAAAACAAAAACCAAAACTAAACATACACATACACACTCTCATACGCACATCCCCACATGTATACAAGGCAGACAGACACCTACACAGCCAACAAGGCTTAGAAACATGGGGAAAAGGAAGAGAATAGCGTGCGTATGATGGCAGGGGGAAGCTGTACGAGTGAGAAAATAATTGAAAATTAAATTAGTAACACTCGCGCTACAAAATTATTATGAAAACTCATTTGTTTCTCGTTCGTTCGTTCGTTCAAGTAATTAAAACAAATACAATCAAATTTATTTATTATTATTTAGAAAATTATTTCAACAAAAATTTATTATAAACACGCACACACACACACATACACACGCGCGAAATTAAAAAAAAATTGCAAACATAAAATGGAAATTAAAAATACAGAAATTACAGTGGGCCTAAGGATAGAATTTTAAACGTATACTTCCTTATAGGAAAGCATCTACTGTTTATGGCTTTAAATGCCTGTAAAATCCTTAATATTTACGATTTTAAAGGACGAAATATAAAAGCGAAATATCCTTTAAAGCCATTCGAACAGATTTCATGCAGAATTTTTCGAAAATGAAATTGAAATTGTTTACGAAAATCACAAAATTATCCTATTTAAATCGCTTTACCATATCAAAAGCTTTTTTTCGCTACATTTATAATATAAGTGTTAGTGTATCTGTTTATGTACATACATGTATGTATGTATATTTATATGTATTTTATTTTGTATAATTTATTTAATATCAAAAGCAATAAACAATTTCAATGATGATGAGAAAATACTCTCCTGGGGATGAAACTAAAAATGGCGCCATATTTTGCACACATATTCGTGCGAGTATGAATTTGGCGTTTTGTTTTTGTTTTTTTTTTTTTTTTTTGAACTGCTAAATACTAAATAAATACTGTTTATACAGTAAAACGCAAAAGAATAGCAGTGTTTTACAATCTTTATTTCCAATCTTCTTCGATTAGTTTAAGAACTTAAGAATCCAAAGGAAAGAAGTCTGCTTGGCTTTGATACAGTGACAAAGATGTGCCCACAATCTAATTTAATTAGTTGAGGGATACGTATCCTATTAAATTTAAGCCAGGTTAGTCTGGCCATAAGGCAAGATTCACTGTCAGTGCAGAATTTGTCAGCCTAACAGAGATATGAAATATGTCCACATTCTTCTATTTATTGTCCATTAACCGGGTTACAGGGATAACCAGAAACCAATATTAGACTAAACTGCTGCGAAAGGCTATCGAGTGATTAGTGAAAATTGCACTCGAAACAGATTTGATGACCGCCTGGCTGTCAAAGAGGATAGAATTGCTAGTAGTTGGAGATCAGTGCCTCAGAGGAATATTTTGCCATTATCTCGACTTAAAACACTCTACAGAAATCGTGGAGGCAGATAGATATCATAAGGTTAAGTCCATCAGAGAAAATACTACAGTCTACCTTATCACCGAGCTTAGAATTGTCCGTATGGATTTTCATAGAATCTCCAGAGCAGAACATATAAGAAATACCAGTCTGGTGCAGGAAATAACGGTCAAAGCTATCTTATTTGCCCCCTTTTGAGTGTAAGGTGTTTCAGGCTAGGTAGGTAGGTATATTGGAGTGGTAGCTTTGATACCAAAAGCTCACTTAAGCACGTATAGCGACCCGTTGTGACGCCACAGGTGAACGCAGTCTCTGTACTGACCAACTTCTTCTTCTGGTTTGGAAGGATATAGCTTCGTTTATCAAACTTTCGAGCTGGTTTATCAGCTGCACATTCATTAAATGTGCAGTCTCTGTACAGACCAAGTTCTTCCAAACCAGAAGAAGAAGATAGAAAGTATAGCGACTCGTTGTGACGCCACAGGTGAACGCAGTCTCTGTACTGACCAAGTTCTTCCAAACCAGAAGAAGAAGTTGGACAGAGACTGCACATTTAATGAATGTGCAGCTAATAAACCAGCTCGAAAGTTTGATAAACGAAGCTATATCCTTGACATCAATGGATGATGGTTTCGTCAAGCTGACAAGGATTGGAGAGCCAAATAACCTATGTCTGCACTTCGCAAGAGTGCACACACATTGACAAAGAAAGTGGATAACAGTCTCCTCTTCCTCAGCGGCTATGCACCCACGGCAGAAGTCGTTAGATGGAAGCTGCATTCTTTCCGCTTGTCTTCACATGACCTGTAAGCATGGCCACTTTGATCGAGATGACGTTACGACCAAGTCAAAGTAACTGGTTGGGGCGCCTTCTACCCATCGAGGGCCAAGTGAGCCTATCGGTGGAGCAGGAATCCTCATTGACCCATGATAGGTTGGCATCTCGAAAGATTTTCGGCGCAATGGCCAACTTGACTGAGGAAAATGGTATCCCCAAATCGATTGAAGAGGATTCCAGCCCTGGCGTTTCCCGGAATATTACTGTGCCCGGGGACCCAGATAAGCCTGACACTGAAACTGAAACAGAAGGTCGAGACAGCGGCGACATTCCCTGACGACCCTGGAGTTATTCACAACGTTCGACAGAGATCTTATGGCAGCCTGACTATCGGAGAAAATCGAGATGCGGGTGAAAGGAACACCGTTGAAGAGGATCCATTGAGCAGCCCTGTAGATTTCAAGCTAAAGTGTTCAAAATAGTCAAGGCAATGAAGCCGGGTGAGAGTATACCTTTTTATGTGACTAGACAGGCAATTTGAAAGCACTGAATAGTCAAAATGGCAGCCTGAGATGGGTCTCAGCCTGCAGAAAGATTTGAGAAAGATCTCGGACAAGGGCTGTAGTAAGTACTATGCTAGGTTCCAGGGCATTCTAACGCAGGGTGCATTAAGTTTACAGTTGAGCTGGTAAGTGATGGCTCTAGAGGTGGGTCTCAGTCTACAGAAAGGTTTGAGAAGGATCTCGGACAGATGCTGTAGCGAGAACTATGCTAGGTTCCAGGGCATTCTAACGCAGGGTGCATTAAGTTTGCAGATGAGCTGGCAAACGATGGCACTGTAAAATGCATAGATCAGGTGAAATGTACCTTGGAATCCTTACTTGTGCAGATTAATGAAGTTATCAAACGTTAAGTAGGCGCACTTCATAGCGGAATAGGCTAGATTGCAGAATCTCCGGGTGATATTGTGCTGGGGAATTGTGATGCAATTAACTGGCAAGAAATGCCGCGGCTAAATGTGTCTTGAAGTACTCGTTAGAGCTGATCATTCATGGCAGAAAAAGGGTGACTGCAAAATATTTGGACTATTATGCTCCATGCTCTATCAGTCTAGAACGGAATGGCATTACGGAAAACACTGTTATGGACGTATTGTGTTCATTATTTTGACCATCACTGTATTGCTGTATGCGAGTGTTGTGTTACTGATTTTGAGTGATTTGAATGTGTAAAAATGATTGTTTTTTTCTAATTTAATTAAGGATTGAAATTTTTTGCAAATTGTCCACAGAATTGAAGACAACGATAGGAATCGTGTGTGTGTGTATATAACATTAGATTGAAAAAGACAACAACAACCAAAGAGCCATACAATAATTTACATGTTTAATGAGTTTTTTTTAACAGCAGAAAACAACGAGAACAAGTTATTCAATTAAAAGCGTAAAGCACGCCAAAATAAGTGTGAGACTTCACTTACAGATCGATATTAGAATAACGATTCAATCAGGAGAGAACATTTAACCTTCCAGTGTTGTTAGCGGACGGACGTGTTATTATTTATTACATGCTGGGCTTTAACCTGAGGCATTTTTAGTCAACACCTTCATAAATATGTTGTATTTTTGAAAATGAAATTAAATTGCTAGAGTTTCTTTTCGATTTTCTTTTTCTTTTTTTTTTTGGACGGGTTTTAATAATTTTGCACCCCTCACTTTTGGGGAAGGTATGTAGAGAGAGAGAGAGATATGGAAACAAAATTGAAATCAAAAACAAACCTTCAATTAAAATTAACTAAAGACTGTCACTCTCACCCAATGTTTTTCGGGTAATTGTTTAGGAAGACTTCCTCCGCTCACATGTGTACTACCAGTTTGACAGATGTTGCTCATGTAAATGTTTATAAAAAGAGAGAGAGACAGAGAGAAGAATACATTGATTGAAACTGTAACAGCAGGATGTTATGAGTAGCTGCCTAGTGCATCTAAGTGAGAGTGTGTGTGCCAATACAATAGAATTACCCGTGTGAGTAAATTATGTCGTATACAGTTTCCGTAATGTTTAGCTTTATGCCTGCTGCGATCATTAGTATTTCATTTAGAAAGTCCACTATTTGTTGTCAGTGTTGTTGTTGTTGTTGTTATTCTGTAATTTAGCATTAAATTAGTTGGCAATTATAAATACATCTCATACCATACATCTCGTATTGCATGACGTTTGTAATTCTGTAATGATTAAACGGCTGCTGGATGATGATTTTGTCTTCAATTTAATTTTCTTTTTTGGTGCTCCTTTCTTAATACAAAAATGAATTGTTTTTTAACTCTTTTTTCTTTTGGCAATTATTTTAAAATAATATCCTGCTTAATGCTGCTAGGATGGGAAATGCATTTTCTTATTATTTCTTCCTTATTACGGGAGTTCAGTCAGCATCGTTGTTTGCGTTGTTTGTCTTGTTAATTATTTTGGGGAAATTACAAAAGTTCTTCTGCATAAATAATTAGTTTTTATGATTCTTATAAATGGTCGCCATTCAATTTCAACAGGAAATATTAACAAGGAAATGGAAACCCTTTCAGCTTTTTTGACTACAAAAAAAATCAAAAAAAATTCTTCGTCTTCATTTTCTTATAATTTACCAAAAATTCCAAAAAAATAAAACGAAAATTAAATTGAAAATTTTGTTTGCTTAACAACAACAGCAACAAAATTTTAATATCCTTAAAATTTTATTCCCAAATGCATTGCCAAGCACAAAAAAAAATCCTGTTTTCTTTTTCAAAGCCGAACGTAATACTTGTGTAATGGCAAATAAAGGATATGAATTTCCTTCTTTATTTGTAAAGGTGCTGCTGCAATAAGAAATTTATTGAATCGCTTTTTTTTTATTGTCTAGTCAAAGTCAAATAGTTTAGCAAAAAGTCAACTAAAAATTAATGAAATTTGGATTGAATTTTATTAAGAAATCCCTCAAGGTATCAATAATGCGTTCCAAAGCTCATGCTAATCGTCACAGAATGTGCATGCCGGGTTCGAGACCACCTCCATTCTAAAACTGACATTCTAAATACGTGTGCTTTGAGTCTACAGTAAGTTATTTTTTGATAGTCTGATTGATGAAGAAGCCGCCGTAGTCTAGTAGGTAGTGTGTTGGCTTATTAGACGTAAAGCCAGGGTTCGAGTCCCAGGCCAGACATCAAAACAAGAATACAAAAAGTATTTCTTCGGCGACTTCCTCTCAGCAGATTTCTGGCAAAAATTCTGCGAGTAAATAAAATTGCCATGAAAAGTTTCTCAAAAATCTGTCGTTCGGAGTCGACCTTGAACAGTAGGTCCCACCACTCATATATACAAATTAACACACACAACATGAGCGGTGTGCGAAGCTAGACCGTAATCCAGACTGAAGGGTTGTAATGGCCAATTATGTTATGTATGTAGTCTGATTGATGATCCAGATCTACTTTTATTGTTAGTTGGTTTGAGAAGAGCCTCTGCCTCTCTTTATTTTTTTTTCGTTGATTATTCCTCTTCAAACATCCACTACTACTACTGCCTTAGTCTAGTAGTAGTAAACAAGTTCATTAGATGTAAGATCATGGTTCAAGTCATAGTCCAGACATCTCGAACAAAACTTTTGATTGCTTCAAACACATTAGGTTTGAGGAAAGCCTCCGCCTCTCTTTATTTTCTCTTTCGTTGTTAAACCCTTTCCAAACATCCGCTTATTAGAAGTGAGGCCAGGATTCAAATCTCTGCGCAGACATCGAAAGGAAATCTTGAAAAATGGAATAGGTGGCGAACCCTCTTTAAGGGTAAAACTCTAAGTGACGTCCTATGTTATACCACAAATAAATATCCACAGATTACACATATTGACGTATTATATACATACAAACATATTTGGTCATTACAACCCTTCAGTCAGGATTACGACCTAGCTTCTCACACCACTTATATTGTGTGCGTTAATTTTATACATGAGCGACGGGACTTCCAGTTTAAAGTCGATTCCGAACGACAGATTTTTTTGAGAAACTTTTCATGGCAATTTTATTTTACACTCAGATTTTTTGCGGGAAATCTGCTGAGAGGAAGTCGCCTAAAAAATAATTTTTCTATTTTGTTTTGATGTCTGGCCTGGGGCCCGAACCCTGGCTTTACGTCTAATAAGCCAACAAACTACCTACTAGACTACGGCGACTTCATTGACGTATCAACCTTTACTTACTTTACGAGTGGGATGTTCAGTGAAACCACCTCTTTCCCAGATCCACAGCGCCTGTGGAGGTATTTGAAGAAATCCTAAGTCTATTGACAATGCCTGTAACAGAGCGATATCGATTGGAGGAGAGTACGCATTTTAATTGAGCAATCGGAACACTTGTGAAGTCGCCGTAGTTTAGTGGGAAGTATGTTGGATTAGACCTGTGGTCACGTTTCAAACCTCAGATCAAACATAACCAACAAAACGAAATATGAGAAAATATTTCTTCGGCAACATCCCCTCAGCAGATTTCTGGTAAGAACTCTGAGTGTTAAATAAAATTGCCATGAAAAGTTGCTCAAAAATCTGTTGGTCGGAGTCGACTTTAAACTGTAGGGCACGCCACTCATGTATAAAATCAAGAATCACAACAAGGATGGTGTGAAAAGCTAGGTTGTAATCCTGTCTGAAGGGTTGTAATGACCGATTCTATATGTAATTAAGTAACTCCATCTCTTTCTTAGATCCACAGGTCTTGTGGAAGTATTCAGGGAAATTCAAAGTCTATTGGCAATGCTTAGAAATAGAGCAGTGCTGTCTGACAACCACAAGCGTGCGTTTTAAGGAAAGTAGACAACCGGTCTTCTCCTCGTCGATATCGGTTTAGCACAACGTAGCAATATTGTGAGTACCGTTTTGTTTTCAACAAAGTTCTGGCTTTCTGTAAAACGACCGGAGGAGAGTACACATTTTAACTGAGCAATTGGAATACTAGTTTCCTGTAAAATGTCGGAGATTCTAAGCTCTGTACTGTTCAGTACATCAACTCTGCAATATCCCTCCCACGAAGCAACAGTAGATTACTGGTTAGCTGTAAAAATGTTGTTAAAAAAACTGAAGGAAGATCATTGAAATTGAATCAGGACTTTCAAATGCTTTGTGACACAGCCTAGTAGCAATCATTGATGAAGAATTCAATTCAAATACAAAACTGTCGTACAATTAGCATTTTTGGAAAGCAATCGCATTTGATACCAGAACACACACACATATATAATTGTTCATTACAATCCTTTAGTCAGGATTACGACCTAGCTTCTCACACCACTCATGTTGTGTGCATTAATTTTTATACATGAGTGACGTGCCCTACAGTTTAAAGTCGACTCTGAAAGACATATTTTGGAGAAACTTTTCATGTCAATTTTATTTTACCCTCAGAGTTTTTGCCACAAATCTGCTGAGAGGAAGTTGCCGAAGAAATATTTGTTCATATTTTGTTTTGGTGTTTGACCTGGGATAAGAACCGTGGCCTCATGTCTAACAAGCCAGCGCACTACCTACTAGACTACGGCGTCTTCCAGAACAGTATGTGCTTAATACGGCATATCAATGAGAATTCTTGTTAGAATGAATCTGAGCTTATTTGGTAGATCTACAGAAACAACCATAAGATTTTCATCCACATTAAGAAAAAAGAAATTCAATTATGGCTTAATAACTGCGCAGAAAAGAAAAGGATACCCCAAAAACCATTAACTCTTATTTGTAGCATCACACAGTCACAGGCAATTGGAAACGTATTTTTTTCTTAATTTTAAATAATTAAACGGCATATTGGTAAACAGCTTGACGATGGGATTTTCACACATAATTTTACACTTTTAAGCATAAAAGAAATCAAATCAAAAAACATGTTCTAAATCCATTGAATTTTGAAACCAAAAGATCGCTCAACAACAATTCGCTCAAGCTCCCGCTGGGCAAACACCCGCTCACGAAACAAAATAAAATGTGGAAGCATTTGCCAAAACTAAGTAATCCGCTTAAAAGGTTTGCAGAAAAACAAATTCGAGTCGCAAAATTCAATTCAAAACAGAGCGACGATAAGCAAAACCATTAGAGCGGGGCTGCACAAGGAATCTTCTTCTTTCTATACAATGAAGTGGGATTAAATGAACAACAAAAAAACAACAACAAAAAAAGCAGAAAGAAACTGAGACAACAAAAGAGAAGAGAACTAAGTACCCATTACCTTATTTATTATTTAAAGATCATAATGCGGTTTCTATTATGCTCTCAATGCAAGCGAAAGAGAGAGAGGGACAGAGAACGAACAATTTGAGTGAATGGTTGAATGCGTAACAAGATCCTTATCTCGCTCTACATGTGTCCTTTATTAATGCAACTTTTGTTTGTGGTTGGTTTTACGTTTTATGAGCTGAGTGATCATTAGCGCGGCTTTAAGGCGTTACTTTGTTTTCTTTTTTTCCTTATTTCCTTTCATTTTTGCTTTCTTTCTTTTTTTCCGCCGCTTTTCTTGTTTTGTCGTTTTCTACTTAAAAATGAAAAGAAAATAAAAGAAATGAAACATATCACTCTCGTTCTCTCCCAAGTAATTGGCGGGATATTTATACAAATAGAACGCCCTGCTATAGTTTTGCAATCATATCGGTTTACCAAGCGTGGTTGCCTAAACCGAACGCGAAACGTTTTATTGTAATTCTTTTAAATTTTGTGTTTTTTAATATCCTGTTTACATTACAAGGATATCAAAAACACAAAAAAAAATTCGGCATTGCTTTTAACACCTATCTTCGTGCATATACAAACACATGCATACATATTTGTACAGTATTGGAAGAAATTATAGAGACACTTGCTTCTTTTGTACATACGCCAGAGCTGCAAGAAATCAAAAAAACTTTCAATATAGAAGGCTGCTAACTGCTGTGTTAACTGCCAAGTTGACTGCGACGCCAAAAGTGGTGCTGACTGCTATGCTCACATCGATATCAACTGTGACGCATTGTTGTTGTCGTTGTTAACGTTTTCGACGTTTCAAGTTGACGACGTTAGAACTTTGACGCCAACAACAATGAAGTTGTCAAGACGCCTTTTGCACATTTAAAGTCCTTTATCAACTACTTTGAAAAGTCTTGAGTTTGTTGGTGAGAAGGGAAAAACGAGCGGCGGTAAGTTCACACTTTGATGTACTCGCAAAGTTGCTTTGTTCTAAGTTCGTTATCTAAAGAAACTCAAGCGTCTGTCAAAATAAACTTTGGACGTGCAAAAGCGTAACAAAGTTGAAAAGAAAATGTAAGATTTTGTCAGAATTCTTTGCAAAGTATTTTGAACTAGAAACAAGGCGTCCAGCTATGACCCTGTCAACAATGACGCTGTCAACTATGATGCCGTCAACTATGATACCGTCAACTAAGATGCCGTCAGCTATGATGCCACCAACAATGATGCTGTCAACTATGATGCCGTCAACTCTGACGTCGTCAACTACGATGCCGTCAACTAAGATGCCGTCAACTATGATGCCACCAACAATGATGCTGTCAACTATGATGCCGTCAACTCTGACGTCGTCAACTACGATGCCGTCAACTAAGATGCCGTCATCTATGATGCCAACAACAATGACGATGTCAATTATGACGCCGTTAACTCTGACGCTGTCAACTATGATGCCGTCAACTATGATGCCAACAACAATAACGCTGCCAAATATAATGCCGTCAACTATGACGACGTTACCTGTGTGGCGGTCAACTATGATGTCGCTGTCGAATATATCGGCGTAACTATTACGCCATCAGCAATGACCCCGTCATCTATGACGCCGTCGAATATATCGGCATAACTATTACGGCAGTAAATATGACACCGTCAACTTTGACCCTGTCAACTATGACGCCTTCAAAAATGACGCCGTCGAATATATCGATGTAACTATTACGCCAGCAAATATGATGCCGTCAACTATGACGCCATCAACAATGACGTCGTAGTCATGCATTGCAGTCGACGTCGGGTTCATCGTCGCAGTCAGCGTAGCAGTCCACGTCACAGTCATTGATATACCAATTTTTGCAGTACAACGTTCTTAAATATTTGGCTGTCAACTCAGGACGAATATGAAAAACTTAGGCCACGTGTGGCCCATTGTGATGTCACTCTTTTTCATTTTCTCTAAATCCCTAGTTCCTGATGAAGCCATTTCGAGATCTGTGTGCAGATAAATTTGAGTTTAGGACGCAAATCCACATTTTTAACAACGTCCCGCTTTTATTTTCTTACAATTTCCTATGCAGTCATCATCTTATCCGTGGCATCATAACGGTCCGCTAGAAGTGCTCAAGGGAGCTTTGGTAGCAAAGTTTTGAGTTTAACCTAACCTAACTTAACCTAATCATCATCTTGAATACATATGAATTACAAAGTACATCCACTTTGATTTAAGTGTGTAAATAAAAATGTAAAAGAAAATTAAAAAAATTTGTAGTGCCGCTATTGTTTCTTACAACACTGTATAAGGCGAGTATTAGTGTAGCAAACTAAAACAACACCAGGCAGAGGTAGGTTGCGTATAATAAACAGCATTTAAAAACGCAACAATAGCAACAAAGAATGAAAAACAATTCTTAAGCGGATTTTGTATCTCATTATACACTACTCTGGTGATTCTGGTTTTCATTAAAAAAAATCTGTTTAGTCAGCCGCCGCCTTTTCAAATGCGGTTGCAGTTAAACGAAGTAAATGCCCGGTCGTACAGGGGCAAATTGTGACAATTTATTATGACATGATTATATTCTGACATGTTGTACTAGTATGTACTACGCTTGTAATTTTGCAAACAAAACTTTACCGATTATTAATCAAAAATATTTTTGTTAAAATTTTGTAACATTTGTCCGAGGTAAACACCCACAACGCTTTGGCTTTTTCAAATTAAATTATCAAACCCATCTCTATAATTTTATCAAAAGTTCAATCACTTCGTAATCATTTAAGCACCCTCAGCGTTTCTTTTCTTTTTTTTTTATTTTGATTTTCAATTGTTAACGTCATAATCGCAAAAAGGACTGGGCGTTGACGAAAAATCTTTACGCATTTAGGCTTGTATGCTAATATTTCCATTTCATTACAAAATTTGGAATGCCTTCAGGTCCCATAATTGTATGATTTGATACAATTTTTACCACAAATAATGAGGAAATTTTGTTTCGATTGTATTTGTATTAGAAAATCCCTGCTGTTGTATAAAAGAACAGGAAATCTTTTTTAAAAATTCAAAATAATTTATTCAATAACGAAAGCAAGAACAAATTGGCCATTTTATAATATTTTTTTACTTGGGTGGGCAGATAGAAAAAAAATGTAAAGAAAAAGAAACAAAACAAAAAAAGTAATTTGATAAACTTTATATCGATAGAATATAAATAAATTAATAAACACGTCAGTAAAATATTGGAGTCGTCGTATTCTAGTAGGCAGTGTATTGGCTTACTGGACGAAAGACCATGCTTCAAACCTCAAGTCAGACATCTCCTACATAAAACATAATACAAAAGAAATATTTCTTAGGCGTCTTCCTCTCAGCAGATTTCTGGTAAAAACTCTGAGTATTAAATAAAATTTGCCATGAAAAGTTACTCAAAAATCTGTCGTTCGGAGTCAACTTTAAACTGTAGGTCCCGCCACTCGTGTATAAAATTAACCCACACAATATAAGTGGTTTGAGAAGCTAGGTCGCAATTCTGACTAAAGGCTTGTAATGACCAATTATGCATGTCAGCATTACCCATTCCTTCTCTTTTGGTATCGGCCCTCAACACTGGTCTGTAATATGTTGCCATGCGTAAACTATAGTAACGAGTTCTTTTAATTCTCCTGCATCTGAAAATTTTTCTCAAAACTTCACGAACTACAACCCAAAACTGATATATGTTAGGTCTCTAAAACAGATTTGGCTATTGACGTTCTAGAGTATATGTCCAGCACAGCCTCATTGTCTCCTTAATATGGGTAATCGCAACGGTTTTATTTTTGTTTTGTACTGTACTACTCTACTGTTATCTAATTGGATAACGCCGACCTCTTCCGTGCGATTCCATAGAAGCGTTTATCGAGCAAAGTATATATGTAGCCCCTGTTATCCAAACGTCCACAGAACATAACTGAACATACGTTCGTTTTTGGCATAGGAAAAGCCATGAGAACGATTACAAACCATAATGCAATTTCGATAAGCATTTACATGACTCTTCATATGCTAAAAAGTGAACGTACGTTGTATGTACGTTTGGCTAACCGGGTCTTATCAAATTGTAGAACGTACTTTGAAGAATGTAAATAATATACAAAAACAAAAACAGTAAATCTAAAACAAAGTTTTACTTTTTCACATACAGGTAGCGCTAGTATACAATGCATTTATATTTATTTAGTACAGTTACAAACCATACACAACGGTATTTATTATTGTGAAATAGTGTTTGTAGTCAATAAAGCTTTATTAGTTTGAACTCTACTGGTGTCATAATTTGTTAACAGATGGCACTAAAAGTGCTTTTGGCAACAACGAATTTAAGCCACACTGACTTGCTACTTAACGTTGACATTTTTTGTTAAACATTCTTAAAGGGAATCATTTTTTTGATTTTTGTGGATTCCTCAAGACTAAATGAAGCTGTGAGTGAGAGCACCTCTTTGGAGTCGTTACGTAGAGCACAGTCTAGAAGGCTACTTACAACAGAGTCTTCCAAGTCTATTGGCTATACGGACTACTGTGAACATGGTCATCCATTACGGTGTTCATAGACTATTGTCCTATTGGAAGACTTGTGGATAGACTCGGCATTTGCTCTCATAACTTCGGCAGGAGCTGTAAAAAAAATCTGGTCATTGTCTGTACGAGCTGCTGGGTTAATTATGACGAAAATGCAATATGTCTGGCAGGAGTATTAGCAAAACGTATATTCCTGTAGTGGATACGTGGTCAGTATTGTGTCGCTGAAGAAGAAAGCACCTGGTGTTCTACAATTTAAACCCATGAATCTGTCTGGCGACAGAAATTATAAAATTTAGTGGCTTTATCAGGAGTTCCATGTTGAGAGAAAAGAAATTCTTGCTGATATCACAACCCTTTTGAGGTTCCACTGGTAGCAGAATAGACTGTGAAGTCTGACCGAAGACTTATTTCTGGTACGACTAGCTTGTCGGGAGTTTCAGAGACTTTTCTCTGCCCGGCTGCGACGAGTCCCTTTTGGCGAACAACGTGATGGTTGTGGTTTATAATCAAATTGCGGGAAGAGTGCAAGCTCGTTGTGGCGTTACGTTCTTAACCATTTTTATTAAGGAGTTTAGATTGTTTCAGATCCTTAACCATTATTGCGCAAGGGGGCGTTGGTAGATGCATTGTATTCATCTTTGATTAGAGTAACGTAGGGTGTGTCATCATGGCGATACTCACGTTATACTTTGGACTAATGTTCTACGTGCAATTATCCTATAGGGTTGACAGCCACTTCCGCCTAGTTACTTAATTACCAGCGTATGTCATAGTCGCCGTAGTCTAGTATGTAGCGTGTTGGCTTATTAGACATGACGCCATGGTTTTAACCCCAGGTCAGACATCAAAACGGAATATGAAAAAATATTTCTTCGGCAGCTGCCTCTAAGCAGATTTCTGACAAAAACTCTGGGAATAAATAAGAAATTGCCATGGAAAGTTTCTCAAAAAAATCTGTTGTTCGGAGTCAACTTTAAAGTGTAGATCCCGCACACCTATTTTTTTCATACTGAGAAGGGGTAAATGTACCTAACCGCACCATAGAGGAAGTCGTCACGTCCCCCGTGTGTGGGGCCCTCACCCACTAAATTCCCAATCGTCTCGTGGACTTGTTGTGCCCACTCCGGAACTACGGTGGTATTACTTCGGAGTGGAGTCCCTTTGGCCCTTTGGCCCCTGCGTGTTCATATCCGCGTCCGGACTGCGTGTCGAAAGTTGAAGAGACATCTAAGTGTCTCCACTATTCCTTTCGTCCAGGTCCCTGCCTCGAATTCCACTTGGCACGTGTGCCAGTTTCATCTATTCCGGCGTGCCCACATGTTCCGCAGCCTCAAGATCCCTCTTCTTCAGTCTTAGAATGCTCTCCACGTAATTCGCCACTGAGGTCCAATTTTCCCTACTCGCGATCATAATCAGGACAATGTTACCGGCCGTGATCGTCCCAACTATCGACGTCAGTGCAGAGCGATAGCAGCGTGCACACTCGAAAACGGTGTGCTCTGCGTCATCAATTATCCACAGGGATAATACACGCTATTACCACTACGGCTGGAGCGGATAGCGTACGATATGCCGACGCGATACGCAATGCAGCCGTTCTCTGTACCGATACCAGTGCATTTGTCCGCTTCTTAACATCCAGTGTTTCGGCCCAAATTTCGCTCCCATAAAGCATAATGCTGTTTCTAACCTCCATCAGGAGTCTCCGATCACGCACACCTATGGATAAAATTAACGCACACAACATAGGTGGTAAGAGAAGCTAGGTCCTAAACCTGTAATTATCGATTTGGTCCTTAACATATAATCGAATCGAATCTTAATTATTAATTAAACACGCATAAATCATAAAAATTCTAAAATTTATATGTAGAATTGTAACAACGATTGGTTGTTTGTATGTTTTGTTATAAAAAAAAACGTCTTAAATTTACAGAGTCGTGTGAATATCGGCTCTAAAATAATTTACACACAGAGATGTACGCGTCAATTAATAAAACAAATTCCAACATATCAGCGTAGTAAACAAACAAAAATCGACAAATTTTTTTTTCTTTTTTTGAAAGTAAAGGTCGTATTAAATTAAATCGTAGAATTTTTAGATTCTTTAGGATGTTGGATGTATGTGTTGTTTTTATTTTTTTAATTGTGGTCTGGGAGTATACAGAACTCATGCTCTATTTTATTTAAAAATTTTGTTTTGTTGTTGTCGGTTTGTTTTCTTCTAGTTTTTGTTCTTTAAAATGTGTCTCCACCACACATTTTTGGCCAGCTTGAAAGTGTTAATTATTAAGACCTGCTTGCTCTAGCCGACAAAAAAAATAGTGCCCGATATCAGCAGTCGTAATATTTAATAATTTTTTGTCGAGTTTTTTTTATTTGATTTCAATACCCGTTCTTCACACATTTTTTTGGTTAAAAAAAATAACCAAAATTTTGTGTTGACAGTCATTTGTTTGAATAGAAAAAAAAAAATAAAAAAGACAGCCGTTGATACGCTTATACACAATGAAGCATTATTTTTAATGGAAAATTTTATTTCAGTTTTTTTCGTCGAAAAAAATATAGAAAAAATCGTGACTTTAGAAGAAAAGCATCAAAATAACCGGCTGGAAAATAATAAAGAAAAAAATGGTTTTTATATGAGTATATCATATGATACCCTAAACACCAGTCTTCAAAAAGATGAGTAGAATCGAATCATACTCATAATTTCTGATACTTATACGCATTCATACTTCTTTTACTAACATGGAAGCCTTCTATTCATATTCAAAGTTTGAAGTACACTTAACTCAACATATACACACATACATACATAATTGGCCATTACAACCCTTCAGTTAGGATTACAGCCTAGCTTCTTACACCACTTATGTTGTGTGTGTTAATTTTATACATGAGTGGCGGCAGCAACAGTTTAAAGTCGAGTCCGAATGACAGATTTTTGAGAAACTTTTCATGGCAAATTTTATTTGCTCTCAGAGAGAGAGGAAGTCGCCGAAGAACACAACATGATTGATGGGAGAAGCTAGGCCTTGAAATCCTGACTAAAGGGGTTATAATGACCACTAAAGTAAAAGGAGAAAACTGGACCCTACAAACCCTTTTAATTTCAAATATCTTTAATGTTTGAACACACAATTTTTTTTTTTATTAAAAATCATTTTAATTTCAACGTTTTTTTTGCCTAACATAAGCAAAGAAAAAAATACGCCAGAAAATATCAATGAAATCCTTTTTTTGTTTTTTTTTTGTTTTTAACTGTTCGCTATTAAATATTTTCCCATATTAGTATTCAATACGTGTTACTGTTGACTATGATTATCTATAATTTCCGTCCTTTCTTTCTTTCGATTTTTGTGTCCTCTTCTCCTGTTATTTTTTTTATCATTTTTTTCTCTGTGATATCCTCTGTCACTGGATAATATTCAGGCGCATTTAGTTTAAGTGATTTATGTTTGAATTTGTTGTGTTGTTGTTTTTATTTTGTGTTTTATTTATACAATCGGAATACATAAACACCCATAGAAGGGCAATCCTTTAAGACAACTTCTAACATTGGCTTATAAAGGCACCCATACAAACGCATACATATGTACATGCTTCTAAGAGCTATGCTTGGCATGATGGTGCGTGATGATGCAAAGAAGCAAAAAAAAGGAAATTCACTTTAAAAATTGGTTTTAAAATAACGGCGATTTAAAGTTCCTTTTCTAGTTTAGAGTCCTGCTATTATGGTCACTTGCTTGTATATATGAATATAGCAGATATCAGCATTGAATCGTTTTCTTGCTACTCATAAGCACTCATGAAATTTTGAATATAAGTGAGTCAACAATATTGAAATTGAACTATGTACTCTGATTCATTCATACTCACTACAACTTTGATTTATAAGTACAGGTTGCATTGTGTATGCGTACAACGCTCACATCAAACTCATACCATTCGAAATATGTTTGATTGATAAGCCTACTCATTTAGTTTCATAACTATAGAAAAATATGTACCTTTAATACTTATAAATGTTCCTAGTGGCTCCAATTATTCATCAAAATTTACATTTACAACAAAACATGGCACATAAGCAGAAAATACAGAGCAGCAAGCACAGCAAACACACAACCTTTTAGTGAGTATTTTAGTGTTCGTACGCGATTCAAACCTATTTTGTTCTTCGTGTATATGTTGAGTTATGGAGAGACGAAATCAACAACATCGTACGTGTTGTTAAGTATGGATATGATGAGTCCTTCAAACTGTGAATATGAGTAGAGAGGTTCCATGATAAGTATGAATGCGTACAAGTATCAGAAATTATGCGTATGATTCGATTCTGCTCATCTTTTTAAGGACTCATTGCTGGTCTCTGGCCAAGGCTGCATCCTAGCTTCTCATACCACTTATGTTGTATGATGAGTACTTCAAACTTTGAATATGAGTAGAGGTTCCATGTTAGTAAAATAAGTATAAATACGTACAAGTATCAGGAATTATGAGTATGATTCGATTCTACTCATCTTTTTGAATACTCATTGCTGATCTCTGGTCAGGCCTGAGTCCTAACCATGAGTACGATTCGATTCTACTCATCTTTTTGAATACTCATTGCTGATCTCTGGTTCTAATCATTTTTGATTATTCCAACCCTTATGAAAATTGCTTAAGGAAGAACCCTATGTTTTAAAATTATTGACATTTTTTTTTTGTTGCAAAACAAAACAAAATAAATCCTTGACTTGAGTTTTGTGGTTCACATATTCCATATGTGTGTAAGTGAGGGGGGGTTTAGAAATCTTGCATGGTTAGAGAGAACGTGCTTGAAGTGTTCGTGATGTTGTCGCATATTTTTTCTTCTTTTTCCATAAAAATTCCGTGGTGATCTCTTGGCTTTCTAAAGCTTCTTTCCCTGTTTTATTTGTTATTAACAAAAAAGAATAAAAAAGCAGACATAAATCAACAATCACTACTAAAACGACAAAAGCATTTTTGCCATAGCAGCTTAGCCAAAAAGGATTTTTTAAATTTAAACGCTTTTCAAACAACAACAACAACGACAAGGAAAATATGAAAAAGAAGAAGAAGAGAAGAAGAAGAAGATTTAAATTGTATTATTTGGGATAAATAAAATGGGATTTTCTTTATATTTTATGTGTGTGAATATTTATAATGGCTAGAGAGTGCAAGAGATAGAGAGAGAGAAAGCCAAATAAAATGAAACATTTTACGAAATAATGCCCATCAATGTCATGTTTTCGCTTGTTTTTGTTGCTATTTTTCTGTAGTTTTTTATCTAAAAAAGATGTTCGCAAAAAACTTGTCGCATCTTTCTTACTTTCCATTACAATTTTTTCATATTTTTTTTCCATTTTCAAGAAATCTTTTTAGTCAAGTCAAGCTTGGCATATTCTTTGGAATATTTCTTGTGTGTGTGTGTGTGTATGGCAGCGACATTCTTTCATTCATTTCATTGCAGTCATTCAGCCAGTCATTCATTCTTTCACAAAAATAATAACAACAACAAAAATAGCATCTACAACAACAACAACAACTGAATTAAATAAGAATAATGCGATACATGAAAGTGCACTAAAAATATTTTTTTTTGTTGGTATTTTTTATTTCATTTGTAGAGCTGCTGCTGCTAATGTTTTTGTATCTCGATTTTTCTAAGTATTTTTCATGTGTGCATGTGTATGGGTATGTGCATGTGTATATGTGTGTGTGTTTCCTGTGTTGGCTGGTTAAAATAATGGCAGAATATGTTTTATTTAAACAAATATTTTTTGTTTTGTTTTTATTTTAGCCATGTGTGCCATGCTATTGTTGGCTTCCCTTGCCCCTCTCAAAAAAAAATGTAAAAAATTCTAGTTTTTCTTTTGGTCATGATGGAAAAGCAACGACGGGATGGCTTTTTTCAAAATACAACAATATTAGCAACAAAAATAAAACAAAAGTCATATGGAAACTAGAAAATCAAAAAAAAAAAAAGAATAAAAGAGCGACAAATTA
Source organism: Sarcophaga variegata (assembly GCA_932273835.1). Taxonomy (NCBI): domain Eukaryota; kingdom Metazoa; phylum Arthropoda; class Insecta; order Diptera; family Sarcophagidae; genus Sarcophaga; species Sarcophaga variegata. Next base: position 8,770,661 of record OW026360.1, on the reverse strand, counting down.
CCACAGAGAATCCATCAAGAGTTGTTGCTGTAGCATCAACAACATTCTCTGTTTTAAAGATAAATGACTTCGTAAATTTAACAAAAAAAAAAAAAACTTTCGAAAAAACAAAATTTATTTTAAAATGAAATGAAATTTAAAAAAAAAAACAAAAAAAAATTAATTCTTCTGCCTCTTTAACTGCCAACGGAAAATAAAAAAAACATTTTCAAGGTTTTTCTTTTGTGGGGTTTTTGTTTTTCCTTTGAAACAGCCTTTTTAAATTATGAAAAATATTTTCAAGTTAATCTTCACTAAACCAACACATTGCAACCCTTTCTGCGGCGTTTACGTTTTTCTACTAACGTCGCCTACCCACTAAATTCTCAAGTCATTGGCTCCTTTTACGGGCTAATTAGTGCTTGTAGACTCACACTCACACACACTTACAACTACATTGGCAAACATTTTGAAAATTTCTTACTCATGCACAAGAGGCAAAAATTTAAGGATAAGAAGTATTTGTTTAAGCTACACACAATTTTTGGTTGTACTATGTTTACACAAGCATATGCTACATGTAAGGCAATGTACTTTATACGTATGTATCAGAGATCAGCAATGAGTATTCAAAAACAAGAGTAGAATCGAATCATACTCATAATTTCTGATACTTATATGCATTCATACTTATTTTAATATCATGGAACCCCTCTACTCACATTCAGGGTTTGAAGTACTTATCATATTCATACTCATACAACACGTATGATGTTGTTGAGTTCGACTCTCCACAACATACATATACACGAAGCACAAAATAAGTATGAATCGCTTACGAATACTAAAATACTCACTAGAAGGTTGTGTGTTTGCTCTGCTTGCTGTTCTGTCTTTTTTGCTTATGTGTCTGTTTTCTTTTTTCTTCTAAGACAGTAAATTTTGATGAATGATGAATCAAACATATTTCGAATGGTATGAGTTTGATGTCAATGTTGTACTCATACATACATTGCAACTCGTACTTATAAATCAAGGTTGTAGTGAGTACGAATGAATCAGAGTACATAGTTAAATTTCAATATTGTTGGCTCACTTATATTCAAAATTTCATGAGTGCTTATGAGTAGCGAAAAAACGACTCATTGGTATGGTATGTATGTATAGCTGTCCTATGGTTCCTACCAATGCCTTCTCTTCACTCAAACTTTTCCTTATTGTAGCTATTTTCGAGTCCATCCTCCTTTCGTCCTTTTCCATAACTTCTTTGAAAATTCCATTATATGGCCTTCTTTGTTATGTCATTATTTGCTCTCCGTAGAGTTTGTCCATTCCCCTATCATTTTAGATGTTTTATTTCATGGCCCATAATTTTTTTATTGGTCTGTTTCCATAGCCTGCTACTTGTTCATGTTTTAGCAGCTGCACCAACATGCCGGCCTATCCCTAGCAAATCCATCCAAACGGTTGTCGAGCAATGTTGATCCTCGAACTGCGTAGCCTGTTCGTTTGAAGAACGGACATTGAAAAATACTTGCCAGCAGTTAATATTGCGGTCTGAAAAAGCAGCTTAAAGTCAATGCTCTCTGCCAGAAGATGTATATGAATACATACATAACGGGTCATTATAAGTCTTCAGTCGGAATTACGTCCTAGCTTCTTACACCACTTACTTATGTTGTGTGTGTTAATTTTGTATATGAGTAGCTGTACCAACAGTTTAAAGTCGACTCCGAACGACAGATTTTTTGAGAAACTTTTCATGGCAATTTTATTTACTCAGAGTTTTTGCCAGAAATCTGCTGAGATGAAGTCGCAGATGAAATATTTTTTCTAATTTCGTACCTGTTCGAGATTTCTGGGCGATTTTCAGATGATAAGCCTACACACTACCTACTAAACTATGCTAGTATTACGGAAATGGCTTGGAGGCATGGGTGCTTGCAAATACAAATGAAGCCGCTGTTGATGTTTTCCAGTGAAAACTCTTCGTAGACACGCAGATGTTTCGGCATTGTACATAAGAGAATTCACATAAGAGGAAGGCCGAAACTGTGAACCAGGCTGTATAAAATCTTGCAAAACTTAATGTGAGAAATAGAAGTCGCCGTAGTCGAGTAGGTAGTGTGTTGGCTTATTAGACGTAAAGCTAGGGTTCGAGCCCCAAGCCAGACATCAAGACAAAATACAAAAAGTATTTCTTCGGCGACTTCCTCTCAGCAGATTTCTGGCAAGAACTCTGAGTGTTAAATAAAATTGCCATGAAAAAGTTTCTCTAAAATCTGTCGTTCGGAGTCGACTTTAAACTGTAGGTAGTGGGACCTATGTATAAAATTAACACACACAACATAAATGGTGTGAGAAACTAGGACGTTGTACAATGCGTCAATTCAACCTCCGGGTACTGTATTTGTCTTAATTGACAAGTACACGTCCTCTAACCTAACCTAACCTAATGTGAGAAATTGAAGGTAAATTCCATACAATTATATTATAATCCTGGCTTAAGATCAATTAAAATAAACTAAGTAAACGTCTTCAAGTTGCCGTAGTCTAGTAGCTAGTGTGTTGGCTTATTAGACGTAAAGCCAGGGTTCAAATCCCAGGCCAGACATTAATACGAAATACAAAAAAGTATTTTTTCGGCGACTTCCTCTGAGCAGAGTTCTGGCAAAAACTCAGAGAGTGTCATGAGAAGTTTCTCAAAAAATCTGTCATCCTGCCACTCATGTATAAAATTAACACACTCAACATAAGTGGTATGAGGAACTCGGTCGTAATCCTGACTGAAGACGACGTAATTACCAATTATGTTATGTATGTATGTTATGTAAGTAAACTACTCCACTTCCTCTAAACTTTATTGATCCATTTTTCACTCTGTAAAGTAAAGAGCCACGCAAATACTGTACAGTACATAGCGTAGCGTACAGCAAATGCAAGTCGACTTCAGTTCTTTTTTAACCTCACACAAGATTTATTTGTTTTTGTGTGCGAGGAGAGTACGAGTGCGATTGTATAATTTCCTAAATGTTTGTTTGTGTGTGTGTGTCTCTGTATGTGTAAGTGTGTGTGTTGGTTGTTGTTGTTGTGTTTAGTCATCAAGGCTCAATTAAGCTTTGAAGTTAACTTTGTGGTTGAATGTCATAAATTTTGACTGATTATACGCATAAATCTATTCATATTTCACTTCTTTAGAATAACATGACCCCCCCTGATAATATTTCATAAAAAATCATTAAAAAAAAACAACAATTCAAGGATAATAATATGAGAAATGGAAACCTTTTTTTTCTTACAGTTCTTATGGGGGAATTTTCTTAATCCTGGTCAACGTCACCTAAAAAAGGAATTCGTGCCTTTGAAAGCATTTTTGTTTTATTTTAAATTCGTATCCTTTTTTATAACTGCGCTCCTGCAATAAATGAATGAATGGTTTGTCTTTTACTATTTTATATACTTTTGTTGTTGTTGTTGTTGTTGTTGTTGTGTTTTTTTTTATAATTTTTTATATTTGTCTTCGTCGTTTACGAGTTAAAACCCAATCATCCATCATTTAATTAAAGGAAAATATCAACTTTTGGCGAAGTATCTCTCTCGTTTTCTTTATGACAAATGTTTAATTAAGAAATGGTCAATCTTTTTTCTGCCATTCTCTTACCCACACTCATACATAGACACTCGCACTCACACCCACACAGAAACACACTGATACGAATACTTGAAAGGAGATACAAAAATATTTGCCTTGCAGGTTGGTTTGGGATCTCAGCTACGAATATGAATTCCCAAACAAAATTACTTTTAACATTGACAGTGTATGAAGCAGTTGAGGTTAGCTAATTAGAAACCATGCCAGGTTGTCTGTCATATCAAATTATTGGCCATGGTTGAGTTGGTTATGACAGTTGACTATAGGATACCTGAACCCGCAGTTGGGTATGCCAGTTGACTATACTTGAACCCGTTCCTTGTTTCACAACGAAAATACCTTTTATGATAACAGTTTAAGCCTTACAGAGCATCTTTCCGGAACCATTGAATTGATTATCCCTTGCACTACCGATTACTGTATTAATATTCACGCTGAAATTATGGCTACAAAGACTATGCTTGTCTCTGGCGGAAATAACGATAACAATTACCCTCAAATAGTTTCCTAGACATAAAAACATAGAACTTAAACAAACCCGACGCACTTGCAAAGGCTGGTGTAACGGAAAACTCAACTAAGCCCATACGTGAGATTACTATTCTTCTCCAGTTGAACTCACAAATATTCTGACGCAAACTTCACTCATTTTTAGAAGAAAGATGAGATAATGAACTCAATTGTAGAGAGACCATACAGATCTGGCCCGCTATGAATGGAAACAGAACAATATTTGCGTTAAGCCTAGTCAGAGTCCGTCTTAAAAACTCTGCGTTTAAAATGAGGCGAAGGCCCCTGAGAACACACACGGAGGCTAGGAATACCTCGCAATGTCTTCGGCAGTAGATGTAATGCCGAGAGATCAGACAGATCTGGCCCACTGTGAATAGAACAGGACAATATTTGCGTTAAACCTAGTCAAAGTCTGTCTTAGAAAACTCAACGTGTTTACTATGAGGCAAAGGCCCTTGAGAACACACACGGAGGCTGGGAATACTTCACAATGACTTCGGCAGAAGATGTAATGCCGGGAGACCAGACAAATCTGGCCCGCTATAAATAGAAACAGAATAATATTTGCGTTAAACCTAGTCAGAGTCCGCCTTAGGAAACTCAACGTGTATACTACGGGGCAAAGGCCCTTGAGAACACATACGGAGCCTGGGAATACCCCACAATGACTTCTGCAGAAGATGTAATGACGAGAGACCAGACAGATCTGACGCGCTATGAATAGAAACATAACAATATTTGCGTTAAACCTAGTTAGAGTCCGTCTTAGGAAACTCAATGCACTTAAAATGGGGCACAGGCCTTTGAGAACACACGAACGGTGACTGGGAATATCTCACAATGACTTCTGCAGACCCTGTAATGACAAGAAAGAATAGGAAACCACAGAACATCTTTTTTTGTCATTAAACGGTGGTTAGGAACCTGGCACGAAGATTCTTGGGATTTCGGAATTTATTGACAGAACATGTCTAGCCAGACATGATTTGTATAAAATCTATATTTTTAGAAGACTATCAGGTTAGTTGGGAAATCCCATTAGCGTGATCTTATAGGACTCAAATAAGCTATGCTTTTTAGGGAGCCTACCAATTGAATCTAACCTACCTTGCTCTAACTCCGTTATATTAGCCAATGCGCGCTAATTCTTTCGGGACGCAAACCTATCCTGGGTAAATGAGGAGTCCACTTCTAGACACACTTGATCCTCGATGGATAGAATACGCACCAACCAGTTTGTCGGACTTGATCATAACGTCATCTCGATCACAGTGGGAAGACACGCGGAAAGAATGCAGCTCCCATCTAACGCCTTATGCCGTGGGTGCAGATGTGCTGAGGAAGAGGAGACTGTTATCCACTTTCTTTGTCAATGCCCATCTCTTGCGAGGTGCAGATATAGGTTATTTGACTCTCCAATCCTTGTCAGCTTGACGGAGCTATCATCCATTGATGTTAAGGATATAGCTTCGTTTATCAAACTTTCGGGCTGGTTTTTCAGCATGGAGCAGCCCTTGCGTTGACCAACTTCTTCCCTAGTTTGGTGGAACTCGGTCAGTGCTGGGACAGAGTTTATCTGTGGCGTCACAACAGGCCGCTATGCGTGCTTAAATGAGCTTCTGGTATCAAAGCTACCACTCCAATCTACCTACCAGCTCACCCTAAGTAATTTTGAAAAATCCGGGCCATGTTAGAGGCCTATGGCTTCTAGAATTTCTAGCAATTTCAGTCTCTTATCGATGGGTGTAGAGACTACACCTGAGTGTCTAGAAAGTTGGGCATCTTTCGGGCTTGCAAAGGCACAACGAAATTGTGGGGAACAACTTTATAGCAATTGAAATTGATGGTACCGAGATTCTGTAGTATTTTCAAGCTTAGTTTATATTAAAGGGAAGATTCTTTACCGCCAAAAGCTAGTGCTAAGGGTCTTCTTCCTCAAGGTATTATTTGAAGCACGAAACAAAATTCTCTTATTTTTTTTCTTCATTTCTAATTAGCTGTTATCTGCTGTAAATGATGATTTTCGCTATTTAAATGAATATGAAGAAGAATCCAAAGAAGAATCATTTCAAGAATTATTGGAATTTTATAAGAAATTCTCCCAAAAAAAAGAAAAAATGGAAAAGAAGAGAAAATAATGAAAATATTTTCGTTTTCCAAGCAATAATTGAATTGAGTTCCATGTCAACAAAGAAAAATACAAAAGGCACAAGCAATTACACAAAGAATTCCTTATTGTTTTAATAAAAATGATTTTAATAAAGAAATCTGAAATAAAAAAAAGAAAAAAAAACAGAAACCAATGCCAATAAACATACGCATACGCAACAGAGAATATTTTGGAAAAAAAAACATGGCAACCATAAAGAAAAGGCACGCGTCACAAGAACTTTGAAAGCCACTCGCAACATTAACCACGATAAAGAAATCCAAAAAAAGGAAGAAAAAAAAAGGAAACAATAAAACGCAACCAGGTACTGACTGTCATGACAATGATTTTTTAATAAAACAACAATGCTTCTCAGCAACAACACCAGCAACAATAGCACCAACATCAGACAAAAAAAATTATTCAGATAGTTTCACTACCCCATGGCACATGCAAGGAATTCAAGCAAAAGGATGCTGTGTGTGGATATGTTTTTCAAATTCAAAGTCATTCACTGACTCATGCCTCACTCACTCACTCACTCCCGCACTCCCTCTCTGGACACCATTTAGTACACGTGCCTCAAACAACGGATGTTTGAAAAACTTCTCTTTAATATTTACTATTTCACCTGTTGTTGTGATGATTACCTTAAAAAAGGTGAACAAGGTGAAGAAATAATAACAAAAAAAAAATGTTTGTATTGCAAGCGGAATTTAGTGCGTTTTTTGCTATTCAATGAACGCTTCCATAAGCCCCTTCATTATTTGCAAATGCCGACTGGAATACTTTTGTGCTTAGAGAGCTATTCATCGAGAAAGCCAGTAGCCTCAGCATTTATTCAGTTCTTTATTCCCTAGCATTACCTAAGGCCACAATCAATGTTTTTCATGCGCTTTTAGCATTTTGCACCTTGAAGGCATGTTGACATCCGATATCCAGGCTCTCTTGACAAAAATTTGTTGTAAAAATAGGATTAAGCTGGCTGGGTGGTGCCTATTCAACCACGTTTAACCAATCTTTGCTTTATTTTCTACAACTTTCTTTCACTCTTTCTGTCCCGCTTCTTTTTCTTCACTTCTTTTCCCTTTCTAGAGCGAACACAATGAGTCCCTTGACCTTCAAGTGTTCGAGAATTTTCCACTAAGGCTATACACGTTCTCAAACCTATCTACCTCGTGCTTATGCTCTATTTGGCTTTTCCCGATGTCCTCAGGTCTGTGTGCACTTCTGGTACCTCAAGTGCAGTATGCGTTAGACTGCCTCGTGATATTGCCAACAGGTTTCCTCATAGTGTGCCTCAGCGACCTAAATATTGCGGAAACATTTACCTTTGAGCCCGACGGCATTGGATTTTAGCGATTTTGTTGGCCAGTATTTTTATGATATTCGTGAAGCAATTATTCCTACAAGTCAATGAAAGTAAGTGGTCACGTCTTAAATTCTAGACTCGGTATAGCTTTGTGTAGTAAACTAATGTAAGAGCATTCCGAAAGGATGAAAACGGAAGTAAGGCTAAGACTCTGCTCGAGCCAGATAGGTTGGAGACAATCTAAACTTTTGTGGGGTCATTGTAACCACTCAATGATAAGTCATGCATCAGACTAATCGTTACTTGGCTGGGCGTTCTAGACTCAAAATAAACGTGCTTTTACTAGAGCACGCCGATATAAAGAAAAAGTGGCAAATCAATCATTAGAAAATATACTTGGAACCGCATTAATGCATCTTAAAAAAGAAAACACTTGCGGGAGTATGAAGTATTATACAGGGAGTTCTTTATCGTTGCTGTCTAGGGTATACATTACAGGGACACCTATGTAGTTTGGGGGCAGTAAAATGGATTTGTAAGGCCACAATACTATACGATCTCTATCAATTCGGTTATACGGATGGCGAATTAAAGTTTTCTATGTCGGAAAGCTTTGCCTGTTATCGCCTGTATAATTGTACATTGTCTTGGATTATAATTTGACTAGAAAGTGTACCTCTAGTGGAGCTATTGGTTGTTATCTTATTGATCGCTTGGAGGGCCTATTAAGAGCTTAGGAAAACCTACGCATGAATGAGATGCTAAGGTGGGATTGAGTATAAACTCTTCTGGAACATAAACAATGTGAAAATACATACATAGACAGAGAAGAGCTTACCATTTCTTATGTTTGAACGAGCATAAGTGTTAGAGACTTTCTTGTACATAGATACCGTGGGCCTGTCACTTTGAAAACAAAAGAAATAAAATATTCGAAAAGATCATATGAATGCATTCCATGTAATACATGTGGTATGATTAACACGTCATGAAGTTCCTCACGATTCTCCAACGCCTCGCCAAGGTAGGGATGTCGGTACAAACCAATTGCAGTCTTCTCAAGATGTTGAGAATCTTTTGGGTCCGCGTATACATATTTACGAACAAAACTTTTTTTTGAAACCAAAATCTCCAACGCATAAGTGGTGTTGGATAGCAGACTCCTAAGGAAACTATCAGGGAGTATTACAAGAACTATCATGGATTGGTAGGCACATACAGTTACTTAAAGAAATTTTTAATGGCTGAGCGTAGCTGAATTAAAGTCAAATAGATGGGTGGCAGCAGGATCGCTTGAAATAGTGGATTTAATGAAATTTGTTCGGAAATTCTATTTGCAACAAATTCATTATTTTGTTGACTATCAGATCGGTTTTCAAACTACAAATCCTCTATGGCCATATACAACTTAGTGTTGCCAACAAGTCACGATTACAATGAATCAAAATACCTGTCTAATAGTAATACGAAGAGAATGTTAAACTGCTCAATTACGCCAAATTTATTTGTTTACATTCCTAAATTGGAATAAGAATGATTTTTATCTGAGAATCGCGGTAACGATCAGGTTTTTCTTCAATTAAACAAGGTATCTGACAATGGGCTTTTAATCTGAAAATATTTAAAGCCATAATCTTTACGTAACATTCGTCTTAAGGCACATAACTCCTGAACTTGAAACTATTTCTGGATGCTTCACAGTGCAGTTATTTCTCTACTCTGTTATTACTCTCTCTGGATTCCTACCAGTGATCAGCAATGAGTATTCAAAAAAATGAATAGAATGGAATCATACTCATAATTTCTGATACTTATATGCATTCATACTTATTTTAATATCATATGGAACCCCTATACTTATATTCAAAGTTTGAAGTGTACTCATCATATTCATATTGAACAACACGTATAATGTTGTTGATTTCGACTCTCCATAACTCAAGATATACACAAAGCACAAAATAAGTATGAGTCGCATACGAATACTAAAATACTCACTAAAAGGTTGTGTGTTTGCTCTGCTTGCTGGTCTGTCTTTTTTGCTTATGTGTCTTTTTTCTTTTTTTTTTGTAAATGCAACAACAACTAAGACTGTAAATTCGAGTCACTCGCATCATTTATAAGTATTTTTCTAAAGTTATGAATCTAAATGTGTAGGCTTATGAATCAAACATATTTCGAAAGGTATGAGTTTGATGTTAACGTTGTCCGCACATTCTCATTGCAACCTGTGCTTATAAACTAACGTTGTAGTGAGTACGAATGAATCAGAGTACATAGTTAAATTTCAATATTGTTGACTCACTTATATTCAAAATTTCATGAGTGCTTATGAGTAGCGAAAAAACGATTCATTTCTAATCTCTGATTTCTACGCTATTAGATACCTACATGGGTGATGAAATTTGTTTTCTGACTGAAATAAGTGAGAGCATGACAGTAGCGTGACATTATACATCCTTTTCAGGCCTACTAGACCACGACAACCTTATTTACTTTCCAAACAGTCTTGCAAAATAAAAGAAATCGATTTCTACACTATTAGGTACCTACATGGATGACAAAACTTGTTTTCTCACAGAAGTAAGGGAAAGAATGAATGTAGCGTGACATTATTATTCATCTTCTTCAGTCGAATCCAGAAAAAAAACTACATTTTGCTTTGCTGTGTATGAGAAATGTCAGGTATTTTTGCAATATTTTGTAAATAAATTCATATTTCATCTCTCTTCACTATATATGTATGTATGTAGTAAGTAAGGCTGGTGTGTGTGTGTGTATGTGTTGCTAAAACAACAAAGGATTTTTAATATTAAATGCTGGTAATTGAAATGGGTCATCATCGTTTTTGATGACTACGACGACAAAATCTATCAAAACACCAATTGCTTGTGAATAAAGATCAAAGAAAATTAAAAACAATAACAATAAAAACAAATGCTTAAGAAAAGAAATATAAAATAAAATACAACACAATAACAACAACAAGAAGAAGAAGAAATAAAAAACAAATAAACAGAAGGCAATGAATGCAAAGCAATTCAAGTGAAGAGATGAAATGAAAATAAAAAAACCGACCGAACAGGTGTATAGAAATTTCATATGAAAAATAATCATTCACAATAGCCATTATGGAAGAGAAAGAAAGACAGAAAGAGAGAGCGATACAAATAAATATTTGAATACTTGGCCACGCCTTATAAACGAAGAGCAGCATCATTAATAATGCATGCGAGAGAGTGATAGAATTAAAGAAAAGCAAAGAGAGATGACAAGACGCTTATACAGACGACACACACCACCTGCTATATGCTCCGAACAATACAAAATAAAAACAAGTGAATGCGGAGCACAAACACGCACACATACAACCCCACCCCCATTCATAATGGCCATCTTGTGAAAAATCAATGGAGTCGAGTTTTGTTTTCAGCTACAGGCCAGACTCGTTACATCTCTGTTGCTCTTATTTGAATGGAAGTGTGTGTGCGTATCTCTATGGGAGAGAGAGATTAGTTTTTGCTTTATTTTGTTCTCTTGTTCTTAATAAAGCAACAACAACAATAACAACAGCAATACAAACAAAACAAAATAGAAGTTTATCCAAAAGCCATAAAAAATGATTTTCGCGTATTTCCGATTATCAGGAAAAGCTCAGCCAGCAACAAATGGGGTGGGTTTGTTGTTACCGAGCCAAACCATACAACTACATGGACAGTTACGACTTCGTACTGCTACTACTGCTACTACTGCTACTACTACTACGTTGAAAAGGGAGTGTGGGTGCTTGTGTTAAACAAAAATTGTTCATCCATTTGTCTGTCTGCATGCATGCTTGCCTGCCTACAACTCCGTCCGTTCAATGCGAATTTATTTTTTTTGCGTTTGTGCCCAGCTATTCTATCCGTCGATTGAGGGCTCATCAACGTTTCGATAATTTTTTTCGATTCCTTCTCCGTCAAATGCTAACGAATTGTCTGCATTGCGAGTCTAACGCGGCGGTTAAACAGCTCAAAATAAAACACGCATCCATTCGAATGCTGATAGTGTAACCGTAAAACAAAACCAATATTTAAACCGGAAGTGCCCAAGTAAATTTGATTTCCAAAGCAAAGAAAATAAAATAAAACTTTAGTCCCCAGGGCCATAAGATTAAGAAAAAACAAAAAAAAAACGCAAGAAATTTAATGAAATGTAACGAAGTATACGGATAATCAATAATTTTATAAAAAAAAACAAATTAAATATGCCTGTAATTAAACGGTTAATTAAAGAAAAATAATTTAAAAACAAAAATTAATAAAGTTTTTAAAACAAGTGAAAAAAAAGAAACAATATATTAAAAAAAAAAAATTTTTTTAATTTAAATTTAATTGAAACAGTGTTGTTTTGTGCTGCTAAATACACACTTGTAGTGTTGAAAGTGATATTTTTGTTTATGATCCCAGCTTAAAAAAAAAAAACTACAAACAATACCTTAGACGCCTCAGAGTCTAAACTAAGCAAACAAACGAGCAACAAAAACTAAAAATAAACAAAAAATAAAAATAAAAGAAAGAAAAGGAAAAATTAATTTCTTATATGGGAATAAAACATCAAGAAAATGTTCTTACCAAAGTGAATCTGCCACCACCACCAATACCATCAGCATCCTTTATTTAATGAGTCTCTTTATGGCCATTGAATTACACTCCTTGCATCATAAAATCGAACATTTGATTTAATTTTTACTTTTTCCCAACAACTTTTACTTGCCCCTCTCTCCTCTACACACACCACACACTCTTCTGTTATTTTTATGGATTTTTGTTTTTGTTTTCCTTTCCAATATGGCTTAAACGTTTGGCTCACCCATGCGAAGACAGGTAAGTTTTTATTGACGTGCTATTTACTATCATCTAAGGTGGTCTTTAATGATTTTTTCTTTTATTATTTTTTTTTTATTTTGTTTTTATTGTGTATCAATTGTGAATTGAACTTGAAAAACTTTATAACGCTAAGAATGCATTCATTTAAATTCCATTATTTTTCTATGTTAATTTTGTTTAAAAAAAACTTGGTCAAATACGGCTTCTAGTTTCAACCACACAAAGAAAATCCCATGCAAGTGAAATAATTTGTTTTGCCGCGAATGAAATAAACAGCGAATAACTAATTAACATAAGCTAGAGTAACTGCCGCCATATTCTTATTAAATACTGGATATATGACGCATTGAATGGGGAGATACTTAAAGACCATAAGACAGGAATACGCAGTGACCGATCTACGGATGATCGGTGGTTTATCGTAATCAAGTCTTTGAAATGTTTTCAAATACAAGAAAAATTTGTATTCTTTCTTGAAAGATTTTAAACACTGTTCCGGTGACATACATAACTAAAGTTGAATGTTTATTTCAAGTTTTGTTCACATCGGGAATAAAACTCTCTACTCCAATATTTATCTTCAACCTAGAAGCAGTATTATATGAAGTACATTGAAATGGTATCGTCTTGAAAAAGTATTGCATTGAAGGGTACAAATCTATCCCTTGGAAGCCATATCTCTGAGAAGGTAAATGACTTCTAATAGGCTTTGTATTGTCACAGGATATAATTGACTCTGTTGTAGTCAATGTTTAGCAAATCAAGGAAGACCTGTCATCGATTAGCAAAGGCCAAGGCGAATGGAAGGATGTGTTAAAGTACACCGAAATCCATTAATCGGCTAATTAAGTATGCAAGTAAGTACAAACATAATTGGTTATTACAACCCTTTAGTCGGGATTATGAACCTAGTTTCTCACATCACTTATGTTGGGTGTGTTAATTTTATACAAAAGTGGCGGGACCTACAGTTAAAAGGCGATTCCGAACGACAGATCTTTGATAAACTTTTCATGGCAATTTTATTCAATACTCAGAGTTTTTACCAGAAATCTGATGAGAGGAAGTTGCCGAAGAAATATTTTTTTCATATTTTCGTTTTGATGTCTGACCTGGGGTTTGAACCGTGGCCTTACGTCTAATAAGTCAATACACTACCTACTAGACTACGACGATTTTATGTAAGTAAATAGTCAATGAATTATTGAAAGCAACCAATAAGGCTTACTTATTGTCGCCGTAGTCTAGTGGTAGTGTGTTGGCTTATTAGACATGAGGCTACGGTACATACCTCGACTTTAAACTGTAGGTTCCACCATTTATATATAAAATTAACACACACAACATAAGTGATGTGAGAATGGTAATGGGGATTACATTACTCGCTTACTTAACTGGCTATTACAATCATTTTGGTCAGGATTATGACATAGCTTCTCACACTACCCATATGTGTGTGTCAATTTATCCATAGCGATGGAACCTACAGTTTAAAGTCGACTCTCCATAACAATTTTATTTACTTTCAGATTTGTTACTGAATACTGCTGAAAGGAAATCGCCAAAGAAATTTTTTTTAAATTCCTTTTTGTTCGAGGTATCTGAGCTGGGTTTTGAACCATGGGCTGACGTCTAATAAGCCAACATACTACCTACTAGACTACATCGACTTTCAAGCGTTACCATCAGCAACAGCATTAACAACGCCTATCTTCCATATCAGTCGCCGTGGTCCTGTAGGTAGTGTGTTGACTTAACAGACGTGAGGCCTCGGTTCAAACCCCAGGTCAGGCATCTCCAACTAAACGAAATATGAAAAAATATTTCTTCGGCAGCTGCCTCTCAGCAGATTTTTGGCAAAAACTCTGAGTTCCTCAAAAATCTGTCGTTCGAAATCGATTTTAAGCTGTAGGTCCCGCCACTCATGTATAAAAATTATCGGGCACAACTAAGTGGCGTGAGATACTAGGTCGTAATCCTGACTGAAGGGTTGTAATAACCAATTATGTATGTATGTATGTGTGCGTCTTCCATTATTCGGTGAGAAACAAACAAATTTCCGATCGCCTAAAGTGGTTGTGAATCATGCCAACGGCCTTCGTTAGATAGTGAAAGAAAGTATTATGTGCCGAAATGTGAAAGAAAATATTGTGTGTCTCTGACTTCTTGAGTGCATTTAAAACTAGGCTGAAAAAAAGACGGAAACGTTGCATTGACTATGGTAAAGCCGTGGCACAGTAGGAAGAAATGCAAATATAGTCCTGATAGAAAAAACCATGAGTATATGGAGATTGTGACTTGAGTACATTGATGAAAGCCAACGGGATATTAAGGCTTACGAGTACACTTTAACCGAGTAGGCGTGGTAGATAATAATGAATGCAGAGCTGTTGGTGAAGATATCGAAAATATGGAATATATTTTACATCATTGCCTAGCTTTTGTAAGCTTGATATCTTAACATTTTGACAAGACTAGGAAGAAGCAAAGGAGGTTTGTACAAAAGAAAGACTCCTAGTAGAAAAATATTTTGTCAGCCCTAGAGGACCAGGACGATAGCTTAATTAAGATAATACGTTAATATTGTGTTATTTGGTAGATAGGTAGGTTGGAGTGGTACCTTTGATACCAAAAGCTGACTTGAGCACGCATTGCGGCCCTTTGTGACCCAAGGGTGAACGCAGCCTCTGTCCTGACCAAGTTCCTCCAAACCAGGGAAGAAGAAGAAGTTGGTCAGCGCAAGGGCTGCACAGCACTACCATTAACATTTATTAACAATATTTTTCGGAAATTGTATATTTTTGCGTGTAACAATAAGTTGTACATATTTTTACTCTCAATTATATACAGTAATCCCTCGATTTACGTCGCAGTTGGTTCCAAAAAAAAAACGAGGTAAATCGAATGACGATGCAAATTGAAGTTAGAGGGAACAAAAAAATTTACGACGTAAATCGAAACAACGTTAATCGAGGCGACGTAAATCGAAGGATTACTGTATCTCTTAACCGAAAAGCAAGAATTCTTTTATGATTTTAAGAAAGTAGTTTCCTTATTTCCTTGTTCTTTTAGAATACAAATCCATACAACTGCTTGAATAATTTTCTCTATTTTTTTCATTACAGATTGCAGTCAATTTAAATTATATTGAATAATAATGGCCACAACAAATAAACTGTGATACTGAGAGAGTTATTCGTAACATTTTGCAGCAGTATACGACAGGAAAAGAGTCCCAAGAGAAATTTTTCAATTCAAATTAAACGGCCACGGCGATTACAGCAGCAAACTGTCGACACTATCGATAAGAAATTTTTCGGCAAACATGCTGAACAATCTGGGGGCCAATGTTTTGGGTAAGTCAAGCCTCTATATATGTACACTCTTTCGTACCCCCAATCTTCTTAAATGTTAAGCAAATATACATACGTTCATACGTTCAAGCGATAGAGTACTTAAGCAATTATACTCTCCGACAATAATTATATGGTTACAGTAAATTAATGTTAATCATTAAATAATAATTTTTTTTAGTTTAATTTTAACTGTTTAAATAATTAAACTAATTTCTTAAATCTATACTTCCGATTTTGTAATTATTATTGTACACACACACGTACACACACCTACTATAATAACTGCCACTAGTAATTATCAGATACGTACATATTGTTGTTGTTGTTGTCTGGAGCTGAGACAACTTTATTTTGAAGATGAGAGGAACGATAATCAAAGCCTTTAATTTATAATAATCAGCATTACAATCACAACTGAAAGACTGAATGAATGTCGGAATGACTGACTGAATTGACCGAGTGAATGAATGAAATGCTAAATAGAATAATTGACTCAACGTAACGTAACGCAACGTAATGTATGTAGGAGTGACGATGGGTGCCAGTGATAATTATGAATTATCGGTGAAATGAAAGTGAAATCGAATAAAAAAAAAAAATGAAAATGTTGTTTAACAATAATTGTTAACAAAACGTTGAGAATCAAATGGAAATTAAATGAAATAATTGTTTTGTTGTTGTTTTTAACAATAATTAACTCTTGATTAACTATATAATAATTTTATCCATAGTTATCGATAGTTAAAACAAAACAACAACAACAACAACAACAAACACAAACAATATGAGTGGCAAAGTTGGTCACTTTAACTGACGATTTAAATATTTATAATCGATTTAAGGTCTACGATCCTAGTTATCGGTAATTGGTTAGGGTACGAAGGACCAATTAACAATGAAATACAAGTAATTTAACACATTAGCGATACATTCTTCTCAGCGCTATTCAATAGTTTCTTTGCTATGAAAGGGTCTGACAGAATTACAACCTAGCTTCTTACACCACTTTGTTGTGCGTGTGTTAATTTTATACATGAGTGCTGTGTCCTTTAGTTAAAAGTCGTTTCCGAACGACAGATTTTTGGGAAGCTTTTCATGGCAATTTTATTTAACACTCAGAGTTTTTGCCAGAAATCTGCTGAAAGGCAGCTGTCGAAGAAATATTTTTTCATATTTTGTTCTGTTGGAGATGTCTGAGCTGGGGTTTGAACCGTGGTCTTACCTCTAATAAGCCAACGCACTACGTACTAGACTACGACGACAACGAGGGAGAACCCGCTGCAAATATTTTTTCAAGAACTGCCGCTTACACGCTCGAGTCGTCGTATTGTAAGTCAACACTCTACTCACTAAACTACACCAACAGAATGAATTTTAATTCATTGATTTTGGCCTTCGCTACAATGATGTTTTAGGCAGGTAGAGCTCCTTCTTGAATAAGTGAATACTAATGGCACCAAAAAAAGTGAGACTAGTCCGGATGCCGGGACATTCAAGCCTACATAGAAATGAGACGCCTTGGGAAAACTGACGTCTCTAATCTGGCATTACTACCAGCTTCTTGTACCCCATGCACAATACAAAGGCTTTGCTGGTACATTGTAAACATAACTTGGCTTTATGGCGCTCAAACATTTCTAAAGCCTCTATGAAGATAACTTAACGTTGCTGGGTTTTGTTTAATTGTGAGTAAAAATGCAGCATTGCACGCGTTTTAGGCAGTTGGTTACATCAATCAAAGACTGGGCTTTCTCAATTTGGTTTTCCTCAAATCGTAGTCTTATACATGCTTGTCGATGTTGTCCACTTTTTAGAGAATCTTGTGAGACGCTTTTATTTTAGTATTCAGGGGATACAGAATTTTATCTGGCTGGTTCGAAGCCCTATGCACAACTTAAATTCAAAGTCCAAAAGATTGGATTACGCTGCCCATATTAGTTAACAATCTTGTGAGGGCTAGTTTGCCATCCTGCAAAGGCCACATGGCAGCTGCCTATCAACTTGAAAACAGTATCACACTGCAAGTCGCTGTAGTCTAGTAGGTAGTGTTTTGGCTTTTTAGACGTGGGGCCACGGTTCAGACTACATGTCAGGCATCAAAACGAAATTTAAAAAAAAATGCTTCTTCGGCGACTTTCTCTCAGCAAATTTCTGGCAAAAATTCTGAGTGTTAAATAAAATTGCCATGAAAAGTTTCTCAAAAATCTGTCGTTCGGATTCCGGTTTAAACTGTAGGTCTCGCCACTCATGTCTAAAATTAACACACACAACCTAAGTGCTGTGGAAGCTAGGTCGTAGTCCTAGCTGAAGGGTTGTAATGACCAAATATGTATGTATGTATGTATCACACTGCAGTTGCCCTCAGAAACTTTATGTCCTATCACACCACATCGCAAAAGACTTCTCTGAATTTGATTTAACTCATGTTCAATTGTTTTTTAAACTGAAATCTTTCAATGGCTCCAAGAAAGAAGTACCAAATCATGTGGCGCCTTTAGCCATATGTCCCATATGATAAACTATCTTCGTCCCTCGTATATACTTACGTAAGTATATGTAGTGGTGATAATAATCATACTTTTACTACTGTTAGTGATAATTGCTGTGTGTTATAATTGCTCTTTTAAATAATTTGCTTACACTCCTGATGATAATTATTAAAATACTACACACACACACACACAATAATTATTAAGAAGTTTAAGTTTAATTTGTATTGATTTTTATTGAAATATTTATACTCTTATGCTGTCTCTCTCTCTTTTCTTCTTTTACGTTTTCAATTCGTTTACGTTGTGTTAATGTGCGTAAATTATGTTTTTCTCACCACATTATTAACATTTTGAATAATTTTTTTATTATTTTCCGTTTCAAGCACTTTTCAATTCGTTTTTTTTTTTCTTGTTTATTTTTTTTTTGTAACAGATTTTTTTTATTAATTTCGTAAATAAAATAAAAAAAGATTTTATTTTATTATTTTTTACACTCTCTCCCTCTCTCTCTCGCTCTCTCCCTCTGCTTCAAGTGCAGTGCCACGGATGGCAGAAGAAATTACAGTTTTCATGGAACATTGAAACTGCAACGGCCATAAATTATGGCTTTTTTTCTTTCCTATCCTCTCCTCTCTCTTTGTATGCAAATGTTCGTGGCAAAATTTTTATCTGCATTTTGTTGTGTTTGTATTGAGCTGTGCTGTGTTGTGCTGTGCAGTTACAGGCAGCACAGCAGCCATTTCATTTTTACTAGTAATTAATTATTTTAATTTAATCGATTATTAATTTATGGCAATTTTTCACACTTTGCCAATGAATCAGTAAATGAATGGCTCTACCAAGTTACACACATTCATTGCTAACACATATGTATGTACATATATTCAGAGGACTATATTGCTATTGCTATCACGGACCCAGTGTTTACAGGGGAGCAGGAATGCATATAGACAATCATAAATTATATTTTGGTGTTAAACTAAATAAATTTTTTTTTAAATTTTCTAATTTTTTTTTTATTTTATTATTTTGTCATAAATCCTAATAGTTTAATAGAAATTTAATAGGAAATGTTCGACAATATTTATTTAAAAACAAACACTATTTCACGAGAATTATTGGCTTGAAGCGGGTATAAAATATCAAATTAAATTTACAAAATATCGGCAAAACAAGGCTAGCAACTGGGATTATCAGGAAATCCCCAAAGTTCCATTAGTTTTTGTCTTCATAGGATATATTGGGCTCGTAAATAATAGAAGAATTTAATAAATAGTCGCCGTAGTCTAGTAGGTAGTGTGTGGGCTTATTAGACGTAAAGCTAGTGTTCGAGCTCCAGGTCAGATATCAAAACAAAATATGAAAACATATTTCTTCGGCGACTTCCTCTCAGCAGATTTCTGGCAAAAACTCTGAGATTAAATAAATTTGCCATGAAAAGTTTCTCAAAAATTTGTCGTTCGGAGTCGACTTTAAACTGTAGGTCCCTTCACTTATGTATAAAATTAACACACACACAACATAAGTGGTGTGAGAAACTAGGTCGTAATCCTGACTGAAGGGTTGTAATGACCAATTATGTATGGATGTAATTAATTTTTACATATCAGTTGGACTAAGTAGTAAAGTATAGCCGTCAGTTGACACCCACCAGATATCAGCAATGAGTATTCAAAAAGATGAATAGAATCGAATCATACTCATAATTTTTGATACTTATACGCATTCATACTTTTTTTAATATCATATGGAACCTCTGCTCATATTCAAAGTTTGAAGTACTCATCGTATTCATACTTAACAACATGTATGATGTTGTTGATTTCGACTCTCCATAACTCAACATATACACGAAGCACAAAATAAGTATGAATCGCATACGAACACTAAAATACTCACTAAAAGGTTGTGTGTTTGCTGTGCTTGCTGGTCTGTCTTTTTTGCTTACATATCTGTCTGTTTTCTTTTTGGTTGTAAATGCCTAACAACAACTAAGGCTGTAAATTTAATGATTCGAGTCACTCGGTTCATTTATAAGTATTTTTCTAAAGTTATGAATCTGAATGAGTAGGCTTATGAATCAAACCTATTTCGAATGGTATGAGTTTGATGTCAACATTGTTCTCATACTCATTGCAACCTGTACTTATAAATCAACGTTGTAGTGAAGTACGAAGGAATCAGAGTACATTGTTAAATTTCAATATTGTTGACTCACTTATATTCAAAATTTCATGAGTGCTTATGAGTAGCAAAAAAACTATTTATTACTGATCTCTGATCAGGACATCCCTGAAGTCCCTTTAGCTTTTGCCTTCATAGGTTACATTGGAGTACTAATTAATAAATAAATAAATAATAGAAGAATTTAATAAATTCAATGAAAATTATAATTCATATTTACATATCAGTTGGACTAAGCAGTAAAGTATATGCCCTGTCAGGTGCAAAAACAAAATATGCCCGCCATGATATTTACCATACAGTTGGACAGCTGAAAATTGTCATACAATGCGCTCGTGTGATGGAATCAATTTTATCTTCTTATTATCTCAATTGGTTGTCAAATATTCTCCAAACGATTCTTTAATACTTTAATTTTTTGCATTTTTTTAAGAAAACCATGCATTTTGCATGCTTTGGCATGTCAAAAAAAAAACAGAAATGGAGCGTCCTAGCATATGGAACAGGATGACACTTTGTTGGGTTCATGTGTTGTCGAAAATTAAATCCCTGAAGGACTTACAAAGCAACTAAGCTCCACTCATTATATATTATGTAAAGGAACATACATACATACTTTTCATGGCAATTTTATTGAACACTCAGAATTTTTGCCAGAAATCTGCTGAGAGGAAATTGCAGAAGAAATATTTGTTCATATTTCGTTTCGTTGGAGAGGCCTGACCTGGGGTTTGAACCGAGGCCTCACGTCTAATAAGCCAACACGGCGACACTTAGGTAACATACACGGGAACGTACATACTATTTCCCTTTATGGAGCTGAAACAGGTTCGTCTACTGGCAATCAAAGACGAATCATATGAAGACCAACTTTTTCAAGAAACAAACACCCATCCGTAATCATTATTTTTTTTTTTGCCTGACCCGCACTTAGAGAATAGTCCCTGCTCAAGCCCGGCATTGTGTTGGAACTAAAAAAAATCGCTTATGGCAAGTAGGAAAGAGGGAGTAGTGTTCGTAGACATTAGATGTGAATTATAAGTTACAGGAAAGATCTCTGCAGATATGAAGTTCTATATACGTATAGTCCAGCTAAAGAATGAATTATGTTTGTAATGTAATGTGCGATTCATAGGCTAATCGACCACAAACAGATGTGCTCTGTGAGAAAGATTTGTGTTGCGTAAGAATATATGATTTTCGGGAACAAGTAACTTTATGTCTCGCTAAAGCAAAATTCGTTGCAGTAGCGATAGAATAGTAAAAAAAAACCGAGCTACATTAAGACAGTGCTTCAATGATCCAATATCAGTGGATTAGTGAGCTCCATCGCCCTCTCTTGCATGCGAATGAGAAGCCTCAAAATAGGAATCGGAAGCCCAGTCCGTATTATAGAATTTTATTCCATTCTTCCTTATCCTTAATCCTGAGGTCTACATTACACAACAGATTTGCCGAATTAATAGAGAGGATTATCGTTCCTCCTGCTCCTTAAACGCGTTGTCATTTACTTTTTACTTCTCCTACATCGAGAAAAACTAAACTAAATTCTAATTTTGCTACGAGCCTTAGACAAATTTTTTTAACGCGTCCAGCGGAATTAATCTAAAAACCATCTCTCCCATGTCGCTCACGCTGTTTCGCGGTCCATGCGAACTCCAGCCGATACTGCTTATAAGCATCGTTTTCGTTGTGCGACCACTATATGCAAAGAATATAGCTTAGGTAACGGTTGAACATTCAACGATCTGTTCTACTATGATCCGAAGGAACGCAATAAGGTCCAAACATAAATGTTGCAACCGAAATCCAGCCTGTTGTTTAGGCACCTTTTTTTGTTATTTCTACCAGAGTCCCTGAAATCCATCCAGTCTAAAAGTGCTCGTTCTTCACGGAATTTCTCAATAAATTGAGGAGAATTCGGTGGATAATTTGCTTCCCGGAGATATTTATCGAATCAAGCTTTTTTCCAATTTTTTCTCATCATATTTCCACAAAAATATGTTTGTATGTTGAACTGTTTAAAGCATATGAACGAATGTACGCGGCATCCATCAATAAATTCTCAATTTCTAGTAAAAAAAAATTAGGCAACGCATATATGTAGTTGTGTATGGATGTGCTTGTACGTATATGAATGTATTTGCATGTGTATATAAGTATGTTTGCTCACATTAGGCATTTTCGCGGTGGTGAACCGCAAAAACCAAACTTTTTAGTTAGAAATTCGAAAAACGTTTGCAAAAGACAAAACCGCAAATAACATTTGGACGATACGCATATGAAACGCATATAAAACGCATGTGAAACGTATGTAAAAGGGATATAAAACGCATACAAAATGAAAGAAAAAAATCACACACGCATACGCTCAAAAAAAAAACAGTTTAAATGCATTGCCTGTAGGTATATGTATGTACGTATGTATGCATAGAAATGCATTCATATAATGACTTGTTATTGCAGATGTGTTTGTGACAATACAATACAAATACAAATGCAGGCGATTAATTAATTAAAATTTGCGTAGAAACACAAATTTATTGCCAGCAATTTTAGGCAATTTTCCAAACCAAAAACCATGAGTAAGAAAAAAAACTGAATCGGAATCGTTAAAACAAAATGCAATAAATGCAGTTGAAATACGTATGAGTGTTTGTGTTCAAATTAAAATTCGCGTTTATTTTCTCGGCAAAAAAAAAAGTCAGCAAAAATACTAGCCACTATCATAGATAGAGACAGAGAGAGAGTAACAACTGGAGAATACATACGTATTTGAAAATTTCAAATTATAAACGAAGAAATGTGTGTTGCGGTGAATATAAAACAAAAGACAATAAATACGCATACAATGATAATAAAGGATTTCTCTTTATGTGCGTAAAAGTACACTTATGTGGGCATGTATGTGTGTGTAGAAAGCAAATGCAATAAATAATAGTTACGCATACAATTACAATCCAATTTTAGCAATAAATTTTGTAAAATTTACAAACTGTATAACCCCTGTGGGTCATTTTACATGCTAAACAAGTAATTAAGGTTTAAGGTGAGACTTCTTCCATAGAAATTTCGTTTTGCTTTACGCTTGCGATTAAAGGAAAAATAAAAAATAAAACTTTGTTTTAATAATGCTCGTGAAATAACCCTTATAAAGGGTCCGCCAAATAACTTTTTCTTTTGAAAATGCTTAAAAAAAAACTACTGAATATTTTCTCAAATTTCTTTTTTTATTTGAAAGTACAATCCTTCCGGTTAATAATGGAAAATAATTTCATTCAAACGGCTGCCTCGGCTGGCCATGCAGTAGCCTACAATTTTAAAGCACATTATGGATTGTGTGCAGCTGTATTTCACCAATGGCTTCACGAATATTGTCCTTTAAAGCGTCAATTGTCTCTGACTTGTCGGCGCAATACTTATCTTTGACGGCACCCCACAAATAATAGTCCAACGGTGTCAAATCGCAGCTCCGAGTTGGCCAAACGATATCAGCTCTGCGGCTGATAATGCGATCTTCAAAAACAGGGCGCAAAACATCGAGTGTAGCTTCGGCTGTGTGGCACGTAGCGCCATCCTGTTGAAACCAAATGTTGCCAATATCGTTCTCTTCAATTTTTGTGAACAAAAATTCATTCAACATGGCCCGATAACGATCGCCATTGACTGTAACGGCCACTCCTTGTTCATTTTCGAAGAAAAATGGCCCAATTATGCCTCTGAACCAAAACCCGCACCAAACAGTGACTTGTTTTGGGTGCATCGGCTTTTCAATGTATGCGTGCGGGTTTTCTGTGCCCCAAATGCGACAATTTTGCTTGTTTACATACCCGCCAAGATCAAAATGAGCTTCATCTGCAAAAGATAATTTTTTTTTTGCCCAAAATCCGCATCTTCTGGTGTAGGCTATTGCATGGCCAGCCGAGGCAGCCATTTGAATGAAATTATTTTCCATTATTAACCGGAAGGATTGTACTTTCAAATAAAAAAAGGAATTTGAGAAAATATTCTGTGGTTTTTTTGAAGCATTTTCAAAAAAAAAAGTTATATGGCGGACCCTTTACTTACTGTACGTATACAATTTTATATCATTTAACTTTTTATGGTATTTTTTTCATTTTTTTTTTTTAATTTTGTTGTTCGTACAAGTCAGTCACATGCTTTAGAAAATTCTGTGTAACCTGGTGTAGTGGCAACATTAAATTACGAATGCAATCGTAAAATTAATTTAATTAATCCCTGCGTAAGCGCAACGCAGACAGGATAGAAAAACTCTGTAAGCCTTCGAAAATAAATGACAGTAGATGTGGAAGTGTGTGTGGGTGCGAGTAACTCCTTGGCAGCATTTAAATTGTTGTAATAGTGGCGGCATAAATTATTAGACATCCTGATGATTGTGCGGTATTGTGCGTTTAGTGCGCAACAAATTCCATTCCATTCCATTACATTTGAAAATGTTTTCGAGAATTTGTTAATATTCGTTGGCAAAGCCCTTTAAAATTGTAAATTGTTTGATAATTGCCACCAAAAACAAGAAAAAAAAAGAAAAAAAATTATTTCCAGCCAAACAAAGAAACAAGCACGGAAGCATGGATATAATGGTTGGTTGGGTTGGTTTATTCACTTCTTTGTAGTGAGCATTCAACAAACGGCAAGGAAAATAAGTTGAGAAGTGTTCACACACACATTTATATATAAAATATGGAAATTCCTATAAATGTTAGTGAATTTTTGTTGTTGTTGTTTTTTTTTGTTTCGTGCACAAATTAGTTTTTTCCCCCCATTTTTATTTTTTTTGGGGTTTTTTGATATGCCAACAAACGTAAAAAGGATTAAAGAATTTATTATTTTACCGTTATGCAGTCTAAATAAATTCTCATTCAAATGCAAAAACACAGCAAAACAAAAGAAGAACAAAATTTAACTCCAAATGGAGCGCATAAAATAAAAACACTATGTACACATGGAATTGATTTTCTATGTAGCATTTCCATGGCGCAACTAATAAATTAATTTCGTATAACAAAACATATTTAAAAAACAAAAGGCCGTAGTTGTAGAGCATAATAGCCCCTATAATTTGAAACCCAAAGAAGCATTTCGTTTTATTCACAACACTGATTTGCTTCATATGGAACCACTTCATCAGTTCAAACATCGGTGAGTTTATATTCCAATAGGTTATCAATCGCAACGTCCAAACTTTTTAGTTAGAAATTCGAAAAACGTTTGCAAAAGACAAAACCGCAAATAACATTTGGACGATACGCATATGAAACGCATATAAAACGTATATAAATATATAACCCCTACTTGGAACGCGTCCAGCGGAGTTCATCTAAAAACCATCTCCTCCATGTCGCTCCCGCTGTTTCGCGGTCCATGCGAACTCCAGTCAATACTGCTCATAAGCATCGTTTTCGTTGTGCGACCACTACATATATGCAAAGAATATATCTCAGTTAACGGTTGAACAGGCTTATATTCGGATCGGATTTTGATTTTAGATAATATCTGTCGGAGAAAAAGAATACTACTACTGGAATATTGGAATGCCGTGTACGAGCCCCTTAGCCTAGCAACAGTCACTCCAGATCTTCTGACGCTTCAGGCAATCAATAGTTTTCTTATAATTAACGAACACCACATACAACGATCTGTTCTACTATGATCCGAAGGAACGCAATACGGCCCAAACATAAATGTTGCGACCGACATACAGCCTGTTGTTCAGGCACCTTTTTTTGTTATTTCTACCAGAGTCTCTTACATTCATCCAGTCTGAAAGTACACGTTCTTCACGTAATTTCTCAATAAATTGAGGAGAATTCGGTGGATTCAGTTCAAATATCGGTGAGTTTCTCTTCCAATAGGTTGTCAATCGCAACGTCCAAGTGTATGAGGATGTAAAAAAATCTACAGAAAGAAAAGCAATCTCCCTCCAGCTGTAATGCATGAAATAAAATGAACTTTTCATACCCAAAAGTTAAACAAAAAATCTTGAACGGCTACAATCTAAATCGATGGCGACTAAGTATCAAAAAAACATACATATGTACACCCATTCCTCGCTGGTGGTACTAATTTCCACTATGAGTCGTTAAATTTTTAAAGTTGCATTGTTTTCGTTTCGATTTTTAAATTTTTTTAAAATTTCCTGGAGCCTATCTTCGATCTTTACATGGCTTGCTATGAAAAATCATAATTCACTTTGCATCGTTTCAATTTGCGTCGTGTTTTTTGGAACGTAACTACAACCATTTAGCATGTTAGGCATGACTTTGTTTATAATAGTCACCAATGCAATCTGAATCTAGTTTACACCCATGCCTCAATTTGCGTCGTGGTTACGTTTCAAAAAAACAAAGTCATGCCTAACATCCGAAATTCAAGACCCGTTGATTTCCTTTGTAAGAAACTAAGACAAGAGCTGGGAAAATCTTCTCAGCTAGACTACGTAATTAGAGTGAATAGAACAGCTTGGAAGTCACCTTAGTCTAGTAGGAAGTGTGTTGGCTTATTAGACCGTAAGGCCACGGTTCAAACCACAGGTCAGACATCAAAACAAAAATATGAAAAAATATTTCAGATTTCTAGCAAGAACTCTGAGAACAAGTAAAATTGTCATGAAAGGTTTCTCATAAAATCTGTCGTTCGGAGTCGACGTTAAACTGTAGGTCCCGTCACTGATGTACAAAATTAACACACACAACATAAGTAATGTGAGAAGCTAGGTCGTAATCCTGACTGAAAGATTGTAATGACTAATTATGTATGTATGTAGAACGGCTTGCAGCCAACCTTCTCTATCAAGAGAGGCACCATTCTGTAATATACGGTTGTGCCAGGGACAGTTTAGTAGTACAGAAGTGAAATGTGCAGAAATCAGAAGAAAATCGAGGGTATATTCCAAGCGGAAGTCTACACAATTAGAAATCTTCTCAGTTTTACGTGGATAGGCCGTACAAAGGACATGAAATACCAATAGTCAGGCCTCCATATGAGATTGAAACGAGAATAGCATGGATAGGTCTGGGAAAATTTGATAAGCCGGACAGAGAGAATAGGGTCACCCTCTGCGGGGAATTCATGGGCAAGTGGGATTCGAAGCATGTGGAAATTCACGCCAATGAATATGCAGATAAGCTTGAAAGAAGGAGAGCTTGCAAGAAGGAGAGCTTGTAAGAAGAAGAGGTTGCCAGGAGAAGAGCTTGCAAGCAGGAGAGCTTGCAAGCAGGAGAGCTTGCAAGCAGGAGAGCTTGCAAGCAGGAGAGCTTGCAAGGAGGAGAAACTTGAGAGAAGTGGAGCTTGCAAGGAGGAGATACTTGCAAGAAGGAGAGCTTAAAAGCCGCTGATAGGGCCAGAACTTCTCTTTAGAGTGCGAATGGCTATTTGGAAAGGTAAACGCGGCGAAAGGGAATATAAAGACAAGCAAAGGCTCGTTTCAAACCAAATGGATTTGTAACAATATTAACTTTTGCTAAGTACTTATAATAAGAAGAGATTTAAGTTATTCATCAAACTATCCAGAAGGGCCTGAAGATAGTAATCGGTCTTCCGATCGGGTACGGCAGCTTCAAAGAAGAGTTGTTCAGGATAGAAATCACTTTAATTCCATATAAGTTCTCTGTGAAGGTGATGTCGGAAAACGCAATTAAGGTTTTCACGATCGCTTTGAAGACGTTGGCCAATCGTTTTTATATTTATTCGAAAAGAAGAAAAAAAGCTTCGTGCGTCGTTGTGGGTCGTCACGTGTCCTGATATGTCAGACTCATAGGATAAATATTCTGCTTAAAAACCATATTATCTGCTTACCGGAGATGCAATCCACATGATAATCATATTTGTATTCCTTCGAAGTGGAGTTCTTTTTGGCATGGTTGTCAGTCGTCACTATTGATTTGAGCCCAGGCTTCGCACTCTCTACAGCTTTAAGGTCCCTATTTTACTGCCTCAAAGAGCGTCCGTTCTTTATATTTGCCATGACAAATTCAATAGTTTTTCTCTCCAAAATTTTGTTTATTTTCATGCATTTGATTTCAATTTAAATTTTACATTTTTTTTTTTAACCCCACATTATGAACTCATTTTTGTTGACGTATAGCAGCTCTCAAATAAAACACGTTTGTATGGGGAAAACAGAATAAAAAGCCCGCGCAAATTGGAAAAAAATGAAACAGAAAAAAGCAAAAAATCACACCTAACACCGCACCTTTAATTTGTTAATCACGATCTGCTGGAAAAGCAACAAAACAAAGTCATACGAAATAATATTGGAAACGTGGTGTAACGCAACAACAACAACAACAACAACATGAAACGGCCAAATTAAATATTGAAATTCCCACATACGAGGGCATGAATATAAAATACACATGGCGACGTTTAAACATAGAAATGTAGACACGACACCAGTGACCAGACACCAGTCACTGCCAGAATCTAAGCGGGTAAAATGCTTAAGGAATTGCATGCAAACCTGTCACTGAGATAGACAGCCATTGGCTTAGATGGCTTAGATTAAATGACATTTGTTTGCTTCACTGTTTGTTGTTGTTCTTCAACAAGTTTTCCTCGTCTTCCTTGATCTGTCTGTCTAACTGTCTGCCTGTAAGACAGATCTCCTCTGAAGTCAAGCAAAGCAGACAAAGCAGTTGAAGAGACAGAAATTGTTTTGAGTTTAAGGAAGTGGAGAAGGAGTGAAACGCTAATTAACAGTAGCCCCTGTTGGTGATGTGTAAAAATTAGCACTTGTCTGGCAAACAGACAGTTTGAAACACTCATTTTGGACAAAATGCCTGCAAAGTTATGAATATTCGTTGAATCACTGATCACGGATCACTGATCTAGGTACTCTTTAAGGGGGAAAATAATGATGATTTTGAAGAGTTTTTTGTTGTTTTTTTTCTCTTCAGGCAGAGAGTTGAGCTGAAATCGTAATATTTGCAATAGAAATGACCAAAATTCGCAGGTTGAAATAGTAAGTATTTGATGGGGAAGTTGCCTTATGTAAAGTAGTTGATAAAGGAGTGTAACTAAGTGGTAGTCACAGACCTAATGAACAAGCTTCTCAGGCGTTTAAAAAAAACGGGGATTAGTGTTCACAAATAAGGGAAAAGGAGATCTTGAATCAGTACCATCAGCATACCGACAATTCTGTAAGCTGGATACAGCAGGAAAAATAATTGGAGAGACTAATATACAGTCTCTTGTGCATGCCTTGCGCTGACCAACTACTTCCCTAGTTTGGTGGAACTCGGTCAGTACATGGACTGCGTTTATCTGTGGCGTCACAACGGGCCGCTAGTGAGCTTTTGATATCAAAGCAACCGCTCCAACCTACTTATCTAATACAGTCACATCTAAATGTAAACGTATGTGCTATAGGAGGACCTTCAAAAACACAACTGCAATTTACAGCAGACAGTCTTACAATTTCTCCAGTCTACATTAGTTGCAAAGAACGCAGATAAATACGCATATTGGTTGGACATGAATTTGCATTTTTATAGTAAAAACTGTTTCAAAACACAATTCTTTTATTCCGTAATTAAACAATAAAAATCATATGATTTTTACGTTCATTTCAACACTTTTTACCGCCTTGATCATGCCGCAATGAAATGCCGAAATGCCGGCAAAAGAACACACACCTTATGCCAGCAGATAGATTTTAACAACAGTTCGTGATCTCGAACGGTATCGTAAAACAAAACAATGGCCACGTTTATGGCCCCCATCATAAACAGTAGTCGTGAGTATACGACAGGTAAATTCGTCATAAAAAAAAACAAGTATTCAACTCAACCGGCAAAAGCAATTGAAAACACTTTTTTTCTCTCTTTTTGGAATTGAATTTCGTTTCTTTTCTTCGACTCTTTTATTTTATAAACGGTTTTGCGAGTTGATTACCTAAAGGATAGTGACATTTTTAGAAAAGGACTTTGCAATTTTAACAGTAACTGATTCTTTTCAGTGGTTTTTGACCACTTTTCGAAAATTTTTCGCACTATGCAGGCGATAGCTTGATGATTGCTGGTTCGTAAATGCTCAAACGCAAGAGGATTATTGACGTAGCCCCACAAAAAAGCCAAACAGGGACAAATCGGCCGTGATGAGGGGCTGGTGACAGGTTATAATACGGCCCTAGCTCTCTAATTTTACAATGATGGTTCCTCAAGAGTTATTCCCTCGTGCTACCCCATGTCATCCATCTACACCATAATACGCAACAAAGAGCCCCTTATTTTGCATTCAAAGAGGTTTTCACAGTCAATTTTGTTTGTTTATGTAACCATTTCCTGAAGAGATAGTGTTGCTGGAAAACGGGTATTAAAAACAGCTTTGGCTCCTAACATCGGCTGGATTTTATTGATGCTGATGATGAACCCGATGTGTAACCTTTTCAGCACTCTTGCCAGAAGTTCCAATAATACGATCCTGGCGGATAGATTGACTGCAAATTGAAATGTGTTACTCCTGAGCTAACTTCAATAAACCAAAGAAAACAAGCCTAGAATGGTTAACTCTCACCTATATGCCGCTGTCCGGGAATACCAGACCTCATAATTTTGATTGTAGGTCATGCAATTTGCGTCACTGTTGCATGCTACTCGAATCACATGTTTTTCACTATCACGCCAAACAGTTCAGTTAGAAGGAAGTCTTTGAATATGTGTCGGCATCGCTTGCCATTCAAAATTATCGTTTAACCTGTAGTAGTTTTGAAAAGAAAAGAGCTCATGATGCCTACATAATTGATCATTGCAACGCTTTGGGGTTTGAACCGAGACTTCACGTCTAATAAGCCAACACTCTACCTACCATCCACGGCAACTTCATGCTTGATGATGCTTTTAGCATAAACGGCGCACTATACAGAAACTGTGTGCGAGTACGATGTCTCTTTAAAGCGGTATTTAAGAGTCCCGGCTGACGCCCATAATGGGTTGACAGAGTTTCGGGATAATTTAAGCGTACGTTGTACGCGTTTAGCGCACACTGTGTCTATTTTTTGTAAGAGAACACCTTCAGTTCTTTAACAAAAATTTCTGCGTTAAAAGCGCAGATTGATGCTTTTGGCATGTGGTCGACGTGTGATCCATATGCCAGGGTCCTTTGCTATAACCATCTGCCACCTAAGTGTTAATATTCTTAGCAGAACATCTACTTGAAGTCGCCGTAGTCTAGTAGGTAGTTGGCTTATTAGACGTAAAGCCAGGATTCGAGCCCCAGGCCAGACATAAAAAATACAAAAAGTATTTCTTCGGAGACTTCCTCTCAGCAGATTTCTGGCAAAAAAAAGTTTCTGAAAAATCTGTCGTTCGGAGCCGACTTTAAATTGTAGGTCCCACCACTCATGTATAAAATTAACATACACAACATAAGTGGTGTCAGAAACTAGGTCGTAATCCTGACTGAAGGGTTGTAATGACCAATTATGTATGTTATGTATGAACATCTACTCCAGGACCTGGCAGACCTAACAGCAACTCATGTTTTCCCATGCTCGTCTTCGGTGGTAGCTAAGAGCTGTAGTTTTTGCTCAGTTTCTGCCGCATGACTGAGAAATTTACTTCCAAATTCACTAAAATTGTCTATAAAAACCGTGGATTAATACCCACACAATATTCTGATCAATATTTCACAGTTTTCTCTGACATCTTCTGTCTTCTGACCAGTTTCAGCAATTCTGTGGCCATCCATCTCCTACTTTCCTATACTTACATCTCTAAGGGAACAGTTAAAGAAATCACAACATTTTCTGAATTTGGTTTTGACGAATATACTCGTCTCTGCGGAGTTTAACTGTTAAAAGCCTTAGAAGTCTTTAAGAATAAAATTTTTGACTACAGTCTGTGAACTAAATGGCTACCAAACATGATTTGAGTACATGTTACCCCAGGTATTTTTGTATGAATGAATGAAAATAAATTTCTTTTTTTTTTTGTAGATTTATGATGATCATGTTAAAATTTTTGTTAACTTTTGTAAACAATTTGCATTTGTTGTTATTTTTTCTACAAAAAATAAAAAAAAACAAACTGAACTTCTACTGTTTCCCTAAATGAACAAACCATTCAGAGTCTCATCGCACAGAACAGAACAGAACCGTATTGATGCTGATAATTTTGCACCTACACTTCAGAGTAAATAACGAATACAAGTTAAAAATGAAATATTACTTGAGAAATATTATTATTTGGAATAAATAGACAACAACAATGACAACAACGACAACAACAATCAATTGTTCGACATGAATAATGCATTTTCTTTGTAATACGATCTTTGGAGGCTTCGGAAACCCAAAAAAAAAAAACAAGCCAAATACACGATAAGCAAATTCGTTAAGAAACTGTAACTGTAAGTGAAGCTGAAGCTGAAGCTGTATACGTAACTAAATGCGAGCGAACATTTTGATTTTAGAAAAAGAAGAAGAGTAGAAAAAAAACATTGTTTTTGTCGTCATACGGGCGTGAGTTCACAACTACTAGCGATGAGTAAATGTTTGATTTTGTCTTACAACAACAACAACAATAACAAATAATTAAAGAAATCTTTTTTTTTATATACATTTTGTTACAAGTGTACAAGTGTTTGTGTACAACAAATTGAGAAGAGAAGAAGAGTTGAAATGCAAACAAAAAAAATTGTGAAGTTTTTTTTTTGTTTTTTTTTGCTGCCAAAACCTTCTTACTTCTTCAGTTTGGTTTGTTGTTTCCTGTACCGTTTATTTGTTGTTTTGGCTGTTTGGAAAACATGAAAACGAAGAAAATTAAAAAATGTGATCACATGTATGTGTTAAAAATTATTCCCGGCTTGGCAAACTAAACTCAATGAACAGAAATGATACAGCGATCGATCGCAAAGCCAGCCAAACGATCTTTAGGCATTCAAATCGAATTTAATTTTTCAATACACTTGGCGTTCTGGTTGTTACTTTTTGTGTGTGTTTATTTGCTTGTCTTTGCTTGTTTGTTTGTATTTGTCTTCACTAAATGTTTTAGTCACTTCACTTTAGTTGAACGTGAACGTGAACATGAGCGTGAGTGTGTCTGTTAACAACGAATTGTTAAATTCTTCTTCTTCTTCTTTTTCTTCTTGTGTTATGCTTTAGCTTTTGTTTTTGGTCCATATTCGTAAGAAAAAAAACTTTGCTTGCCTGGTTGTTGGTGTTTGTTTAGAAGCAGGCCTTATATAGTGGCAGGTTGTGTTACATGGCTGTGTGTATGTGTGTGTGTGTGAGTGTCTATGTGTTGTTGACTGCAAAACTAACCCCCTTTTTTCCCAATGTTTTGTGAAATTACACAGGTTCTAAGTCTCACCTTTATTAAATGAATGTAGAACGTGTAGCAATAGAATCATCACTCTGGCTCTGGCTCTGGCTCTGACTATGACTCTCTGTGTGTGATGTTTTAATTCTTCTTCTTCTTCTTGTATGCCTTTATATTTATTTTCTTATTGTTATTGTATTTGTTGTTATTTATTTTTGTTTGAATTTTACATTTTGTTTTATAGCGAGATTTTTATTTCATTTCATTTGGATTTTTTTCTCTCTCCTTCTTTTTTTCATTTTCTGTTTCACATTCAACATTTCTATGGATGAGTTACGTTAAGTTAACTGTATGGTATATATGTAGCAGTGTGAGTGATATGTATGTGTGTGTGTATTGGTGTGATTTGTTTCTTTTTTTTTGTATATTTCTACTGGTGTTTTTGGCATCTTTTGAATGACAGGTTGTTGAAAAATTCAATTTACTTGAACATTTCAGTTAAGTGGGAAACATACATATGCGCGGCGGCTTCAGTCCACACAAAACAATTTTTTAATGACGGATTTCCAAGTTGAAAACAATAAAAAAACAACGAAATAAAATAAAAATAAAATCAAAATAAGATAAACGTAATCCGTGTGAATAAAAAACCGTATAAAATATACATACATACATACATACATACATATGTACAAAATTTACGTGAATGTGTATATGTATGTGTCTAGTAGAGTGTAATTTCACAGTGTTTCGTAATTCCTGTAAATATTGAAATAAAATATCGAAAAATAAAACGAAAATATTCAGAAGAAATAATTATTGTTTCAAGTGTTTAAAGCTTTACAAACCTATACGAATTATTTTCATCTACACAACGTTCATAAGAGTGTAAAAAATATTTAAAAAAATTAATTTTCTTACAACAAAAACAATTTGGTCAACATTGTTGTTACATTGTTTAGTTGAAAATTAAAGGTATGATTAAAATCATTAAAATGTAGAAAATATTGTTTTTTAAATAAACAAAAAACAGAAAAAAAAAAGTAAAATAATTTTGTTAAAAATTTTATTTGAACATTAAAGATAAAGGCCTTCTCAGTAAGAATGCAGTTTTTCATTTTAAAATGAAATGGAAAGAGGATATGTGCCAATTAATAATAAAATATGCGTCAATTAGCCGCCACTCTTAATGAAATTTTTCACACACATGTCCAGTACTTTGTTGTCCAGTTGGAATCGCAATAACTTCGTTAGCATGAGCCTGTTCTATCTATTTAGATCTTGGCCCATAGGCCACTATTAGGCGCACCATTATGTTATACGAGCATATCCCCAGTGCACAATTCCTAGGATGTATCCCCAGTATTTCTTTGCAAGCCTTCTGCATATTATTATGGCATGTCTAGCCTTTTCTGAGATGCTCTTTATAAAGGGTCCGCCAAATAACATTTTTTTTTTTGAAAATGCTTTAGAAAAAAAAACTACTGAATATATTCTCAAATTTCTTTTTTTATTTGACAGTACAATCCTTCCGGTTAATAATGGAAAATAATTTCATTCAAATGGCTGCATCGGCTGGCCATGTAGTAGCCTACACAAGTAGATGCCGATTTTGGCAAAAAAAATCATCTTTTCAGATGAAGCTCATTTTGATCTTGGCGGGTATGTAAACAAGCACGCATACATTTAAAAGCCGACGCAGCCAAAACGAGTCACTGTTTGGTGCGGATTTTGGTCCAGAGGCATAATTGGGCCATTTTTCTTCGAAAATGAGCAAGGAGTGGCCGTTACAGTCAATGGCAATCGTTATCGGGCCATGTTGAACGAATTTTTGTTAACAAAAATTGAAGAGCAGGATATTGGCAACATTTGGTTTCAACAGGACGGCGCTACGTGCCACACAGCCGAAGCTACACTCGATGTTTTGCGCCCTGTTTTTGAAGATCGCATTATCAGCCGCAGAGCTGATGTGGTTTGGCCACCTCGGACTATTATTTGTGGGGTGCCGTCAAAGATAAGTGTTACGCCGACAAGCCAGAGACAATTGACGCTTTAAAGGACAATATTCGTGAAGCCATTGGTGAAATACAGCTGCACACAATCGATAATGTGCTTAAAAATTGGACCGATCGTGTAGGCTACTGCATGCCCAGCCGAGGCAGCCATTTGAATGAAATTATTTTCCATTATTAACCAGAAGGATTGTACTTTCAAATAAAAAAAGAAATTTGAGAAAATATTCAGTAGTTTTTTTCGAAAGCATTTTCAAAAAAAAAAAGTTATTTGGCGGACCCTTTATAAGCTTTTCATCTCATACTTTTATTTATTCAGTTATATTTCCAGATATTATGGCTCCGTTTTCTTTGACATTGTCCCAGCCCATGAGTCCGTCATTTAGGAAGTTTTCTCTTTTTGTTAATGGTATGATTGTGGTCCTACCCACTGTCAATCACCAGCGACTTGAATCCCAAGACCTCTTTCAATGACATAGCAGGTTAGGTTAGGTTGAACTGGTAGCTTTGATTACCAAAGCACACTTGAGGATGCATAGCGGCCCGTTGTAATATCGTAGAGTCACTTCAAATTTTCCTTTTGTCATGAAGACTATATTATCTGCATGTCCGCGCCTCATATATTTTTGTCAGGAGTTCATCTACAGTCATGCTTCTTATTAGTGGTGAAAGAACTCCAACCTTTGGGTATCCCGTAGTTGGCTGCGTTAGCATCTCTAACAGAACAAAATATGAAACAATATTTCTTTCGGCGCCTTCCTCTCAGCAGATTTCTGGCAAAAACTCTGAGGATGAATAAAATTCCCATGAAAAGTTTCTCAAAAATCTGTCGTTCGGAGTCGACTTTAAACTGTAGGACCCGCCACTCATATATAAAAATTAACGTACACAACATAACATAACTTGTGTGAGAAACCAGGTCGTTATTCTGACTAAAGGGTTGTAAACACAAATTATGTATGCATGTTCATCTACAACTTGGCTTCTCATTAGTGGTTAGAGAACTCCAACCTGTGAGTATCTCCTAGTTGTGTAGCCCACATGCGTGCGAATGCCGCTAACAGTCGCAGAAATTTCAGCCTCAGCTTTAGAAAAGTAAAGTCTATCCACGCCGCTTGATCAAAATATGCACCAAATAGTTGCATGTTGTGGCTGCACTGGTTTCGTATCGATTGAGGACATGATGATTTTCTGACCTACAAATTCGATATTTTTCCGTATTCACTCAGCCATTTCGATGGAAATGCGCTTCGTTGGAGAAGATGACTCTTTTTAAAGCATTGGTACTGACTTCACTTTGCTTCATTTCCCATTGAATGAATTGCCGCCGACGGTTCCCATGTACTGTTGGTTTGAGCTCTTCAGCAAGCTGAAGTTTGTGTGCATGAAAGTGGAAGCCTTTTGTCAAAACTCGCTGCATAGTGCTTCACGAAATTTGAAGTTCTTGAAAACTTTGTTGATGATTTCAGGCTTTCGGCGTCACTCTCATTTACAGCAGCAATGTTTTCAGAAGGATGTTTGAAATATGGACGGAAAGGAGTCTCGTTGTTCACAACCAAAACAGTTTCATTAAATTCGATGAGTGATCAAATGAATGTTTGACACATTTGGTGCACTTTTCCCAACTGAAAATTCATCGTAGTTTAAGAGCGGCATCAGCAGCACAACTTTGCAATATTTTTGTAATAAATGTTTGCATTGCTCTTTTGTAAAGCGCCGCATTTTTAATGATTGTCACTTCCAAAAAAAGAGAAAAAAGTTACACTAGTTTTAAAACACGCACTCTTACTGAAACACTCTTTATCATTCAGACCTATGTGGATGAATTTTTTTTCAAATTATGAACAGCATTTAAGACTTAAACCAATCAAATGTTTCTGTTTTAGGTCCCAAAGATTGTGATTTACCAAAGGCAGCCTTGTCTGCCTTGCATGCTGGCGTTAATAGCTTTGGCCAATTGACGAATGGTCCACACAATGGCCAGGACATCTCATCATTGAATGGTGGTGGCAGTGCAGTAGTGGGTACCGGCGGCGGTATTGTAAGTGCACGTTTGCATGTTTCAAGTAATTTGTGCGATACACAAAATTCACTTGGCAATAATAACAATAACAACAACAATAACAGCAACAATAACAGTATGCAACAACAAGATCAGGTGAGTTTATGGAGACTACACACATAAAATCTTTTACTTTCGCTCTCTCTCTCTCTAGATCTCTTGCCATTAAAACAGAAAATTAAAAAATATCCTTCCATCCTTATGATACCATTTTTATTAATCAATGTTTTTTATCTTTTTCTTTTCTTTTGTTTTGTTTCTTTTTTCTTCTTTCTTGGTGTGTTTTTCTATTTAAAAAAATAAAATTAAAAACAAATTTAAAAAATATTTAAAAAAAATTTGAAAAAAAATTGAAAACATGAACATGAATTTTCATTGTGTTGGAATATCTCGTATAAAAAAAATTCAATTCATAATCAATGTTAATGTGTGTGTGCGTGTGTATATATATTATGCTGTGCTGTGTGGATCTCTACTGTATACATACATAAAATATAAATGTTTTATAATTATGACTGCTTGCCTCTACACCCCCCTCAACCAAATCAATCAAATCAAATCAAATCAAATCGATCAATATCTGCTCTACTATTCTAATCATAATTCAAATTGAAAACAAAAAAAAAACAACAAAAACAAACATCATAATAAACGAATAAAATAAAAACAAAAACCAAAATAAATCCATAAAAGTAAGTGTAATATTTTTCTTTTAACATAATGATTGTAATGTATTGTATTGTATTGTTGTTGTAATGTTTTATATTCTATGTTATGTTATGTGTTACTAACCAAACAGCACAATAAAAGGGAAAAAATTAAATCATTTTAAATTATGCACAAGACTAACAGAAATCATCAACAGCATTCATTATAGATCATCCGGCATGCCTATTCCTTAACCCTTTAACACCTTAAATCTTTTTAAATTTAATTATACATTAACTAAGGCCACTTTACCTAACGACTATAGAGAAAAAATGTTCTGCCTTTAAAATTAAGCATGAAGCTTTGATTTCGATAAAATTTTTATTTCATATTACCTTTCCATTGCATATGTACCAGAGATCAGCAATGAATCGATTTTTCGCTACTCATAATCATTCATGAAATTTGGAATACAAGTGAGTCAACAACATTGAAATTTAACTATGTAATCTGATTCCTTCGTACTCACTACAACGTTGATTTATTACTACAGGTTGCAATGAGTATGCATACAACGTTGACATCAAACTCATACCATTCGAAATATGTCTGATTCATAAGAGCCTACTCATTTATGTTCATAACATTAAGAAAATACTCTTATAAAACTTATAAATGATTCGACGGACTCGAATTATTCATCAACATTTACTGTCTTAGTTGTTGTTGCATTTACAAAAAAAAAGAAAGAAATCAGACACGTAAGCAAAAAGACAAAGGAGCGAGCAGAGCAAACAGAAAATCTTCTAGTGAGTATTTTAGTGTTCGTATGCGACTCATACTTATTTTGTGATTCGTGTATATGTTGAGTTATGGAGAGTCGAAGTCACCGACGTCATACGTGTACTTCAAACTTTGAATATGAGTAGAGGTTCCGCATGATATTAAAATAAGTATGAATGCGTATAAGTATCAGAAATTATGAGTATGATTCGATTCTACTCATCTTTTTGAATACTCATTGCTGATCTCTGCCTTAACCCTTCAACAGCTTAATTATTTTTTGTCTGCTTAATTATATATTAAGGAAGACCACTTTACTCGACGTTTATAGAAAAAAAATTTCTGCTTATAAAATTAAGCATGAAGCTTTGATTTCGATGAGACTTTTATTTCATATTATGATTCCTGGACCTGGCCTTACATATGTACATACACAATTGGCCATTATAACCCTTAATTCAGGATTACGACCTAGTTTCTCACACCACTTATGTTGTGTGTGTTAATTTATTACATGAGTGGCGGTACCTACAGTTTAAAGTCGATGCCGAACGACACATTTTTTGAGAAACTTTCTCATGGCAATTTTATTTTACTCTCAGAGGTTTTAACAGAAATCTGCTAAGAGGAAGCGCCGAAGAAATATCTTCTCATATTTCGTTTTGTTGGAGATGTTTGACCCGGAGTTCGAACCTATGCTAAATCACTGCCTACTAGACTATGACGACTTGCTTTGCGCATTAACTGTGTACATAATACAGTGACCATCTCTATATTGATTGCAACAATCGTCCTTTTGAAATATTTTTCGACCACCTTTTCTCACATTTCGAATGGTATTTCGACGGTAAATTTCCTAATGTTTTAAAATGCTACAACGTTAGGGAAGTATCCGTGCAGACACGATCTTTGCCGTGTGATCCACAAAGAGGTCTAGAGATTTCCTAACACTTGCTTTTGATGGTCAACTGCTGTGGCCAAAATGAAAAAATTTCACTTTCTGAAGACTTTTCATACAAAGGACCAAAATCGGAGCTGTTGTGTTGCTCGAGCTATTAAGACAATGAAAGCAGACACCGTCCAGCTCGTAATATTCAATTGCAGCTGAAAAAATTCGATTTTTCCAGGGTCATTTTCATCATTTTTGCAAATGCAATAGCATTTCACAATCACATGGAGTGAGAAATGAGGCTAAATGTGGAATGAAATCTTTTGATCGACAAATCAGCTTTGGCTGGTTCAGTGAGCATATCTACGGCATTGTAAATAATCAGGCGGCTTCAATTCTTATGTGATTTGTCTGTACATGGGTGGAGGTGCATATAAAAATGTAAAATACAGTATTTAAGGCCTAAGATAGTCCCAATTCCAGAGGATAATGTAGGTAGGTAGATAGGTAGAGATGGCTGTCCCCTCAAAAGGAATTCGGATGGACCCACTTAGGTCACATGGAGCCCATTGTGGTATCACAGTTCTCATCAATTATCCCCTTATCCTGGAAACACTTGGAGCTTCCAATGAAGCGACTCAAACTGCCGAAGTCAATGTTCGTCAGATGACCAAGATCGTTGATACAGTTGGCACCAAGATACCACTTTCTTCTTTGACATGTTCCCGATAGGTGAAGAATGGTCTCATATTCCTCCTCGTCTCTGCAGGAAAACGATCATCCTACTGATGTAAAATCGATAAATTCTGATTACCCGCTTTTATGGAACTAATTTCACAACATTTGAAACAAAAATAATCCGGGTGCTTTGAAGGGGGAATTTACTGTAGTCTAGTAGGTAGTGTGTCGGCTTATTAGACGTAAGGCCACGGTGCAAACCCCAGATTAGACATCAAAACGAAAATATGAAAATATTTTTTAGGCGATTTCTGGCAAAAACTCTGAGAATGAAATAAAATTGCCATGAAAAGTTTCTCAAAAATCTGTAGTTCGGAATCGACTTTAAACTGTAGGTCCCGCCACTCATGTATTAAAATTAAAACACACAACATAAGTGGTGTGAGAAGCTAAGTCGTAATCCTGACTGAAGGGTTGTACTGGCCAAATTTTCTCCAAATTTTTCTGCAAATTTTTTAGTCGCGATCGATTTTTAAATGTCTTTCATGGCTGTTCCATCTCCATTATCTTCGTAGCTTTTTTCGTGATGCCATCATATCATTTTTAGTCGATAATCTCTTAACATTTTTTTGGGTTAGGCTGGACTGGACGCTTTCATTTGTGGATGCTTCAATAATGTTTGTGTGAACAGCTTGTGTGGCATGTTTTAATCCGCTCAGCTAATATGAAACAAAAAAGAAATACTTAAGTAATCTCTTGATAATATCATGTTTTCTTATATATTTACGTATT
The DNA here is from genome assembly GCA_932273835.1 of Sarcophaga variegata. Classification (NCBI taxonomy): domain Eukaryota; kingdom Metazoa; phylum Arthropoda; class Insecta; order Diptera; family Sarcophagidae; genus Sarcophaga; species Sarcophaga variegata. The sequence goes on along the minus strand of OW026360.1, from coordinate 8,729,015 downwards.
AAAATATTTCGTAGTCTTATTAAAATGTATGCAGAGGTTCAGTATTTTAATTGTGCTTTAAAATAGTTTGCATGGTTAAGTGTTGTTCACATTGTTTTTTTTTTGCCACGAAAAAACGCTTTTATATAATTTTTTTTTTTCAATTCAAAATAATTATTTTGTTTGTGTGTTCTTTTAGAATTCGGATAAAAATAACAAACAGAAACGCCATCGGACACGTTTCACACCAGCGCAGCTAAATGAACTGGAAAGATGTTTCTCCAAGACCCACTATCCGGACATATTTATGCGCGAAGAAATTGCAATGCGCATTGGATTAACCGAATCAAGAGTACAGGTAAGTTTCCCCACAATTTCTGTAAACTATGTTGCATACTTAGTATGCTGAAAGTGTGTAGAGAGAAAGCCTTTAAATAGTTCACAAATGTTACTTTAATATGGCAGGCACTGGCTGTTAATCCTGGTAGATTGATTTACAGCCATGGTCATGTACATGTACAAGCATACTAATGAGATGGTGCTACCCTATGAAAATCTAGTGAAAGCCTTGCAAATAGAAAAAAAATCATAACCAAAATAACATGGCTTTATTAGATGACAAGAACAACAACAGCAGCAGCAAAAAACAAGCCGGAAAAATTGGAAAAAAGGATTAGAAAATGACATAAAATTCATGCCAATAATGATGTTGTTGTTATTGTTTTTTTTTTTTGTTGTTGTTGGTTTTTGTATTGTATTTTAAATAAACCACATCCATAACAATAACAATAATAGAGTAAAACACGATAAAGTTAATTTATATGCTAATTTTATTAACAATAACAACAACAACAACAACACACTACTATAGCCATACATACATACATAGATTGTGCTTTTCCCCCTCTGCTTTAAGGATAATACGCTTAAAGCCTTTAGAATGACATTTTAAGCCTAAAATCAAACATATTTTTGTCTTTTAACGCCATAAAACGGCCAATAAACACCTTCTCTTCTCTCTAGCCTCCTTCCTTCCTGACTTCCTTCCCCCTCGTTTTTGTTGCTTGCTGTTGCACGATGTTAACACCCTGTCAGTTTCTCAGCCCAGTAGAGAATGTAAGCCAAAGGGAAGAATACAAAAATAAAAAGAACAGAAGAAAAGAATGTGGAGGGTTGGTGTATGACAGTGACCATTATTAGCTCCTTTTTGCGTTCTCTATGGCCTTTGTTGTTGTTGTTGTTATTGTAGATTTGAAATTAACATTGATTTACAATTATTAAAAACCATTTATCAATTGAAAATCCAAATGTTGACTTTAATTTTGTGCCAAGAAACGCGGCGAATTATTTGCGGCCTGCTTGGGATTCTGTTCTTCTGATTGTGTTCTCTTTTTGGCTGCCAGTGAAAATATTCTTCAATTAATTTTAAATTTTATTGGAAAAAATGTCATTTGAAACACAGATTCATCATGGAAAATAACAGAATGAAGCAAAGAATAGAACTTAACCAAAGTAATACCCATACTGAAGCCGGTTTACTGCACAAGATAGTTCAAAAGCTAGTATAAGATGACCTTTCATGGGACTTACTTAGGTACTTAATTGGTCTTTACAAGCAAGCAGTTCTACATACATACATACAAAGTTGGTCATTACAAGTCTTTAGTCAAGATTACAACTTAGCTTCTCACGCCACCCATGTTGAGTGTGTTAATTTTATCCACATGAGTGGTGGAACCTACATTTTAAAGTCGTTTCTGATCGAAGGATTTGACCAACTTTTGATGGCAGTTTTATTTCACTTTCAGAGTTTTGCCCGAATACTGCTGAGACGAAATCGTCACAGAATTTTGTTTTGATTTTTAATTTTGTTCAAGATGTCTTAGCCGGGATTTGAACCACGGGCCCTCGCCTAATTAGCCGATATGTTACCTACTATTAGACTATGGGAAACCTCACAAATTTGTTATTCCTAAATCTGTCCCTTTGTTTATAAAATATTGAGTGGCAGTCAGAATTACAATCTAGCTTTTCATGTTACTCATGTTCTGAATGGTAATTTTATCCACATGAGAGGCGGAACGTGTAGTCGTGTCTGAATGACAGATTTTTGAGAAACTTTTCATGGCAAAATTTTATTTTACTCGCAGAGTTTTTGCCAGAAGGCTGCTGAGACAAGTTGTCAAAGAATTTTTTTTCACTTTTCATGTTATTCGTGGTGTCTGAGCCGTGGTTTTAATTACGGGCTCTCCTCTGATAAGCCAACACGTTATCTACTAGATTACGGTAAACATCACCAAACTGTGATGCCTGAGCGGAGTAGCAGAGTTCAAAAGAGACTATACGAGCTGTGAAGATAAATACGAGGATTTATTCAGAAACACTGGATTGGTTAGCCACAGATGGAGGCATGAGTTAGATAAAATGATAGACATTTCGAAAGGGCCTTTGAGTTACATTTTAATAGAAAATTTGCCTCAGTGAAGCTTATAAAAGAGATGAGTGCTGCATTATCCTTCCAACAGAAAATAGAAAAAATTCGTAAATTGTTTTCTCTCAAAGCAGTCGAGTTTTTTCAACGTTTCATAACCGTGGATGAAACAAGGATCCACCCTAGCTCATCTAAGAAAAAAGAACAGTCAAGGCAGTGGTACAGTTTGGGAATAGAGTGACCGAAGAAGATAATTCCAGTTACGTAACCTTGTAATGCGTGATATTTTTGGGATCTACGTGAGAGAAGTTTCAAACATTAAAATCAATGAACTGTAGTTGCTCTAGCACTCGCTCGCTATGTCTACAACATTGTGAAAATTCAGCCGGCTTTAATTGTTGCGTGAATTGAGCTTTCTGAGGATAGAGTTCAAAATCCAATTCCAAATATGCCATAATGAGTCGTAAGATAGCTCCAATCGATGCCGTGAAATTAATAAATTCGGATTATTCGTCACATTTGCACTAACAGAGGCGATAGTTTCAGCCGTTCTTACATTGCAATGGTGCACAGATCTGACCACGTAGTTAACGCCTCCAATCTTTACAATTTTTTTTATAATTTTGCCAATTTGATGCACATCAGGGCGACTACAATCACTCCGTAATGCTTAAAAAGTGTCAATGTTTCAATCGCTAAATTTATAGAAAGTTTTAACTACGGTACCTCGATTGCTATTTAAAATTAAAATGTGTGGTGAACTTAGGCTTGGCTTCCATAATTCTCCAGCCTATTTGTAGGTGCCATGATATCAACAATAATTCATTCGTAAAATTTTGACTTTAAATTGCTTTAAGATATGTTTTTTGTCTTTCAATTTAAAAGAAAATCATTCTCTTCATCATTTTACATACGCAAAGAAGAAAGTTTCTGTATGGAATTGTTTGTTTAACAGCACTTTGGTAGCAAAGTTTTAGGCTTTCAAAATTAGCCACCTGTTGACTTTTACAACAGACTAGAAGACAGAGAGAGAGAGAGAGCAGAGAAAACTATTTAACCAAATAATACAAGCAAAACTTTGGACATTTATTTAAGCCACAAGGCAAATATTAGACTCCCACTTACACAATATTGGCCATTAACATCTTGTGCATTGAATTTATGAAGCCAAATAAAATTTCTATTCCAGTCCCAGTGACTGTGTGCGAGTGTAAGTGTAAGAATATCAAAGATCAGACTAAGTTAAAGTTGTAATGGCCCCCTCTCTGATACTGTACAGAAGGAACGGAACAAACAAAATAAATTTAATGGAGCAGTAAATTTGATTGTCGCATAAAGTAAATCTGCTGTATAGCCAGCCTGGCATCCAGACGGTTTGTGCTGCAGCCAGCCATTTTGCCTTCCTTCTTGGTTTTCTCTTTTGGTGGCAAAAAAAAAAAAACAATTTACTTGTGCTCTGCTCTTTTGCTTCGTTGTATGGGTGTTTAAATTTGAGTTTATGTGATATTCATAAAGTACAACCAAACAAAGTAGTAGCATACATTTAGGCTTTAAATGTAAAATATGTTTAAAAGCATATTTCATTGGGCTGCCAGGATATTATTTAAAAACATTCCTTTTCATTTTACCGTCAGAAATATTTGGAAAAAAGCAAATGAAATTTTAAAATCTAAATTTAAAAAAAATAATGTTTAGTGTGGTTGTCATGTGAATTTCTATGTAACAATGATTGCCATGATGTTTGACAAACATTGTTATCGAGATTGCAATTCATGTTGAACTAGAATTTGGTTTGTTGCACAATATTCTAACAGACCAGAGAAAAAAACAGCAACAAATTGTGGTTAAAAGCTATCAAATGACAGTTTTTAGAAATATTTGGAAAATATGTCTGTTGTTTGCCGTGACAAGCGTTCGTTGGTCACATGAAACATGAATAAACATTAAAAACAACATGTCAATCCCGTATAACAACGAATTTAGAATTCATTGATGGTTTAGTTTAGTTTTTTTTTACATAAAATTTTTGATTTTTTTGAGATGGCGGTGGTGGTCTGTTTGGAATTATTTTTTCTGCAAAGATTTTAGACACGAATTTATGTATGACAAGATAATAAAACCCACCTACATTGGAGGCCTCAGGTCTTAAGAGGCGGATCAAAAGTATTCTAATGCAATTGACTTTTCTCTCCATCACCACTGTAAGGACCATTTGGTTTCCCCAAGAGATCTGCCTCTCACACGGCTGGCTATTGAAATTTGTTCAAGTTCCCTGAGTATCGTTCGTCCTCAAGTGTATTTTAGGCGCTTCTAGCTCTTGAGGCCTGAGAATTCCGCTCTCACGTCATCCTTTTAATTCTAACGGAATTCATTCAGATGTTATCTTGGTCTCCATTATTCATTTTCTACGTTTAATTTGCATGAGTATGTGTTAAACGATTTGTTAAGTTTGTGCGATACAGATTGCTGACTTTGTTTGAACAGAATATTCTGCATGAGCATCTAAGGTACTTGATGGTGAATGCCCTTAATTTTTAGGTGCTTATGTTCGATAATAGTCACGTTTAACTGCTATACAATAGAGTAAATGTATTCAATATTCTAAGCTTGGTTCACTGGACGTTTATGGTCTTCTACATACTGATTGCGACCTTTCTTGTTCTATTAAGACTACTGTTTGCATCTGATTCTGCACTGTCATAGGTAATCACTTACTGCCTATATAGTAGAGGCTATCGAAGCTTGATTATCTCGATTGTAAAGCTTTTTATCCTCATGCCTTTGGCTGTTTTGGTATTTATTTCAACACCAACATTACATTCCAGTTTTGTTTGCATTTTGGAAACCTTGTGTTTGATCAGGATGAATTCATCCCGAGTTTCGCAAGGAAGACTTCATTAATTTTAATTTGCTCTAAAGAGAATATTATGAGAAATATCACCCACCATTAGAAGTCGCCGTAGTCTAGTAGGTAGTGTGTTGGCTTATTAGACGTAAAGCCAGTGTACGAGCCCCAGGCCAGACAGGAAGACAAAATACAAAAAGTATTTCTTCGGCGACTTCCTTTCAGCAGATTTCTGGCAAAAATCTAGGAGTAAATAAAATTGCCATGACTAAGTTTCTCAAAAATCTGTCGTTCGGAGTCGACTTTAAACTGTAGGTCCCACCACTCATGTAGAAAATTAACACACACAACATAAGTGGCGTGAGAAACTAGGCCGTAATCTTGACTGAAGGGTTGTAATGACCAATTACGTACGTATCATCCACCATTATGTTAAACAGTTGAGGTAATACATGGCATTCTTGTTCTACTCCAGTTTTGATCAACTAAAGATTTCCGTAGTAAAGAACTCCGGGTTCTCTATGTCCTTTCATACCTTCGAGTTATCCTCCGGGATACTCATGCCTTCGCAGTTGGGATATTTTACACTCTAGGGATTGCTTTATTACGAGTATACAGCGTAAAGTATAGGGCTGATCTAGAAACCAGACGATCTCTCAGTTCTCTGCTGTATTTTGAGGTCTTCTGGTCTTTTTTATTGTTCCTTTAGTTACTTTATGGAGCAGTTTCTAAATTTCTTAAAAATCTGTCGTTCGGAGTCGACTTTAAACTGTAGGTCCCACCACTCATGTATAAAATTAACACACACAACATAAGTGATGTGAGTATGACGTTGTACAATGGGTCAAGTCGACCTCCGGGTACTGTACTTGTCTTAATTGACGAGTACACGTCCTCTAACCTAACCTAATCTACTTTATGGAGCACAAGGCAATCACAAGGCATCACGTTCATGTTTCTATTTTTATTCTGAGTGTCTGTTTCATTTACCAGCTACTTAGGCGTTCGGGGTATTGTAGCTGGTTCTAGAATAATAGGGTTGCCATCTATCTTTCCCTATGAAAATATTTTGAGTTGTTTTTAGTAAATCTAGTGGAGAAGAGCTTACATAAATCATGACGGAAATAGTTTCTTTGAAATCTTCCTTATAAGATTCAGGGTTTCTCTGGCTTGTTGCCATATACTTTAGCCTCTATGCTATGGCACGTCAAAGGCTTTTAATTTTCGGAAACCTAAAAATAGAAAATGAATGAATTTCTTTCAACAAGCAATTGTTATTTAAAAATAAAATAATTTTCCTTTACTTTACTTTACTTCACATTCTTCTTATTGCTAACGTGTATGCTATGACTGGGGTTGCCAAGTGTATGTATGTGGCTGGGTTGGGTTTGGGGTAGTTTTGTCTGTGGGTTAAATAAATCTATCGGTGATTTATGGTTGGCAAGAAATTAGTCTATTAATGTTACATTAAGACAGCAATGAATGCCAGTCATTTATCATGTCTTAGGCTGAGGAGGGTGGCTAATAAACTATAACAACAACAACAACAACAATGAGATGAAAATAACTTTTTAACTTTTAATATGAAAAGAATCTTTGACTCTTTGATTTTCTCTCTCTTAAAGCTTAAGGATATCATCACTTTATTAACAGTTTTTAAACACTTTTATCTGCAATTGTTTAATAAGAGTTTAGGGAATAAAAAATAATCATCATATTCGTATTCATGGATATTCAATTAAAACTGTTTGTGATGAAAACAAGTGCAAAAAAACAAAATTAATCATGAAAAATTCATAACGTCTACCTGCTACACACTAACCTTACACCATACACGCGTTGTGAATTCTTTGAGCACGTGACAGTATTACAACAGTTTCCCCAGCAACATGTTGAAATGCCATGTATTTATAGAAATTAAAATTAAAACAACAAATTTTTCATAAAAATTTATTCAATGAAAACATTTGAATTTATTTTTTAAAAACAGAAAATTGGTTGGTGGGGATACAAACGAAACTAAAACCAAAAAATTAAATTCGCAAATCGATTCACACAAAAAAAGTTAAATTTTAGCATGTAATTGCTGTTGTTGCTATTGTTACAATGCCACCAGACGCACACGTTCGCCCATAAACCGCTACAAATAAAATAATTTTAATAAAAACAAGGCACCAGGCCTACTAAAAATCTCCAGTCTTCCCATTCCAAAAAATGAAAACAAGGAAGCATTATTAGCCCTGTCTACCATCACTAACTGTGCATCAACAGATTAACTCACGTGTCAACACTGCCAACAATAAGAATTTCTATATGCAACACCCCCCCAACAACAACAACAATAGCTGTTTTGACTTATTACAGGCTAAATTAAGTTTTCTTCCGCTCGCTTTCATTTCATTCTCCGTCACTGGCTTCATAACACATGTATTCCCATGCATGTAACTCTGTCAATGGGAAGTGTATGGAAGGGGGTGCCTTCCCCTTGGCTGGCTTTAAATAAATTTTTACAAATTAAATCTCTTATTATGTTGTTGGTCATTTTAATGTTGCCACGAAAATGTTTATTTTCATTTGGCATCCAACTGTGCACAGTGGGTGCTATTGTGTGTTTAAGACAAACACAGCCTTAAGCGGATTTAAAGGCGGCGTACAGTGTGGTGTGTATGTGTGTGTCTGGAACAAATTACGAAATTTGTTTTAAAAATAGATTCAATTTAAGAGAGGCTGGAGTTCTCTTTAAACAAATTTCTGTAAACAAAAACAAATTAAATGTAACGTATACAGCAAAAACATTACACATGGAAAATTTCCATTTTGAATCCTTTTTTATAAGGAATGCCAAGGTCTTGAAGCAACTCTGGTTGGAATCAACAGTTTCATATTTCTGAAGGTCAATTTTAAAATTACACGCATTAGCTACCACTGTTGACAACGTTGAAGGAGGAAAGACTACAGGAATCCGAAAAAAGTTCACGCATGAGAATACAAGTGTAAATAAAACCGAACCCTTACAGCCGATGAAATCTAGAAGAAAGTTCGTAATACAATCCCTATCGTTCGTGATTAGCCAATCGACGAAGTAATGTTACACATCTGCGTGAAAAAATCCATTTTGTTGTTTACACTCAATTTCCTCTCAGAGCATAAAAACTAAGGCAACCTGTACTGGCAACTTAAGTTGCCACTGGGCACTAATGGGTTAAGCAGTTACGCATGCGATTCCGGTGTTGCAGCAGGTTCTAGAATAATAGGGTTGCCATCTATTTTTACCTATGAAAATATTTTGAGTTGTTTTAGTAATTGTAGTGGAGAAGAACTTACATAAATTATGATGAATAGTTTTCTTGTTCTCTTCCGTATAAGATCCTGGATTTCTATGGCTTGTTGTCATGCACTTTAGCCTCTATGATATGGCACTTCAATGGCTTTTTGTAGAGCCTCTTAATATTAGGAAACCTAAACATAGAAAATTTCCAATGAATTTCTTTCAACAAGCAATTGTTATTTAAAAATAAAATAATTTTCCTTTGCTTTACTTTCTTCATCTTCTTCTTATTGCTAACGTGTATCCTATCCAAGGGTAAACATAACCGAACCCTTACAGCCAAAGAAATCTTGAAGAAAGTTCATAATCCAATCCCTATCGATAGTGATTAGCCAATCGGCGAAGTAATGTTACACATCTGCGTGGAAAAATTATTATCGAAGAATGGTATAAAATGCAGGGTAGGCCGCAATGCGTGCTCAAGTGAGCTTTTGGTATCAAAGGTAACACTCCAACCTATCAGTATGTTGAACCGAATGTCATCCTTGCAATGCTTTACTTCTGATAAGTTGAAAACATTTACCAAAGAAAACTCGAAAGAAAAAACGAAATTTTTTAAAAACTGTTTAAGGACAGTTTTTTCTTCCATACAGACGATATCTGAACTGTTAATTGTTTAAAGTTCATGGCCTAATTTAGAACCACTTTGATTGGCAGACGTCTCTAAAACCATAGCTTACTCGAGGAGTAAGGAGCATTACGTTGTAAGACCAATATTCTGTCATTCAATTATAACTCCTGGTTAACATTTTTCGTCCATCTTAATATCCGAATCGCCTTTGGCTACACATTATCTATCAATAAATTCTGGGTGCCCATAAATTCATCAATTTCGGTTCCTCAGTGCCACCGAACAATGACAGAGAAAATGTTCTGTGGTCTCCTTTTCTTCCTCATCTTTACAGCTTCTGCAAAAACCATTGTAAAGTATTGCCAAACTCTGCCTGTCTGTACCCAGAGACCTGTGTCCCATTATTACTTCCATAAAGTTCCTAAGTTGGACTCTGGATCATTGGTTTATCGTTCTGCATTTGAATTTTCTGTTATAATACATACATACCAACATACATAATTGGTCATCACAATCCTTCAGTCCGGATTACGATCTACATATCGTAGAATACATAACGTAGAATTTAAAAATGCAAGAACATTAAAAGAATTAATTATAGAACGAAGGCGTCGATATGTTGTGTGCCTTAATTTCATACATGAGCGAAGGGACCTACAGTTTAAAGACGATTCCGAACGACAAATTTTTGAGAAACTTTTAATGGCAATTTCATTTATTTACTCTCCAGAGTTTTTGCCAGAAATCTGTCGAGAGGAAGTTGCCGAAGAAATATTTTTTCAAATTTCTTTTTGATGTCTGACCTGGGATTTGAACCGTGGCCTTACGTCTAATAACCCAACACACTACCTACTAGACTACGGCGACTTCAACTTAACATTGTAGGTCCGTCCGGTTTCTTGTTACGTTCAATCTTGCCGTGTTCAAGAACTCTTGTGATTGTAATCGTCGGATGTTTCGCATTTTCGCCCAGGGATTCTTGGCATTCTTAGGCAATCAATCTCTCAAGGAATCTAACAGGATTAGCACAACTGTAGTCTTTCTTGCCATTATTTCAACCTGCATAGAACAACAGAACAACGGGTAGTCGCCGTACCCTAGTAGGCAGTTTGTTGGCTTACAAGACAAGAGATCGTGAGTTCAAATCTCAGGAAAAAGAAAAGAAGTATGAAAGTATTCTGCGACTCCTTTGCAGCAGTTTTCTGGCAGAAGCTGTAAGGGTACATAATATTGATATGAAAATCTTCTCAAATCAGTCCTTTGGAATTTTCATCAAATTGGCAATTTACATGAGTAAAATGACACACACAACTTGGTTGGCGTGAGAAGCTAGGTTATAATCCTGACTAAGGGCAGGTAATGATCAATTAAGTGAAAGAAATCCGTTGAAATGGTGACAATGGTGTTAAAGCGGAAAGGCTATGTTGAACAAACTTCTATTCACGAAGCGTTGCAGAAACATATCGCTTCGCGGAGTTCGATTTGTGAAGAAAAGTTGATCAGTCGTTTGCAATTCGCATCAAACCATATCTGCTGTTAAACTCTTACTTCGTAAGCCCTGTGCAAAGCTTCTCTCCTATCTTTCTAGTATTTGTTAGCCTTGAAGTTTGCCCATCTAAACAGATTATTGATCTCCTAAAGCAGGTCAATAGAAATTATTTCACACGCCTGTACATGGAGCTGTAATACCTTGTTTGGAAACGATTCTTCCAGTTGAATTCATTTATTTGATTGTCACTGCGCCCTAGGTAAAGGGTGGTGCATTTGTGCTTCGTAAGTGGTTAGAAAGTGGTGCAGAATCTCGGCTTTGATTGGAAATCTATCAAACCTGCTTCACTACATTGTGTTTGCTTTACAAAGTGCAATCTTGGACCCATCTTGGTCTAAAGTTTTCTCGTCTTCAAACTTGAAGTCCTTAAGTGGTGCGCAGCCATTTTTGAAATGCGGAAGATCAGGCTTACGAATCCATGCACATTTAAATACAAAACTTTAAGGCAGTGGTGGAAAATATGAAAAGAATTATTTTCTAATTAAGGAAGCAAGTATTCCGCTATGAGGGCTGTTGGGTTGTGGGGTTACGTTTTTCTTCTGCTTATTAATTGATTACCTTGACTACAAAAATACTGAGCGTGCAGTGCATACCTTCAACATTTCAAAGAGACTTGAATTTTCCTCAGAAATTTTGGATGTTTAAGTTGGTGGTACAGGTGTAGGTGGTAGGTGTGTAGAATGTTGGTAAAGGAAACTCTTGACAAGTAGGATAACGGCTGTTTCCGTTGTTACAGTTACCATTACAGTTACAGTTACAGTTGCTTGCATGATGTGTGTTTAGTTTAGAGATACAAAATAAAAACATTCCTTTTTACAATAACAACAACAACAAACGGAGGAAAATAAATGAAAATAAAAACAAAAAAATAACGCTAGATATTGTATGTATGTAGAGAGTGATAGAAGAGAAATATTCAGCCATTCAGTCATCCATCTTCAAAGGCTGGTTGTTATTGCCAATGTTTTTTGGAATTTTCAATTTTGGCTACCTAAGCTACGAAATTCAAGTTGAACAACATGAATGCATGGATACGCGCAACACACAGCATGGAAAATGCATTGCCAGTGGCAACCGGAAGTGAAATATTTTTGTAAATGTATTGCGTGTATATGTTGTTTTCTTCTTCTTGTTCTTATTTTTCTTTTTTTTTATTTATTTCTGGCATTTTGTGTTGTTAATTTTTGTGTACCGTAGAGGGAGGAGTAAAACAGATTGAAATTGTTTTTGTTGTTTGAAATTCCTTTCAACACATTTTTTACTGAGAGACTGAGACGGCGAGAGTCAAAAAATAATTCACAATAGCTTTCAACCCCTCAATTTGCTGGGGCAAAATAGACCTGCGCCGATATCAGTTCTCACTTTCATGTGAAAAAAGAAACGAATTCTTGTTGTTTTTTTTTGTTTATAAAAACTTTAGTTTTTTTGCTTCTTTCTCATAAAATTCACAAGTTTTGCCTCCTGTTTTTTTTTCTGGTTTTTTTTTGTTTTTTTGTTAGAAAATGAAGAATTTGTTTAGAAAATTCCATTTGAAAACAATTCAAGTAAATATTTTGCCTCAACTCTTCAAAAAAGCTGGCAATTGTTTCATTGTTGCTGTATTAAAACGAAAAGAAGAGAAGCTTTTTTAATCAAAGAAATTTAAAAAACTAAAGTTTTTATTTTCATTTTCTTGTTTTCTTGTAATTCTTGGCTAACAACCATCGCCATCTCTGGCTGTCAGAGAGAGTCCTTCTTGTGTTTTCAGTTCAAATAAATTCCTGAACAAAAATGTTTTCATTTTCATTTTCTTTATTGCTTCAAAGCCAAAAAATTTAATAACAAAATACAACATTTTATTGACAACAACAACAACAACAACAACCAAAACTACAACAAACAGAAGCAGAATAGCTAACAATACGTAGTAGTAAAAACATTATCTTTTATGTTGACATTTAATTTAAAATTAAATTAAAATACGATGTCATGGATTTCTTTTTTTTTCTCTTTTTATTTCGTTTACCATGATTTTCTTTCTTTTTTTTTTTGAACTCCACTTTGAATTCATTTTGTGGGGGGATGCTGCCACATTAATGGTTGCCACTGTGTGTTTCCTTTATTGTGTGTTATTCTCTTCAGTTTTATTTTTCTATTACAACAACCACTACAATTTTATGTCTTTGGAGTACGATAAACCAATGAAATCTTATGGCGAAAAAAATAAATTTAATTCTTCTTCTTGCCATTGCTATTAGATGGGGCATGTGACCTTTTATTGCAATGGGTTCACAGTATTAAGGTTCATGAAATTATAATTTAAGATTTTGTGTAAAACGTGCACGGTTCCGTTGTAAGGTTCAAATGGAAAAAAATCGGTCTCCTTATAAAATACCGTATGTTTTAAGTACATTGCTATGCAACATTAAAATTATAGAATACCAGTAACTGTTTCCGCTATCTGTGTAGCTTATTTGACAAGCTTGATGGCCCCAAAGCTGACATAACTAAACACAAGAATCCGATCGAACTAAGCTAGTATGCATCATCCCGATCACAGTGGCCAAGTTTACATCCATCCATCCCTTGCGGGGTTCAGATATAGGTTATTTGGCTCTCCAACCCTTGTCAGCTTGACGGAGCTATCTATCGTCCATTGATATCAAGGATATAGCATCGTTTATCAAGCTTTCTGGCTGGTTTTCCAACGTAGGGTAGTCGTGCTTTTTGAAAATGTGCAGCCCTTGCGCTGACCAACTTCCCCCTCCTTGGATCTGAGGAACTTAGTCATTATAGAGGCTGCGTTCACCTGTGGCATCACATGGGCCGCAATGCGTGCTCAAGTGAGCTTTTTGGCAAATTAAAGCTACCACGCTAACCTAACCTGACCTAAGCCAGTATGGATCTCATCGTATATCAAGTTTATCATGAGGAACTAAAACTTGTACTTGCACTTCATGGTATTAATGTGAACGATGTTTAGTTTCAACAGGATGGTGCAACTTGCCACACATCTGATGGCACAATCGATTGCATCAAAAGTTTGATGACCCTTAAATTAGCCGAAATGGTGAAGCCAATTGGCAGCCAAGAAGCTGCGATTTGATACCGTTGGCCTGTTTTCTGTGGGGCGTCGTTAAAGAAAAGTGTAGTGCCGACAAACCAGAAACAGTATAGTTACCCTAGTCTAGTAGGTAGTGTGTTGGCTTTTTAGACGTGAGGTCACGATTCAAACACCAGGTCGAAATATGTACAAATTTTTCATCGGCAACTTCCTCTCAGCAGATTTCTGTCAAAAACTCTGACTGTTAAATAAAATTGCCATGAAAAGTTCCTCAAAAATTTCTCTTTGGAAGACGACTTTAAACTGTAGGTCCCGCTACTCATGTATAAAATTAATACACACAACATAAAGTGGTGTGGGGTCGTAATCCTGACTAAAGGGTTGCAATGGCCAATTATGTATACATATATGATAAGACGGCTATATGGGTTAAAAACCTTTCTGCAATGGAGGAAGAGAAGTCTATAAAGATGAGCTATGAACGTGTATATTGGAGGAATCTCTTCTCAAGCTAATTAGCTTAAGACGATCTTTACTTTTGTTGGAATTATTACAGGAGTAAACATTTCAGTTTGAGGATAGTAACTGGAAGCGCTCTGTAAAATCAAAGAAAACTTGTTTAGAATGGAGATCTCCTCAAGCGTAATATATCGAATGTTTGTTGAGGAGCATGAATCACCAGAACACATACTTCGAAAGCTGTGTTATGGTATTAAATAGTTGACAGAGAGTTATTTTTACAGACGGCGAGTAGCTTACTTAAGCTTTTCAGAACAGTAGGATAGGGCAAGAGGCTATTGGGATACCTTTTGTATGGTAGAATAAGGCCGTTACAATACATCGTATGGCCGAAGTATTCTAGCATCTCTACAAGACAGTCATAACAATAATTTGAGTTTATATTGGTTGCCAGATTGACTTCCTGCTCTGTGATATATACGCGATAATTATTACTTTGTAAGAGAGTGATAGCATTGGAGGTTGAAGAAACGGAAGGTATTGCAGGAAACATGCAAAGAATTAAGCTGTTCCTTGTAGAATAATTTGGAACCTTATTAAAGCATTGGCGTTGGACAGATGAATATAAAATTCTATTTGTCCTCGAGTAAAAACCCAACCCAATTTATTTATTCGATTAAAAACAGAATTATTGTAAAAGAAATCCAATAAATTTCTTTAAATATACATGATATGCACTTCATTACAGACGTACATACATATATACAGTGGTGGCCTTATAATTAAAAACGATGTTTCTGGAACAGAGTTCTCTGGAGTGACGAATCTAAGTTTAGTTTGTCTCAATCTGATGGAAAAACGTATGTAAGACGTCCTCCAAACAAAGCCTTTGATCCCAGGTACACAGTGAAAACTGTAAAACAAATTAACAAACATAGATGTTGCTAAGTCGTTTCTAATTATAAGGCCACTACTGTACATTTAAATTCTGTCAACTTGGCTTCTTAGGCTGTGAATATTTAAAATATTTCGCCTGCCGTAAAAACAATTCTTAAAGCATTTTTCATGTAACTGTAACAGTTTTTTTGTTTTTGTTTTGATTTGTAACTTAAAATAAACAACAACAAAAGTAAACATTGATTATAATAAACAAACCAACAAACACCCAACAAATCAAAAAGAAAAGAAGGAGAGGAAGAAGAAGCAGAAGAAAAAACTTTTTAATAAACAAAAGTCAAGTTTATGCAGTTCATAAAAGACACTTTTTTTCGTTCTGTTTATGTAACTCAGCGTTAAAGCGTTAAACCACAGGCAGAAAAAAACAACGAAAACAAAAACAAATGAAACGTCACTTCTAAGGGAGGATATTTTTCCCACAACAATAATTACTGGGGTGCGTATAATGAATGTGTGGCAGAGAGACAAACAAACGCACCAAAACAAGTAAAAAATCTGTTCAAAAAAGCCCAACAAAAATAATAAGAAACTTATGCTTGTGGTTACAAGGTGAATACGGATGAATGGAGGATGAATGTGTACGAATTTTTATGCCGGTTATTGTTGTTTTTGTTGTTTATTTTTTGTCTTTCTTTCTTGCCTTCTAACACCAGCATCCTCATATAATGTTTGGTTTGGGAATACAATGAACCTGTTGTGTATTGAATTTGGAATAAATGTGTGTGTGCTGCTGTTGCATGGCATTATATTGCCATTTGATTTGTTTTTTGTTTTTCTTACAGAATTATTAGATGATTATCATCATTATGATATTAAAATGATCATTGTCATCATAAGACTGGTAATATTGATACTGTGGTGTATCATTTTCAGGGGTGGTGGTGTGCAGGTTAAAGGTTGTTAATAATGCGTTAAGATTTCCTTTTTTTTTTTTTGGTATAACAAACGGCCGTCAGACAACAATAATTGTGCGTTTCAATTGGAAAAAAAAAACGCATTAAACACCTGTCATCATTCTTAAAACGATACTCTTAAAATAAACAAAAGCATGGGGGGATAAAAATCAGTTCATGGACTCATTTTGACAACATTTTGAAACAAACAGATCGTTTTGGAATATTATTTTTAAATATATTCACTATGCTGTATTTGTTATATTGTAGGCAAATGAGCCGTCCCTCTCAAATACAGCTTTCTTGTGCGTTGACATCCTAATGTCTTGAACACTATGCTATATCACATAATAAACGGAGTTCTGTCCGTACCCAGATCTAGCTCGAGTTAATTATTGCTTGGTCTGAGACCTTGTAAATGTAAGAATTTAATTGTACGACATATGCACTGAACTCTGAAGACTCCTAGTGAAGAAAATCAAAGTGACCACGTCAATCAGCACCAGAGGTTCGCTTTTCAAGCCTAACGCTCTCAATCAGTATCAGTGGTTCGTATTCAAAGCCTGACTCTTTCAATCAGTACCAGAGTTTCGCATTCAAAGCCTGGTTGTCTTAATCAGTCTCAGAGGTTTGCATTCAAAGCCTGACTTTCTCAATCAGTATCAGAGCTTCGCATTCAAAGCCTGACTGTCTCAATCAGTATCAGATGTTCGCATCTAAAGCCTGACTCTCTCAATCATTATCAGAGGTATAGATTCAAAGCCTGTCTCTCTCAATCAGTATCAGAGGTTCGCATTTAAAGCCTGACTCTCTCAATCAGTATCAGAGGTACGGATTCAAAGCCTGACTGTCTCAATCAGTATTAGACGTTAGCATTTAAAGCCTGACGGTCTCAATCAGTTGGCATTTCAAGCTTGACTCTCTCTATCAGCATCAGAGGTTCGTATTTAAAGCTTGACTATCGAGAAGGATAAGCCAAATGACAGAAGTCAGAGGCGGACATCAGAAAATAAAGTGGACAATACTCTCTTCCTCTTCAACTGATCTACACTTACTTACTGACTTAATTGGTCATTACAAACCTTTAGTTAGGATTAGAACCTAGCTTCTCCCACCACCCATGTTGCGTGCGATAATTTTATCCATGAGAAGCGGAATCTATAGTTTAACGCATGACAATTTTATTTTTGTTCTCAGAGTTCTTGTCAGAAAGCTTCTGAGAGGATGTTGCCTTTTTGTTTGATTGTCTGAGCTAGGGGTTGAACCCCTAATAAGTCAACACACTACCTACTAGACTGAAGTCGAATTTGGAGTCATTAAACGTGTCTACCCACTGCAGAGACAGAGATGTGCCTAGGATCTAACTAAAGTACGTGATTGGTACTCTTCTTATCCATTCTATACCAGACAAGGCAATAAAGTGCAGCATAGGGAGATAACAAGCTGCCCGACGGCGATAACAGGATTATTTTGTTATAACTTTTTAAGTAACTTTTTGGGGAAAGACACAACAGCAATGATTCCAATGCCAGATTAGTTTCCAGAAAATTTTTCTTTTTGCAAAACGTTGCTGCTGAGAGAGAAGAGAGGGAGAAGGTGCAGACTGCATTCCAGAAACTTCTTAAGAATGGGCAGAAGTGCTACAAGGGATGGAAAGATCGTCAAAGTAATGTTATTTAAATCAAAATTATTTAAGCCATCGTTTTTCACAATATTTTCGATTTTAAAACAAATTTCTTGGATTTAGAAATGAAAACTTTTATTTCATTTGCGTTTGTCATATGACCGGCCCTTTCCTACTAAAAGGAAACTCCACCTCCAATGAAAGTATATAGAAACAGTGGCTTAAAAAGCTTGAATATTATTGAGAGGGCGTATTAAATTGAAACAAAACTGTCAACGGCAATATTCGAACACATTAACAAACCAGCCAAAGTACATTTTGCCATCATTTTTCCTTCTTTTTTTTTTTGTATTTCAACTTCAATTTGAATTCTTTTTTTTTTCATGGCGTATGTCGTGTTGCGTTTGCCATTGCCATTGCTACTGATGCTGATGCAATTCTGTCGTAAAATAGGATTTAAAGGATAACATAAAATAAATCGTTTGCCAGTAAAGGCTTTACTAACGCTTGCCATGGACATGAATACACATACCAACCAACGAGCCACAAACGCCAACAAACTCACATTGTCGCCGACCATTTTTATGTTACAAACATGAACATGAAAAAATCCTTTAGCAAATGAAAAGATATTGTGGCTCCAAAAAGCGATTTTCATAAACCACTCAATGAAATTTTTTTTTTCTCTCTTTCTTCTTTCTTCCTTCTTCTTTTGTGTTCGGGATGTCTGATGCTGTCTGTGTTTGTTATAATTTTATCTATGTTTTGTTGTTGTTGTTGTTGTTGTTTTCAATATGTATTCTTTTTGGCTGGCGTTTAGCACTTGTTAAAATCATAAACTTTATTGACACTTTCAGGCATTAAAAATATAAAAGGGAAGAGAAGTGAAGTGAAGTGAGGTGCAGAAGAAAAAATCGCACCAAAAATAATAATAATTGTGGCTGCATAATCAAATGTGGCTTAAACTAATAGCCATCATACTGGCTACAAATGCTGCATTTGTTTGGAACTCATTGCCGCTCTTAACGAAGGAATTTTTTCTTTTTGCTGTAAAAATAAATTGAAATTTGATTGCTGCCTTGTCTCTTTGGCTGTTTTCCATAAAATTTTTCACAAGAATTTTTAATAAAATTACGAAAAAGTAACATCAAATGCTACTCTTCAAATATTCAATATTTGTGCTGCACACGTTCATAAAGGAAATATTGCTACAAAGCAAAATTGAAAATGAACAGAAAAATCCTTTTTTTTTTAGTGGTTACTTCCCCTATTTGAAATTCTTTCTCTCTCTTTCCCCACTTTATTTGCTGTCATGAACAAAAATATTATTTTGATTTCAATTTTTTGTTTCTTTTTTATTTCCTTTTTTATTACAAACACAATTTCAATTGATTATTGTCATAAAGTACGAATACGAGTACGAATACGAGTACTTTAGTACATTGTTACGTACGTTTTATGAACTTTTATTACAGTTTTCTTTTGATTGTTTTCCTTATGTTGGTTCAAATCAAATTGTATGACCTGATGAGAGAGTTGAAAACGTTTGATTATATTGCCAATCCCCTGTAATACTAATCGAATCTTTATTGAAATTGCCAACATCAACATAAAAATCTACTCATCATTGTGTTCAATTTGCAAAAAAAAAAAAAAAAATATTGATTTTAAGTCTCCGTGCTCCGACCGGTTGTCATTTGAAACTAAAATAAGTATCAAATTCTATGGAATGTCAGTCTTTTGCTTTTACGGACGGCATTACTTAAATAAGTCAATAATTATACGTAAATATTTAGTCCTACAAAAGCTAACTTTATCACCACAAATCTGTTTCTATTATAATTACCTCAGAAAAGTTAAGATGTTTTCAAATTCATTTGTATTAAGAAGATAATCCGCCTAGTCTAGTAGGTAGTGTGTTGATTTATTATACGTGAGGCCACGGTTCAAACCCCAGGTCAGACATTTCCAACAAAACGAAATACGAATAACACAACGAAAATTTCTACGGCGACTTCCTCTCAGTAAATTTCTGGCAAAAACTCTAAGAGAAGATAAAATTGCCATGAAAGGTTAGGCTAGGTTAGGTTAAGACAAGTACAGTACCCGGAGGTCGAATTGACGCATTGTACCACGTCCTAGTTATGTTATGTGTGTTAATTTTATACATGAGTGGTGGGACCTACAGTTTAAAGTAGACTCCGAACGACAGATTGTTATTTTTTTTTAGGAACTTTTTCATGGCAATTTTATTTAACACTCAGAGTTTTTGCCATAAATCTGCTGAGAGGAAGTCGCCGAAAAAATCGTTTTTGTATTTTGTCTTGATGTCTGGCCTGGGGCTCGAACCCTGGCTTTACGCCTAACAAGCCAACACACTACCTACTCGACTACGGTGACTTTATTGCCATGAAAAGTTTCTCAAAAATCTATCGTTCAGAGCTGACATTAAACTGTAGGCCGCACTAGTGTGTGAAGCTATGTTGTAATCCTGACTAAAGGGTTGTAATGACCAATTATGTTATGTAATCGGTCTGCTACCACCTTCCTGTTAGCGGAGTACATGCTGACTCTGGCTTTATCAACGGTGTTGTAGAACACCAGGCCATCACAAGGTTATTGCCATGAATTCTCTGATATCCAGCAAAGGGTGACTCTGTACTCTTTGTTAATCTGATCCTCTTTATCAAGCAGTCCCATATAGATCATTGAGGTTTGGCCGTAAAAAAAGAGAACAGACGTCAGTTTTAGCGCGATCCGGTGCCTTTCGTTGCCATGAATTTCTGGCAGGAGAATTGTGGTCTAAACACATATACCTAATTGGTCATTAGACCTATTACAACCTAGTTTCTCATACCACTTATGTTGTGCGCATTAATTTTTATATGTGAGTGGCGGGACCTACAGTTTAAAGTCGGCTCCGAACGACAGATTTTTTGAGAAACTTTTCATGGTAATTTTTATTTACTTTTGGAGGTGTTGCCAGTAATTTGCTGAGGGGAAGTTGCAGAAGAAATATTTGTTCATATTTCGTTTGGTTGGAGATGTCTGGCCTGGGGGTTTGAACCGATGCCTCGCGTCTAATAAGCCAGCAGGCTACTTACTAGACTACGGCGGCACACCCATCGCAGTTAATTCCAATTTTAAAATGTAAACGATTCCTTACCTTCTGTCATGCCTTGAATGATTAATTTGCTGTTTTAAGAAAGTTCGTAATATCATCGCCAAAGCCTTCTTTTAACTGCAAAGGAGCGTAGCGCAGCGTAATTGCCAGACATTGATTTCTGTGTATTCTAGGTTTTGCCAGGAACAGCAAACTGTTCATCACCTCTTGGTTACGTGTCCAGCTTGTTGTCGAAGGAAGCATCTGGTCTACTACTGTGCAGATAATCTCATTGATCTGTCAAGGATGGTAGTCCAAATAGCTTCACCGGAAGCTCTGTTTGGTTTAAGTGTCAGAAGTATTGGAAGATAGCCCGGCATTCATTTTTACCATGACTATCTGCCTGGCTATCCTGCTCACTAGTGGAATATTTGGCAGAGCCTCTTCCAGTACCATGTTGTCGACTATAACCTGTGAAGACGTAGTGGAGTTCGACAGCCGATGGTTATCTAATTAGCAGCTATATTGTAGAGCTCTGTTCTAAATCCTCAAGTCCATACGCAGATGGGGGATATCCCCTTCTTATCAGTTTTGTTTGCTGCCTAACCGGATCCAGTACGATGTTGAATAACAATGGTGATCATATAGATCTCTGTCGTATTCCTTGGTCTACCTTAACGTGGTCAGCAAGTGTATATACAATATAGGACCTGCTGAGTATGGTTATGCAGCTTTAGTATGACTATTTAACTCATCAGCAGAGTAGCAAAATGTCTTGGAGAAGTCATTGAAGGTTAGATTGCCCATCAACCGACTGCTTGTCTATGTTTACGTGAGCTAAGGTCGACATGTTCGATTCGAATAAATATTATTTAAGGATATCGGTTTTTGAAAAACATGTTAAAAAATAAATTCGATCTCCGAGAAATTCAAATCTTTTTTCTTATGTTCTCTTAATTTTAGAAGAAAATTTCAAAACCAATGAACGAAATTTTTAAAGCTTTTATTTTCTAAAAAACTACGTAAATATGTTTGTATGTTTGTAATGAAGTTTGTGGTAATATTTTGAAAATATTTACGATTTTATTTTTCTTATTTTTCTTTTTTTGTTTGTAGTTCTTCTCTGAAATTGAAAATCATTACTCATAACGACCCAATGATTGCTTTTTCATGTCCTTTTAACTTTAACTGACTTTTTCCTTTTTTTTTGGATCAATTTTTTGTTTTGCTCATCATTAATGCATGGGGGGAGAGAGAAAATCTCTACCAAAATATTGAAGACGAAGTCAAAGTATCTGTTGTTGTATCTGTTACAGACAAAATAATACAACAACAAATAATAAAATCAAATAAATATTCGTAAGACTGTATTTGTTTACCCTATTATTTTTCCATTAAGGTGCTACTTATTTACAACAATAAGAAGTTATTTTAGTTTTCGGTATTTCTTAAAAGATTTCGATGGCACCCTAATGTATACGCTCACAAATGTTAACAGTTGTCTGACAATTTTCAAAATAAACAAATGCGAGAGACGATAAACAATTTTATGGCAGGGCAACAATGAATTTGGAGCACCCTATACGCGTGTTCTTTTTTTTAAGTATAAGGTGTAGCAAAAAGAAAATCATTATTTTAGCTTTGAATTGGAAGCTTTATTTCAGCCTAGAAATTGACGATGATGTCGCCGTGGTCTAGTCGGTAGTGTGTCAGCTTATTACACGTAAAGCCAAGTTTCGAGCCCCAGGCCAAAAACTCTGGCAAAAACTCTGAGAGTAAATAAAAAATTGCCATGAAAAGTTTCTCAAAAATCTGTCGTTCGGAGTCGACTTTAAACTGTAGGTCCCGCCACTCATGTACAAAATTAACACACACAATATAAGTGGTATGAGAAACTAGGTCGTAATCCTGACTGCATGGTAGTGGACCAATTATGTATGTATGTATGTAATTGATTTTTGTAGTCATAATGAAGGTAATTTCATCATGCCTTTGTAACAGGAACCCTACTTGTAAAATATTGGTACACAAAATTCCCCTGGGAATTGTTGTGGTTAATGTTCAGTTGATAATTTTTCTTCTCCAGTGAACACAAGGCCATAACAAGATTTCGCTAAAAGTTCCAGTCGTCCACGTTGTATTTAACTTCGTTTTCATTCGTTCCTATTGAGTTGGGTATTCACCAGTCCAGTCATTAGTCTGTATTTACAAGTATAGGTCTCCTACCTTAGTATACGTATGTCCACACCATTTCCATTTAATTTTGTTTTTTAATTGGCTGTTGATTTACTTTTCTTTAGTGTTCGCCTCTATTTTTGGCCAGATGAAGTGTACGAATATTCACATGCTGCCATGTTCCAAGCTCTATATAGCGTTGTACTCGAATTGTTGGAACTGAGTATTCTGAGCTTATTCGTTAACGATAAGTTTAGCCAAGATTAGAATCATTTTTGCTGTGCGAATATCTTATTTGTCTTATTAACTTGTTGGGATAGGTATATCGGAGATCAGAAATGAATCGTTTTTTCGCTACTCATAAGCACTCATGAAATTTTGAACATAAATGAGTCAACAATATTGAAATTGAACTATGTACTCTGATTCATTCATTCGTACTCACTACAACGTTGATTTATAAGTACAGGTTGCAATGAGTATGCTTACAACATTGACATCAAACTCATACCATTCGAAATATGTTTGATTCATAAGCCTACTCATTTAGATTTATAACTAGAAAAATACTAATAACACTTATAAATGATTCGAGTGACTCGAATAAAGCAGAGCAAACACACAACCTTCTAGCGAGTATTTTAGTGTTCGTACGCAAATCATACTTATTTTGTGCTTCGTGTGTATGTTAAGTTATGGAGAGTCGAAATCAACAACATCATACATGTTGTTAAGTATGAATATGATGAGTATTTCAAACTTTGAATATGAGTAGAGGGGTTCCATGATATTAAAATAGGTATGAATGCGTATAAGCATCAGAAATTTTGAGTATGATTCGATTCTACTCATGTTTTTAAATACTCATTGCTGATCTCTGTTTGGAACTGAGTATTCAAGGTTTATTCGTTAACAATAAGTTTAGCGAAGATCAGACTGATTTTAGCTGTAAAAATATGTTACTTGTCTTATAACCTTGATGTGATATGTATATCAGTCGATGGCGCCCACTTGATTTGTCTCTGTTTTAGACAACGAAATTTCGCATTTAATACAGCTAATTGTGCAGCATCTGGTACAGCACGCCCCATAATATGAGAAGAATGTTTGCTTTAAATATCACCTGCTTAGTCTAAGATCGCTAATCGTGTTTCTAGTCCCCACACAATTTCACTTCTCTGTCTCACGCAATTGCATAGTAAATGTACACAACTCTGTCAAACTTCTTTTATGGCTGCAGTGGTGTTACTTGCAGGTACTCAATAAGCCATGACATACATAACATACATACATAATTGCTCATTACAAACCTTTATTCAGGATTACGACCCAGCTGCTCACACCACTGATGTTGTGTGTGTTAATTTTATACATGAGTGGCGGGACCTACAATCTAAAATCGACTCCGAAAGACTGGTTTTTGAGAAACTTTTCATGGCAATTTTATTTACTCTCAGAGTTTTCGCCAGAAATGTGCTGAGAGGAAGTCGCCTAAAAATATTCTCGTCATATCTTGCTTTCTTGGAAATGTCTGACCTGGGGTTTAAACTGTGGCCTCATGTCTAATAAGCGAACATACTACCAACTAGACAACGGCGTCTAGAAGATACACTCTCTTGCCGTTAATTGTAGGCTTTATTTAATCCTTGCCATCCATTTAAGGGGCACAGGGGTGTTACAAAGCATTGTCTTATTTAGTTTTATTATTCAAGTTTTCCAGTAAATGGCAGATGGGTTTACTGTAGCAGGTTTCGGAATGACTTTATTTGCTCTCAGAGTTTTTGCCAAAAATCTGCTAAAAGGAAGTCGCCGAAGAAATATTTCGTTTTGATGTCTGACCTGGGGTTTGAACCGTGGCATTGCGTCACTATCTACTAAACTACGGCGACTTCATGACATGTTACATGTTATTGACTGTACTTCGATAATGTTGAGATAGTTTACGTCAATGCGGAGGATGTTAGGGGCACCTTACGGCATGTGTGTGATCATGATCGATATGGTATTTAAATGCTACGAAGACTTCTTTTAGAAATCGTTATAGAATTGTCGAATGCCATACAGAATTCGACAACCATAGTAAGATTAAATAATACATACTTCTTTGTTATTTCTCTTAAGGCCTCTAAGGAAGCTCCTGTTGGTTTTCTTACAATGTTCATTGACAACGTTATCATATATAGGAGGTCAGGCAACTTCTTCATCACAATAATAATGTATTCGAACCTGGGATGTTTAAGTTTGTAATCAAACGTTTTAAAATTACACTTTTTTCCCAAGGGCCAGGAATTTTCTAAATGAATTATTTCGTCGGGAAATTAAGGCTCCTGATTCCTTAAAATTTTAAAAAAATTTGTCTTCTTCTAAGCCGCACATATTCCAACGTAGAGCAGTTCTACTTAAAAGTAATTGCTTGGAAAGATCTTTAAAAATAATATGTGAGTCCAAAACCTAGAACTTCAGTTCACTGAAATTGCTACAGAAATTTGTAATAAGTCCACCTTAGGCAGGCTTCTTATCATACTAAAATAATTCCGCGGTCTTTATTTCTGAACTGTGTTACAAACTCATGGCTAAACTGAACGTACCTATATATTGCAGTCGTCGACCATTGTGCAATAATGATGAGTATAAAAAATTCAACATAATTGAGGCGATAAAAAAAGGCGCGTACATTATTAAAATACATTAACCTTGTAAAAGTTTTTTTCATTCACACAATTTTTTTATTTTCATTTGTTTTTGTTTT
Organism: Sarcophaga variegata; assembly: GCA_932273835.1. Classification (NCBI taxonomy): domain Eukaryota; kingdom Metazoa; phylum Arthropoda; class Insecta; order Diptera; family Sarcophagidae; genus Sarcophaga; species Sarcophaga variegata. Next base: position 8,703,309 of record OW026360.1, on the reverse strand, counting down.
TATTCCAATAAAAAAACACCCTCTGAACACTAGACAGAGGAAGAGAAAGAGAGAGAGAGAGAGAGAACCATACGATATTAAAGAAGCGATAATTTAATGTTTTGTGAAACCACCTTATTTAACGCCTATTTGTATATATGTATGTACGTTTGGCTGTATGCCTGTAAGTATGCAGCATGAAGCGTGATATTCAAAATTGTAATGTTATGGCAATTTATGACTATGGCGCTTTAACGCCTTAAACAAGGCAATGATTTTAAGTGTGCGTGTACGTGTACGTCAGCCTGTATGTATGTTAGTTGCCATTTAAACGGAAATTCACACCTAAAAGTATGCATGCAAATCACGTTTTTATAACTGCTTATAAAAAATCGATTTTCTTAATAATATTTCGGTTTAATAAAATATTAAAACAATATTTTTAAAAACAACAAAAAAACACCGGAGAGGGCTTCCAGCTTAATTTGTGGTGAATGTAAATAAAAATCAATAAAATTTAAATGTTTTTCTTTTAAAGATTGTAGAAGAAAAATTGAAGAAAAACAAACAAAGCCGACAAGGTCGTTTCAAAATCTGTTTGCTTTTAAATTTTACAACGAAATACGTTTCATGCAACCCTTAAAAATGAATCAACACTAACCAATGCGAATTGTTATTTTGTGGCACTTTCATGGTAAATTTTCATTTTTAAATAAAAGAAGAAGCCAAGCCGTTGGTGATAATGCATTTCGGCAGTGGTGTTTTGATTCTTTGAACCTTTAAAATAGTTAGACACTGTCATTCATATATAACGTTTGACGTTGAACACGACCAGAGAAGCAAATACGAGAGAGACAGGCAGGCAGGCAAACAACAGCTAAAAGACAGTCTGTTTACATTTAACAAGTGATGATAAATTCCCGTGGGATCATCATCATCATCATCATCATCATCGAAATACAAGTAAAGTTACTTAAACTAAAAATATTTTTGGGACTAAAATTTCTCGTTCCTTTTGGCCAGAACAGATAAAGTTTTGTCTTTCACACACTAGAAGAGGGTGTTAAACTAATGGAATCCTATAAATACTTTTTAACAAATAGCAGCCAATTTTTTGTTTCTTAAAGCTGTTTGCCGATAGCTTTTAGAGTCTAATTTTTTCTGTATTGCCTTTAAGGAATACAGCGTTAGCTTCTTAATTACTTCATTGCTTTGTTTTAATTCTTTTTAATTACGTTTTCATAGATAAGCACGTGTTAGAACTACTGTAGCAGGGGCTATGATCATAGCCTCTACCTTACTGCCCTGAGACCTTGCAAATCGAAGTATTGAATTATATGGCAGTGACCTTATTATTTTCATGTTGATATATGCACTAAGATCGTTTAGCTCTGAAGACTCCAAGTAAAGAAAAACAAAGCAGTCAAGGCAATCAGTATCAGAGATTCTCATATAAAGCCTGACTCTCTCAATCAGTATCCTAGGTACGCATTCAAAGCCTGACTGTCTCAATAAGTATCAGAGGCACGCATTTAAAACCTGACTTTCTCAATCAGTATCAGAGGCACGCATTCAAAGCTTGATTCTCTCAACCGTATTGAAAGCCTTACTCTATTGGTATCAAAACCAGCCTGAAAGTTTACAAAATTCTGCAGCTTTCTTAGACATTGGAAAACAAAGATCAACTTATCTGCATTTACATACTTATTTAATTGGTTATTACAGCCCTTCAGTTAGGATAACGACCTAGCTTTTCACACCACTTATGTTGCATGCGTTAATATTATACATGAGTGGCGGCACTTACAGTTTAAAGTTGACTCCGAACGAACGATTCGTTTGAGAAACTTTTCCTGGCGACTTTATTTAGTCTCAGAGTGGAAATTAATTATTTTTTGTAGAGAATCTAGTATTGTACTCTTACTCAAGAGGTGTTGCTATCTGAACTCCTTATGACATTCATTTCTGTTGTTATTCTCTCTGAGAAGTTAGTGTTCTGAGGACTTTCTGGACAGATTATTTAGAGGAGTTTAAAGCATCCATACTTACTTACTTAACTGCGCATTAAAAACCCGATTAACGGATTTCGGCCTGCCTTAACACATTATTCCAGGCACTTCTGCTTCTTGCGCGCCTAAGCCAGTTGGTCACACCAATCGATGACCATAACGAATATTTTTTCATATTCTTTGATATTCGAAACTCGATTGATAGGGCTTGTAACCCTATACCATGCCATCTTATAAATATTATTACAGATGTAAGCAGAACTTATTTTCAATCCAAGAAGATGGACAGTCATAGACCACTAGTAACCCATTGTCATACCATAGTTTTTCATTTCCTTGAATACTGAAATACATCAGAACTTCTGAGTCATTTCGACTCTCAGTATGGATCCTGAATTGCTTATTATAATTATCTGCATAGTAGTATCCCAAAGTCGCCGTAGTCTAGTAGGTAGTATGTTGGCTTATTAGACGTAAAGCCAGGCTTCGGGCCCCAGGCTCATCCAGACATCAAAACAAACTATGAAAAGTATTTCTTCGGCGACTTCCTCTCAGCAGATTTCTGGCATAAACTCTGAGTGTTAAATAAAATTGCCAGGAAAAGTTTCTCAAAAATCTGTCGTTCGGAGTCGACTTTAAAAACTGTAGGTCCCACCACTCAGGTATAAAATTAACACACACAACATAAGTGGTGTGAGAAACTAGGTCGTAATCCTGACGGAAAGGCTGTAATGAGCAATTATGTATGTAAGCAGAACTTACTGTCAATCCGAGAAGATAGACAGACATAGACCACTCGTAACCTATTGTGATACCATAGTTTTTTATTTCCTTTAATACTGAAATACATTCAGAACTTCTGAGTCATTAGGCTCTCAATGTCGATCTTTGTTTATTTATTATGATTATCTGCATAGTAGGCTCCCCAAATATTTCTTTCTGCTGCGACATAACGCCGGGCAAGAGATTGGCAGAAGCGTTTATAAATCCGTCAGGATAGTTACACTTACGTCACGTGTGGCTTATTGGGGTACCCCAGTTTTTCATTCGGAACCATTCGGAACTACTCATTAAGCCATTTAGTCTCTCAATAAGAATCCCCAAACGCTTTTATGTGCTTTCATCTGCTGCGACATAATGCTGGACAAGTGCCCAAGGGGTCAGGCACAGTTTCCTTCTCTGCTTATAACCAGATAAACCAATGCCTCTCGCCTGAGTACTTAGAATGGAATGTACATTAAAGACTCCCACACCTAAGCTAAGCGTGAGATTAGAGCAGGCTAAGGTTAGGTTAGGTTAGAGGACGTGTACTTGTCAATTAAGACAAGTACAGTACCCAGAGGTCGAATTGACACATTGTACAACGTCCTAGTTTCTCACACCACTTATGTTGTGTGTGTTAATTTTTATACATGAGAGGTGGGACCTACAGTTTAAAGTCGACTCCGAACGACAGATTTTTATTTATTGAGAAACTTTTCATGGCAATTTTATTTAACACACAGAGTTTTTGCCAGAAGTCTACTGAGAGGAAGTCGCCGAAAAAATACTTTTTGTATTTTGTCTTTGATGCCTGGCCTGGGGCTCGAACCCAGGCTTTTGCGTCTAATAAGCCAACACACTACCTACTAGACCACGGCGACTTCAGAGCAGGCTAAACTCTGGCCAGATTTTCTGTGCTGTCTTGACCATTTCCGAAGCCATTCATACGGCGTTTGATATCAAAACAAATCACACTCCTATTATATATTTATCGGAGTATTCTCGAGACAACCTCCCCTCAATTGCTGCCAATTACAAATTAAATAAGGCAGACTGTTCAAATTTTAACAGGAATGATTTAAGAAAAGTCTGTTGACAGTGCAGTGGTAAGAAATTCAAAGTCATGGACTAGTTGGAGCCATCGTTGTGGTTCATAAAGTCATGTTTCTAGAATAGAATGAAATTTTATAGATTTTCCACATCAAAATAGTTGGTTTTTAAACTAAATTCAAATGTTGTTGTGGTTTATATTTGACACAAAAAAAAATTTTGTTTTAAAATCTTCTTACGTTTCTAAGAAATCTGAAAATTCAGTAGAGTTGACCCCTAAAGTTTGTTCCAGTTTTTGTATAATGGACAGCAAAAACTAACAAACACAACAACACAATACGAAAAATTATCTCCACAATGAATGCACACATACACATACAAGAGGAAAATCAAGAAGAAAACCTTTTTAAAATTTGTTGTTACGTTGTAGCTGTCAGAGAGAGAGAGAGAGTGCTAAAGAATCTGACACATTTCGTAGCAGCAAGCACTTTACAAACCCCGCAGCACTCAATCAATGTCTCATGCTTGCCTTCGGTGTGTGTTACTTCAACTAACACATGCAAATATGCTTAACCACTACACTTATACATACACATACATACACATAGGATTTGTTTGTTCATAAATCTTAAAGTTCTGATGTAATTTGTACAGTAAAAATAACAAAAACAAACCACAATTATCGATGAAAACTTTTAAATAAACAATACACATATGTATGCATGTGTGTAACTACTACACAAGTAGATACATATGTATGTATGTGTGGAAATTTATAAATATGAGTATGTATGAGTGTGTGTGTGTGTCTTGCTATAAGAGCAGATATTTGTTATTGTCATTATTATTACCTTGATTGTCTGTTAAATTGTGCTGGTGAGAGTGTGTGAGCGTAGGTTTTAAAGGAAGTAAGCAAAGAGAAAGGAGTGAGTGAAAGACCATTAACTTTACAATATTCGTACATAAGAGTACATGTTTTTGTTCAAGATGACGACGGATTGAAACTACAATTACAACAACAATAGCAACAACAACTACATGTTTAGGCCACAACAATAACGATTGCATACTTCTAAGGTTTGAATTTACAAGACAAGACAATAATATGCTGATTTTCTCTAAATAACAACAACAACAACAATACAATAGTAGTACATGGTACATGGTCTTGTTGTTATTGTTATTGTAGTAGTAACGGTAATTGATCTTGTAGAAAATCATGTTCCGGCATGTTTCATTAATAAGTCTTATTAACAAATATTTGCCAAAGGATGGTGGAGTACTACAGCACAGAAACTAAACTAAAGGATGGGCAAAGAAAATACTTTAAAATAAAGGCTTTGAGTGAAGCATTGTAGAGCTAGGGGGTTAGCAAAAATTATTTTAAATTACTTGCATAAATATTTTTAATTGAATTTCGGTTTCTTCTTTACTTCTTCTTCTTTTAAATTTTCTTTAAAGGTTTGGTTTCAAAATCGTCGTGCCAAATGGAAGAAACGCAAGAAGACCACAAATGTATTTCGTACACCAGGTGCTCTACTGCCCTCACATGGCTTGCCACCGTTCGGTGCTAATATAACCAATATTGCCATGGGCGAAGGTCTATGTGGTACGGGCATGTTTGGCGGTGACCGCTGGAGTGTTGGCGTTAATCCCATGACAGCTGGTAAGTAAATTGGCTTTTCATATGTATTTCTTTTGTATTATGGTGTGGTTAACCTCTCGTTCTTTCTATCTCTCTCTCTCTCTCTCTTTCTTTCTTTTTTCTTTGAAATACTAACCCCTTTAAATAAATAAAAAATTAATTAAATGGTAACAAATAAAAAAGGTTTCGGTCAACTGAATCAATCTTCTTCGCTTTCAAGTTCATTGAATAGTGGCTTAAATTCTGGTATTAATTTAGGTTCCGCTATGGGTGCTGGTAGTTATCAACATTATGGATTAAATGCTTTAGGTATGTTGAATATCCAAACATAATTTTCACTCATGTCTTTTCTCACACACTTACACAATCATATACACATCCAAACACTCTTACGCATGAATTAAACTTAGATTCACTCACTTTCATGAAAAAAAGAGAAAAAATTCTCATGCTAAAGAAACCGTAGGAAATGAGGAATTATTAATTAGAATAGTATCAGTAGTACAGATGGCTGATTTACTTTACCGAAGGGGCCATTTTTTGCGGAGACGTGCTTAACTGCAAATCGAAGCATCCCAAGTTCGAATAAGACACTAGTTCGGATATTTGTAGTATCATTGCCACTCAGCTGCCACTCCATTCGACGAACTCCATTCAAAGAACTTGGAATCATACCGAACAGCAACAAAGTAAACTGGAATATGAAGATATAATTCGGAACCAGTAAGAGGCCAACAAACATAAAAACGTGTACTGGATACACGAAATTTTAATCAAACCAACTTTTTATTCTACGGTCCATAGGTTTGATGGAGGGCTTTAGAAAAAACAAATCATCAAAACCGTTGAGCGTGTTGTTAGAATGTTGACCTTAGAACAACATCGCCTAAAGCATTATTGCCTGTTCTTAACTGGTTACCCGCAGAAAAATGAAACTAAACGTTATAAGAACATGGAAGCATACTAATATTGAGCAGGAGCAGAACCTAACGATGATGATTAGCGGGACTTTTAATTTCAAAACACTATTAGGATATTTGAGATGGAATTACAGGAGTTACAAATATATTGCAAAGTAGTTATAATCTGTATTACAGCATAGTATTTTTGGAGCCAAGTCAGCTGCACTTTTGTGGTGGTCGTTAGCTTAATCTAATCGAACATAAGAAGCTTTATACCTCCTCCAAACAAACTATCCAGGGGGCTTTTTGTCCGCCAAAAAAATTATAGCGATTATCACACACCATAAGGCTTACCACATATTGGGAAAGTGGCACTTTAGGATGGGTGGGACTTTGGATCCAAAATAGCTGCTCCTTTTGTAGTACGCTCCTGCTTAATTGGAAAATTTTGATTTTAAACCGGTACTAGGCAAGGGAAATACTTTACGACAGCCTTACGTAATGCAAAGAAATCACATGGTTAGTTTCCTTTTCCAAGGGAGTTGTTTTTTAAGATTGAGTGATATAGTGGTTTCAGTGTCGAATCCGACAGCCATTGAAAAAAATTTCCTTCAATTTCTCTATGCAAAAGCGTTCCTGAAACGCCAGAGAGGTAAAAGAAAATCATAGAATACATGGACTTTCTGCCCTCTGCTCAGAAAGAGTAGGACTCTGTGAGGAAATTTTGTAACCAATGCCGCAAATATAAATTTTTCTCAAAGGATATTGTTTCTAAATAACTAGTGAATCACTTGATAATCTGTAAAATCTTTGTGAATTAAACTGAAACAAGATAAGTCAACAGCTCTTTGTTCCTTAAAAAATAAAAAAATTAATAAAAAAGAACAGAAGGCTAATTTACTCAAAGGGATCTATTTAGTGTACAGCGTGCATAACATATGTACTGCCTATAACAATAATTCAGACAGAGTTATGGCTAGCTTGCCCACCACATACATATGTTGTATGTGACAATTCTTCGAGATCTACAGTTTAAATGTGAGCTCCAGTGGGAGTTTAGTTGAAAAACTTTTAAGCTTTATTTTTAATTTTTAGAAATTATTTGCCAAAAATCTAATGCCGCCACTAAATTGTTATCATTTTTCATCAGATTCATTGCCTCAATAATAATTTGTATGCGATGATGTCAAATTGTAAAACCAAATTAAATCAGCATGAAAAGTGTGATTTCTAAGGTATTTCTCTGTTTTACGATCGTTTATCACGTGTTTTAATTTTTTCAAAAATTTCCATAATTTAAAAAGGCGTCATAAAGATTTGCAACAAAAGCAACAATAAGAAGAAAAGCAAAAAAACAGAAGAAAAATGTGTGACAAATGAAACAAACTTGTAAAATTATTAACCCTTTAAGGTAGGGTCTAAACCACATAATACCACATGAGCCTTTATGTAGACATGGTAGAGGAAATCAGAAATCGTCGTAGTCTAGTAGGTAGTGTGTAGGCTTATTAGATGCAAGGCCCAGGTCAGATGTCAAAACGAAAATATGAAAATATTTCTTAGGCGATTTTCTCTCAGCAGATTTCTGGCAAAAATTCTGAGAAAAAAAAAATAAATTGTCATGAAAAGTTTCTCAAACATTTGTCGTTCGAAGACGACTTTAAACTCCAGGTCCCACCACTCATGTATAAAATTAACGCACACAACATAAGTGGTGTTAGAAACTAGGTCGTAATCCTGATTGAAGGGTTGTAATGACCAATTATGTATATATGTATTGGCCAACAAAGGGTTAAACAATAGACATGATTTAATTTCAGTCCTAAAATTAATATCAAGAGTTTGTTTTTTTGGACAAAATTAATACAAAAAAAAATTATAACAAACTGTTGATATCTTTTTTGTTGTTGTTGGTTAAAACCGTGTGTTATTTATTGGCTTTAATATTTGCTCGACTAATTAACATTGTGGTGTAGAAAGAGTTTAAATTGTTCATTAGCATGATGAAATTAAAGGAAAAAAATTGTATCACAATAACAAAATCAAATCAAGTGGAAATGAAACGGAAAATAAAACAGAAAATACTTGTTAATTAGAAATTCGGAGACAAAATACACAAAATAACAAAACAAAACAAAAAAAATCTACATTATCTTAACCTCACAAATGTTTACAAGAAGAAGAATAAAAAATTAAAAAAAATTTTTTACAGGCGATTCTATGATGTACCAGCATAGTGTGGGTGGTGTTGGTTGTGGCGGTAATGGTTCACCCACGGCTACTACACCACCGAATATGAATTCGTGTTCTTCGGTTACACCGCCACTAACAAATCAGCCGAATCCTAGTCAAAATGAACTCAATGGTGATATGGTGAGTAAAAAAAATATCTCAGACACAAAACAGGACATTTAGTCTGGACAAAAACCTTTTAAGGAATAAAAGGAAATTATCCTTATTAATCCTTGTTTTCTTTCCCTTTTTTCTAAACAGAGTGCACAACCACATCATCAACAGCAACCACCACCGTCTCAACAAAATCCTCAACAACAGCAGCAGCAGCAGCAACAAAATCACCAACAGCCACAAAATCATCATCAACCACCACCACAACAGCAGCAGCAGCAACAGCAACAACAGCAGCAGCAGCAACAACAACCACAACACTCTGATTCAAATCCTGGCAATAACAACAATCAATCGCATCAACAGCAACACCAGCAGCAACAGCAACAACAACTTTTACCACATTGCCATCAGTCCATGCAATCGCCTACAGATGGCTCCAATGAAGATGATGTTTGGCGTGGCCATAGCATAGCTGCTCTAAGGCGGAGAGCTTCCGAACTGAATGCCTCAACGGGTATACCAACATATTTGCATCATGCTGCCGCCGCTCATAATAGTTACGAACATCATAATTCGGTCTACTGAAATTTGTTAAAAAGCTTTGAAAGCTTTTCTGATTATGGTTTTCCACAGCAGGATTTTTGAAATTCCAAACCAGCAAAAATTCTTAACAATACCGTTACGATAATAGAAAAGCTTTCAAAGCTACTGGCCAGTTCAGTTGAAAGTGCAATACAACAGTTTTTTTTGGTTTTTCTTCATTATTAAGAGAGGCATAAGGCAGAGCGCAGTCTGTAAAGGAGTGGTTTTTCATTATTTTCGTTTTAATTTTTTTTAAATTTAAATACTTGTTATAATTTTAAATTCTTTTTTATATGTGTATTATCGTTTATATTTTCTGTAGTATAAGTCCAGGTAGTTGTAAAAAAATAATTTTTTTTTTAATTGATATTCTTTCCAATCAAGAAACTTTTTTTTTGGTTTGAAATTTTAAAATTAAATTGTATTAAACTTATTTATGTATGTAGCAGTATTTTAAGTTAAATTTAAAACATTTTTCTTAAGAAAAAAGGAAACGACATTGACCCTCTTGAGGAGAGTTTTGATTTAAAATTAAATTCTTTTTCTAAAAGATTGTTTTAGGCTGCTTATTAAATTGTTTTCGTTTGTTTAAAGGTTTTAATAATTTTATTTATTTTTTTATTTTTAATTTAAAAAAAATTCTTAAAAAATTATTTTGCGCAGCTTACAAAATTGTTTTTGTTTGTTTATAGGTTTTCATATTTTTTTTGTTACATTTTTTTTTATTTTTTTTTTTTAATTTTTAATTTTTTTTATTTTTAATTTTTTTTATTTTAAATTAAAAAAAATTTTCTTAAAAAATTGCTTTGCGCTACTTACAAAATTGTTTTGTTTGTTTATAGGTTTTCATAATTTTTTTTATATTTCTTTTGTTGAAATTTTTTTTATATTTTTTAATTTTTAATTTTTTTAATTTTTATTTTATTTTTAATTTCCAAAAAAAATTATTTTTAAAAAATTATTTTGCGCTTCTTACAACATTTTTTTGTTCGTTTATAGGGTTTCATCATTTTATTTAATTTTTTTTGTAGAAATTTTTTTATTTTCGTTTTTATTTTTAATTTTTTTTTATTTTTAATTTAAAATTATTTTTACTAAAAATTGGTTTGCACTGCTTACAAAATTGTTTTCGTTTGTTTATAAGTTTTCAGAATTTTATTTAGTTTTTGGGTTGATTTTTTTTAATTTTTTTTATTTTTTAATTTTTTTATTTTAATTTAATTTTTTTTTAAACAATTGTTTTGCGTTATTTGGAACATTGTTTTCTTTTGTTTATAGGTTATCATAATTTGAAATATTTTTTTTGTAGAATATTTTTTTATTTGTTTTTAATTTTTATTTTGAATTAAAAATTTTTTTTCTAAAAAATTGTTTAAGCTGCTTAATAAATTGTTTTCGTTTATTTAATTTTTTATAATAATTTTCTTTAATTTTTTTTGTTAAATATTTTTTTTTTTTAAATTTTTTTAATTTTAAATTTTTTTAAATTTTTTTCCTTTTAACACTCTGTAAATAACATGAAAACCTTTTTTAAAATAATATTAAAAATTTTAAGAAACGCAATACAAGACTATAAACACGAATTAAAACAATGTATACGAAAACATTTAATGAATTACTGATAAGTATTACAACAAAAAAATAAAAAACTAAATTTAAAAAAGAACTATTTTAAGTGTAATAAAAATAAAACGATAAGTTTAAAAATTAAAAAATATTAAAAATATATACCAGTATACAAAAAACTTAATAAAATTAAATGTTTAGCAATTAAATAATAATTTTTTTTTGCAAATTACTATTAAAATAAAAGAAAAAAGAAAAATTATAAAAAAAATTTAAATTAAGGCATATAAAAATATTTATATACACGAACTTACAAACACACATAAATGTATAAATAAAATAATGATTTAATAAAAAAAAAATCAATTAAAAATATATATATATTTTAACTAAATAAGAGTGCTATAAACATGAAAAAATAATTTGAAATAATTCAATATAAATACGAGCACTTTTAAAGAAATCAATTTAAAAAAAATACAAGTTTGAACAGCCCCAGTTTAAAATGATTGTTAAGGATACTAACGAAGCAACTTCAAGTATACGAAATTAAAAATTTACAATAAAATTAAAAAAAAATATTGCAATGAATTTATATTTAAAATATTTTTGTTTAAATGGCTTATAATTTTAAAAAAAATAACACAAAAATCTCGTATTTACAAATCAACAAATTAAATAAAACAATTTAAATAAACAACAAAGATAAAATTCCTTTACACAACTCCTTTGAAAAGCTGATTTAAATGTGAAAAAAAAAAATAAATAAAAAAAAAATAAATTTAAGAACAAAATAAATAAATTAATAACAAACAATTTCTCTTCCTTAAGATAAAATAAAAAAAATTAATTTTATTACAAAAAAAAAAAAAAAAATTAAAAATAAATTATAAATTAAATAATAAATTAATGTATTGTAGTAGACTATATTGTAAAGAAATTATAATTATAAATATTAATTTAAAATTAAAAACAAAAAAAACAGAAATATAAATAAAAAAGTGAATAAGCGATTGTATTAAAAAACAAAAGAAAAATATAAAAAAAAATAAAAATAAATTGAAATAAAACTTTTAAAATAATTTGTATGGCAGTGTAAAGGAATTCTTACAGTAAAACTAGCTGTAGTCTGTACCAACTAAAATGAATTTGAAGGAAAGACATTACACAAATGTCCAATTAATTTTGAATCATTTTATTGATTTTGTTTCCCGTTGCCCTGATGATTCAGATGAACGTCCTTGAGTAGTACGCATTCGATCAGTTTCTAATCTCACTTCTCGTTGTTCAAGTGGTTCAAGCGAACGGGTCTCAGCGGCATATACTCGAAGATTTTCCAGACTCAATGCTCGTCTGATTCTGAGGCTGGTAATGCTCTTTTCTTCCGTGCTTGAGGTGTAGGTCGACCAATTGCTTGTCATACATTTTGAATAATTTTCAGTGACGCCATTTATCGGAAATTATTAATCGCACTAAAGAATGCACAGTTTACGATTTAATTGATTTTAAGCAATTTTCAGTAGCGCCACCTGCCGGAAGTTAGTCACACCAACCTAGAAACCTTCCCCGGCTCATACACAACTAAAAATCATAACATGATCAAATGCATAGTTTACGATTTAATTTTTAAGTAATTTTCAGTGGCGCCACCTGCCGGAAATTAGTCATACCAACTTAGAAACCTTCCTTAAAGATCATAGCATGATCAAATGCATAGTATACGATTCTATAAGGTACATACAAACAAACATTTATTTTTATATAGGTATGTGGGCGTGGCACCACGCCTACTTGAAATGTTAAACAAAAAGTAGCCTATAGTTCCTTCCAGACATACAGGAAGGTACTTCAAGAAAATCGGTCCAGCCGTTTAGACGTCTATAGACTTCAAACAAACAAACAAACCCACAAACAAATAAACACACATTCATTTTTATATATAAGATATAAAAAATAAACCCCGCTCTTTTGCATTTAGATGCAGAATATAATTATTCATCAATTTGCTTTACTTTAGTCCTGCATTGTCCTGTACTGCATGAATAGCCAGCTGCCCCTAAGAGGTGGTGTCAGTAAATAGAAGAGAAAATAATAATAAACAAACTAAACAACAATTTCTTTACTTTCTTAGGCTTGGTTTAAAGGCTTTCATGTTCTTAGAAATTTCTCTGAAACTGTCAGCATGAAATTTAATTAAAAATTCATCCTGGATACAGTCATGGCAGAAAGTTTAAAAGAAGAGTTAAAAGGACTTCAGTTAGGAGACTTTCTTAATCGATTCATGATAGTTTTAAGGGATATTTTTAATAATCGTTAAGTAATTTATTCAGTGATATATTAGCTTCAATATTTTACTCCAATATAATGTCGATTCTCCTCACTTCCCCCCTTTACACCTCTAGTAAATGTCGTTAAAATGCATGCCAAACTCTTGATTTAAAACCACATTTATTAGTAAAAAAAAAAATAAACGATATGAACGTAAATTTTTCTTTATTAATTGCTTTGGCTGGCGTAATAATATCAATTAATATACTACAGTATGTATGCCAGTGTGATTCTAAAACAAAAAAAAAAAAACAAAGTTTAACTGACCCAGTCAAACAAATTCAAACACTCCTTCACTTCATTGTTCGTGTACTCCTGCAAAAGTTCAATTGGCGGCCTCACCTAAAAAGAAAAAGGAAGCGTTAAAACATGGATATGAACAAAGAGAAGAACAACAAAAAAAAAGTAACACAAGACAAGACATGAACGAACACTCCTTAATTAATTTCCATACGTTTTTTATTCTATATTTTTTACTATTTCTTGTTACTATTTTTCCTATAAAAAAAGGAGACAAAATGGACAAACAGAATACATAGAATAGAATGGAATAGAATAGAAGATAACAATAATGGCAAAACTCTACATGATGTTTTTAATCTTTTATACACATTTTTTAGCTTCATATTGAATTAACAGTGGTGCAAGGAAAAATAGCAACGAGTAAACAATAAATCAACATTGACTACGATCACCCTCACAGTTAAGCCCCGGTTAGCCAAACGTCCGCGGAACGTAACTGAACGTAGGTTCGTTTTTAGAATACAAAAAGCAATAAGAGTGATAACAGAACCGTAATGTAATGTAATTTCGATAGGCATTTACATACATTGCTTTTCATGCGCTAAGAAATAACGAACGTACGTGCATTACGTTCCGTGGACGTTTGGCTAACCGGGGCTTTACTTAGAGCGCTGATTAGGTCTCTAGGCATTTTTCCCTCCACATATAGAATCTTGTAATGAATCGACTGCTAGTAACCATAGAACAAGTTCTAGGGCCAACACAAACGAAGTTGTTCTTACAATTTTGAGTAGAATTTTTAGAATCTATAAGATATAGCATTCTACTGTTGTTGGTAGGTCATCTGGTCGTGGGGTAGGGGGTAAGATAGGTCGAACGGAGACGCACTTCCTAAATCAAAAGTAGTTGCGGATGTAATGTAGTTGGAAGATTACGGATGATTTCCATTGTTGTCTACACTTGCAATCAAGTATTGGGAAGGAAAAGAGGTCACAAATCGAAGATAACTCACAGAATATACATTGCAGTGGTCAGACCAGGAGGCCTGCACTAATGGGATTTGTGATGAGTAAAATCTAATATGGAAACGTTATCCGCTCAGTAAAGTAAACAAAGTTTCCAATGCTTTCTAGACTACCACTGTGTCATGAAGGGTTTAATTCAAATCACGTTCCGTCAATAAATTCTGGATACCCATGAATATTTCATCTCAAATTCCCAAGTGCCGAACAATGTCAAAGATGATGCTCTTTGGTTCTATTTTCTTCCTTATCATTAAAACTTATGAAAATGCTGGGATCTGGACGAGTGTGGCCAGGGTTTAGTGTTCTGTTGCAATTGCATTTGAGGTTCCATAGATTCCAAAGTCTGGTAAGGTTTAAAGCAACGTTGGTTCTGCATGTATTCATATCGGAACAGGTATGTTTAGTCGCCATGCAAGCGCCCTTCCATATCTCGATGTCCGTAGTTGTGCATGAACGTCGGGGATTTCTCAGGTGAATTTTTGAACATACAAAAGAAGTTTTCTATGGGTTCCAGGGCATAGCGATATCATCGGAAATTGCCTTGTACGTCTCTCAAATAAATTCAACTTCGTTGCCAGCGACAGGGTACGTGCAATATTGCTGGCTTCTATTAAGCTGATCTGGATAGGAAGAGGACTGTCCCTGGATAGCATGGCTATCTACTGCACTATTGCGGTTCTCTTAGGCCTTTGTCCTTTTGGAGGGTATGCCTGTAAACTTGGCATCCCTTAAATGACTTCTGCAGAAGCTATGGATGTGAGAAAAAAAGAGACTCATGTGACAGTGTCTTGCTATTGCAATAAAGAGGTGACGTACCATTTTCTGCCATCTAGCAATAGCAAGATTTATTTTAGAGTCGGAAAATATTTAATCCCCGAACTGGGGTTCAAACCAGAGATCAGCAATGAATCGTTTTTTCGCTACTCATAAGCTCTCATGAAATTCTGAATATAATTGAGTCAACAATATTGAAATTTAACTATGTACTCTGATTCATTCATACTTCACTACAACGTTGATTTATAAGTACAGGTTGCAATGAGTATGCGTACAATATTGATATCAAACTCATACCATTCCAAATATGCTTGATTCATAAGCCTACTCATTTAGATTCATAACTTTAGAAAAATACTTACAAATGATGAGAGCCACATAAGCGAAAAAGACAGAGCAGCAAGCAGAGCAAACATACAACCTTTTAGTGAGTATTTTAGTATTCGTATGCGACTCATACTTCTTTTGTGATTCGTGTTTATGTTGCGTTAAGGAGTGAGTCGAAGTCAACAACATCATTTGTGTTGTTAAGTACGAATATGATGATTACTTCAAACTTTGAATATGAGTAGAAGGGTTCCACATGATATTAAAATAAGTATGAATGCATATAAGTATCAAAAATTATGAGTATGATTGGATTCTATTCATATTTTTGAATACTCATTGCTGATCTCTGCTTCAAACTCAGGCCTAATCTTATAAAAATTCGATTTTAAATTTATTTCTGCTACAATTTTACCCTATCAATGTAACATTTGATTTGTGGTTTGTCAGTGTGTGCGTTTGTAACATACACATACACGCACACAAAGTGGCAAAACTTTAATAAACAGGAAAAAATATGGGGAAAAAATAGAAAAATTAAAATGAAAATAAAACGTTTGCAACAAACAACACAAGTAAAACGAAACAAGAAAAATTTCAAAATAATTTTTCCACACAATATTTGTTCACTCCGGGTTCAGTTATAAAAAAGTCACGGTAGGATATTGTCACTTTTTTCTTCTTCCTTGCGATTGTGAACAAAACGCAGTATTCGATAAAAAACAAAAACAAAAAAAGAGGAATAAAAGTTACAAATATTTGCTTGTATATGGTTGATATGGCGGCTTTGTTTTTTACTCTCGTATAAAATCAATTTGTAAAATAGTTTTTGTTTTTTGCAAAATTTACTACAAAACAAACAAACAAAAAAGATCAGCAGAAAAAATTTTATTTTGTTTTTGTTTTTGTTTTTCAACACAAAATGGGAAATAAAGTGGTTACATTTACTGAACAACAACTAGATGATTATCAGGTACGTATATATGTACATACGTTCATACATACATATGTTGACTGGCTGATAAACAATAGCAAACGAATAAAACAAAAAAAAATTTTTTTTTTGTAACAAAAGCGTATAAAATTAAAAAAGTTTTGTAAACTTTTCTTTCTACATTTTTTCTGTTTGTTTTTCTGCGTTGAGTTCATTTTTCTTTTTTCTGTGAATATCGAATGTGACAAATGGCTTCAAAATAAATTCTGAAATATGAAATCATTGGCTTGGTTTTTGTTTATTTGTCTGGCTGCTGCTAATTTTATTAATTTTGAAAAAGTGTCGCTCAAAGAAACACATTTTAAATAATAAAAACAAAAAAAACAGAAGAATTTTAACTTTTATTTATAAACAGCACACAAACACACACACACACATAGTATATAAAAAAAGTTAAAAATAAAACAAACAAACAAACAGACGTCATGTTGACAAATTAAAAAACTTGAAAAAAGTTGTGGCACACCAATTAATTATTTGATTAATTTGATTATTTCTACACTCTGCTAACTGTTGAGATGGAATTATAGAAAAAAAAAGTTACAAATTCTTTTTGAAATAAAAATTAAAAAATAAATTTTTAAAATGGAGAACAACAACTAGAACTGGAACTCCTTACTACCAGAAGCCAATATATTTTCACAAAGGGTGTTAATTAGATGCAAAAAAAGCTGGCAATTATTTTATACTAGGACGTGCTACGGTAGACTAATCACCTGATTTGTCAAAAAAAAAAAATTGAGCAAATGAAACTCAACCGAAAGCAAAGAAATAATAACAAGGTGGGAAGATACCTTTTGGCAGCCTTGTATTCCTTAAAAGGATTGAAAAAAATACATCAAAACAATACATAAGGACTTTAGAATAAAGTTCTGAAGATTCGATGTTGTGATGAAAGGTTGTTTGTTAGATTAGGTTAAATTAGATGGCATCAGCAAACATAAAAACATGTAAAGCATACATCTAGGGCAATATATTATTCTTATTGTGCTATCATATACTATTAAATTTAAACAACGGCCACGCACACCATTAGAAGCCACTAAACACATTTCTATACCGGGCAGTGGTCTGCTGAATTCATACAGTTTCGTCAGATATCAAGAATATCATGATACGTATCAAGTTAAACGTAAATATGAGCTTTTACTTCCTCCCTAGCTATTCCACTCAATTTTTATAGGGCATCTATATAATGTATCCTTTAACATTGTCAACAATGACAATTCCCTGTCTTGATATGCACTCAGATATTTCTTTCTGGGATGCATTAATGCCTTACAGATTTCAGGAATGTGTTCCAATGATCCTTTCCCATTGTCATACAATGTTGGGGTCGAGGCAATCCCATTTTGAATAAGTGTACCATACGTCTACAGTGCGCTGTCAAAAGCCCGATTACCTCAACATCAGGTTATTTATGGATAGTTTAAGGCATGACTTGAATCTCTTGTTACTGTAGTTTGCTTGCCAAACTTTCGTTTGCCTCAAACCCTCTTGGCTTGAGAAGAGTCTTTGTCGCTATTTATCATCCTTATCCTTCCCCCACGCAACAAAAGGATTCTCGTTTCATTGGCATTATTTTCTCCATCTAGCCGATTCAGCTCCTCCAGGCAGTTTCATATTCGATTTAAGATTTCGTTTTAGCCCCATAAGAGCCGAGTGCTCCATTAACAGGCTGGCTGGTACATAGTAATAAAATTTCTCTTCTGCTGCCATATTCGTTGTCAGCCGTATACTATAGTCCATCCATTATAAAATAGTGTTGCACAGTATTTTCTAAAATCATAGAGTCTACTGTTCGTGTACAGGCAACAGTTTAGAAGGGAACCGTCAGCCCATTGATTTCTTAGATCACGAAATTTTCTAATAAGGTAGGTTAGAGGACGTGTACTTGTCAATTAAGACAAGTACAGTACCCGGAGGCCGAATTGACGCATTGTACAATAAGGTAACATCACATTATTTTTCAATTAATTTAGATGTTCATGTCTAATAAAGCTGTAAAAACTTTTAAAATTGTATTACAAACTCATTTGCTATTAGGAGGAATGCATATCCAAAGTGCTATTGTAACACTTAATATGATGAGATGGTCTTGACACATTTCAAGATATTTCAATAGACTACTTGATGTAGTTACACCGCATTAAAGCCAAAAATTTTGCAACGATCCATAACCATGAATGAGACTTGGTGTTCATTCCCTTTTTGCTAAGTAAAAAAATATTTTAAATATTCATTCGCTATTGCTAGCCAGTGAACGATCGCGCTATTTGTGTACACTTAAAATGCTGATTGTTTACTGATAAAATATATTTCAAGTATTCACTGAAACGTATGAGGAATATTGGGTGCACATATGTATATTAATCATACGCAATATATGACAAAATTTTACGATCTTTAAAAACCAGAGATCAGCAATGAGTATTCAAAAAGATGAGTAAAATCGAATCGTACTCATAATTTCTGAAACTAGAGACGCATTCAGTCAGGATTACGACCTAGTTTCTCATATCACTTATGTTTTGTGTGTTAATTTTATACATGAGTGGTGGGACCTACAGTTTGAAGTCGAATCCGAACGACAGACTTTTGAAAAACTTTTTCATGCCAATTATACTTTTACTCTCAGAGTTGTTGCCACAAAATTTGCTGAGAGGAAGTCGCCGAAGAAATACTTTTTGTATTCTTGTTTTGATGTCTGGCCTGGTACTCGAACCCTGGCTTTACGTCTAATAAGCCAACACAATATCTACTGGACTACTACTACCTCATACTTATTTTAATATCATGTGGAACCTCTACTCATATTCAAAGTTTGAAATACTCATCATATTCATACTTAACAACACGTATGATGTTGTTGATTTCGACTCTTCATAACTCAACATATACACGAAGCACAAAATAAGTGTGATTCGCGTACGAACACTAAAATGCTCACTAGAAAGTTGTGTATTTGCTCTGCTTGCTGCTCTGTCTCTTTTGCTTATGGGTCTTTTTCCTTTTGTTGTAAATGGAACAACAACTAAGGCTGTAAATTTTGATGAATAATTGGAATCACTTGAATCATTTATAAGTACTATAAGAAGTATTTTTCTGAAGTTATAATTTTAAATGAATAGGATTATGGGATTAAACATGTTTCGAATGGTATGAGTTTGATGCCAACGTGTTTGAGTACGTTGTACTCAGTGCAACCTGTAGTTATAAATCAACGTTGCAGTGAGTATGAATGACTCTGAGTACATAGTTAAATTTCAATATTGTTGACTCACTTTGTATATTCAAAATTATATGAGTGGTTATGAGTAGCGAAAAAACGATTCATTGCTGATCTCTGTTGTGCATACATACAACGTAAAATGCTGCTGGTTTACTAATAAAATAATTCAAAGTGTTCAGTGTAGCGTATGAGGAATATTGAATGCATACGTATATTAATCATACGCAAGATATTGCAAAACCTTGTAATTTTTAAGAATTAATTCTAATAGAAGTTGTTCTGTTTTTTTGTGTTTTTTTCTCTTTCTCTCAAGGATTGCACATTTTTTACACGCAAAGAGATTTTACGGTAAGTATTGTGAAATATTTTCGCCTGCTTTTAATTCTTATACATTGGCACAGTTTCGTTTTCTTAATTTTCATGACAATTTTTGCGAAATTTGCATAAAGTTTTGTAACTGACATACATTTTTATTTTCTTAAATAGCCATTAAACAAGCCTTGGCACTGTTTTGACTGTCCATAGTGACTGTTTCTATTTCAATTTTTTTCTGTTTTTACTTTCAATAATTTTGTAACAAACTTTCGAAAGATGCAAAATACTTTTTTTTTTTAAACATTCGTTTTGGTTATTTTAAAGGGTGACTTTTTATTAAGCGTTCGAAATAATCCCCCAAAAATATAGTCTAGTGGGGTCATATAACAGAAGTCGCCGAGTCAGACATCTCCAACGAAACGAAATATGAAAAAATCTTTCTTTGGCGACATCCTCTCAGCAGATTTCTAACATAAAACTCAGAGAATACGTAAACACTCGGAACTACAACCTAGCTTCTCACATCACCCATGTTCTGTGTGTTAATTTTATACATGAGTGGTAGGACACACAGTTTAAAGTCGACGCTAAACGACAGATTTTTGACATCCTTTTCATGGCTATTTTATTTATCCTCAAAGGTTTTGTCAGAAGACTGCTGGGAGGAGTCGATCGAAAGGAATATTTTTTCTCAGATTTGGTTTTTGCTGGATTTAGCCGACTTTTGTCCACTAAGCCAACATACTAGCTATTGGACTACAAAGACTTCTACTTCGAAGCTATTTGTGTGCCAAGTAAGTGTTATTAGAATCTACAATGACTGAGAAGATAGTTTACTATACCCAGGTCACCTTGAGATAGTCGGATTAGGTAGTACTTTGGTGCATTAATAAAGGGTCCGCCAAATAACTTTTTTTTTTGAAAATGCTTTAAAAAAAACTACTGAATATTTTCTCAAATTTCTTATTTTATTTGAAAGTACAATCCTTCCGGTTAATAATGGAAAATAATTTCATTCAAATGGCTGCCTCGGCTGGCCATGCAGTAGCCTACACCAGAAGATGCCGATTTTGGCAAGAAAATCATCTTTTCAGACGAAGCTCATTTTGATCTTGGCGGGTATGTAAACAAGCAAAATTGTCGCATTTGGGGCACAGAAAACCCGCACGCATACATTGAAAAGCCGACGCGCCCAAAACGAGTCACTGTTTGGTGCGGATTTTGGTCCAGAGGCATAATTGGGACATTTTTCTTCGAAAATGAGCAAGAAGTGGCCGTTGCAGTCAAAGGCGATAGTTATCGGGCCATGTTGAAAAAATTTTTGTTCACAAAAATTGAAGAGGAGGATATTGGCAACATTTGGTTTCAACAGGACGGCGCTACGTGCCACACAGCCGAAGCTACACTCGATGTTTTGCGCCCTGCTTTTGAAGATCGCATTATCAGCCGCAGAGCTGATGTCGTTTGGCCACCTCGGAACTGCGATTTAACACCTTTGGACTATTATTTGTGGGGTGCCCTCAAAGATAAGTATTACGCCGACAAGTCAGAGACAATTGACGCTTTAAAGGACACTATTCGTGAAGCCATTGGTGTAATACAGCTGCACACAATCGATAATGTGCTTAAAAATTGGACCGATCGTGTAGGCTAGTGCATGGCCAGCTGAGGCAGCCATTTGAATGAAATTATTTTCCATTATTAACCGGAAGGATTGTACTTTCAAATAACAAAAGAAATTTGACAAAATATTCAGTAGTTTTGTTTTTAAAGCATTTTTTAAAAAAAAAGTTATTTTTCGGACCCTTTAGAAGCTTCGCGATTTTCATAATTTTTGAGAAAATAAAATCCAATGATGATGCTAGCTTACAAACTCCTCTAAAGAGCACATCTTGTAGTTGACCTACTTAAGGCTGTTATTCGCACCAAATTCGGCAATTCTGCTTATTGATGTACCCATTGAGCATGAAATAAGCTTCGTGACTGAAGATAATATTTCAATAGAAACACATTTTTCATATAGTTTGAATTTTCTTAATGAAATTCAATAAATTGTAAGTGTTCTTCCTCTATTAGACTATTCATGGTGCACTCCTAGCATTATCACATGTCACGAATTATTATTTTATACTAAAAAATTTTTTTATAAAAAATTTAAACGGCCAAAAAAATCCCTTGCTAGCTAGCATTATCCTTTAACGCTCATTATCATTATATTCAGCATCAAAATGTTTCAAATATTTTCTCAACATTTTTTTGATTTCCTTTACATTTTCTTTTCTCTTTTCTCTGTTGTGTGTATTTTGATTAGTGTTCATAAAAGATTTCGTGAATTGCGACCAGATTTGGTGCCACGCCAAATGACCGAGGGTCAGGCGTCTAGTGTCAAGGTGCCCAAGGATTGTATTGAAAAAATGCCAGAGTTAAGGGAAAATCCATTTCGTCGCCGTATCTGTGAGGCATTTTCGCGTGATGGCCAAGGCAACTTGTCATTTGAAGACTTTCTTGATGCATTTTCCGTATTCAGTGAACAGGCACCCAGAGATATTAAAGTTTACTATGCGTTTAAAATCTATGGTAAGTATGGAAATGCAATTGATTTGTTATCAACTAGCTAAGGAGCTAAGGCAAATTTGGTTTTCTTTTGAGTAATAAAAGGGACATAAAAAATAATTTTATACGTGATTGCTAATGTGATGTGATATTACATGCGATAGAAATTAAGTTCAAACTTAGAAAACCCTTTTGGATTGCAGCCAATGTCATGTACTAACTCTACTACTACATATATGAGTATTTAAATGAGTGCATAAATATAATGCATATCAAGCATATGAATTTATTGTTAAAGATAACAGAGAGAGAGAGAGAGCTATGATATCCTCTGATAAGCAATAACAGGAGAAGTCAAACAATAATTTTTATTTTATATCATCCATAGAGCATATGTTATACCATAAATGCATAAATTTGCATTTATGTGTGCATATATGAGCATATACCATACAATTGTATACATATAAAGCATATGCATATGCATATGCATTATTAGCTTGATTCAAAGTCAAGTGCATAGTGGGGTTTCCTTTCGTTTTATTTCTCTTTGACTTTCTCAAACACTGAAGAAAAAGAAAAAAAAGCAAAACATTTGCTGTTTGCATGAATGCAACTCAGTCTCCTGGCTTATATGTTATGCATGAATATGTTGTTAAATTTAAATTAAATTCGAACAAAAAAGAGTTTATTTGTAGTGGTTATGATTTCATTACACATACAACAACATGGAAATGCAGAATAAATATTAAAAAAAAAGAAATGAAATAAAATGCAGAGAAGAGAAGAGAAATAGAGAAAGAAAACTGATTACAGAACTTAACAAATGAAGCTTAAAATTGACTTGAAAATGAAAAATGCAAGTAAGGACACGTTACATAAGATTCTTATGGCATAAGATTTACACATACAGGCCGTCTGTACAGAAGACAGACAGCACAGGTGTACCTACAACTTGATGACATTCATTGGCATGACTTTTAATCATGTGCACATGCACACACACACTCACCCAAAATCCAATCAAATATAAATGGTCAAGAAACCATAGTCTTTCCTTCTCTCTCTCTCTCCATTACCTCCATTACACACTTGCACAGACATTTTATTTTTATTTTGGTTCTTTTTTATATCATTTACAGATTTCGATCGAGATGGTTATATAGGTCAGGCTGACCTGTTATCATGCTTAACCACAATGACCAGAAATGAATTAAGCCCTGAGGAACATCAACAAATAGCCGATAAAGTAATGGAGGAAGCTGATGTCGATGGTGATGGTAAACTGTCCTTTCTGGAGTTTGAACATGTGATTTTAAGGGCACCCGATTTTCTTTCAACATTTCATATCAGAATTTAAAAAAAGACATGACATGCACACACAGGTATATGTACGTGCTCTCTTTCAGTGTGAGAGTGCATGTGTATAGTGCACACATACACATTTATTTCTTACACTTAAAGGCTTCGTCTTGCTGTTACAAATCCAAAACCAATGCATTAAAATTATAGTTTTTTTTGCTCTCTCTCTCTCTCTCTCTCTCTCTCTGCATAATGCAACATTCAAAGAAGTTTTATTTGCTTTTATATAAGTATTGAAGTGCATATGTGTGTGTATGCATTTGCAACATGAACACAAGTATCATCAAAATAAATATAAAATGAAATGAAATAAATTTTTAATCTGTGACCAATAAATCTCTTTGAATTTCCTTTTTAAATTTATTCAAGTTTTATGGTGATGTAAAAATAATAGTAACGATAAAAATCGTTACTTATCGATAAACACAATTCTACACTGACTTACTATACTTAAAGGCATCTGCTTATGTTGCGATAAATTCGTCTTCATATCCTACTTGAAACATTTTTTGCAACATTTGCTTGAGTTGCCAAAAGTAAACGGCTGTTAAGGCTCGGTTAAGTACAGACGCATGCAATGCAGGTTTTGGACTTGGCTTACAGTTTTAAAAATTCAACTATCTTCCAAGCAATACATACAGGAAGTTTGACTGCTCAAAGAGGAGAACAGTGAATACCAAGGAAAGTTTAACCTGACAATTGTATCCCCAATACAACAATCCAATACATATGGCTTCTATCATACCTATCCTAACCCTATCATTCTAGGAGCAGCTAGAAAGACTACAGTAGTGAAACTGAAACAAAGCAAATAAGTAATAAAGAGGAGAAGATGCCTTGTGATATACATAAGTTCCAGATATCGAACTCATGCGACAACAGACATACTTCGTGCGTATAAATCAAGCCCTCGGATACGGTCATTAAGACGCTATGCAATGCCTCCCGCTGTTGACGTCACATTCAGCCTGCTGCTGGCAATTATTACTGTAGTGAATTTCTTTCTGGGCACTTCACCAGCGTCTCACTGGTGTGGTACCCTCGGGCACAGTAACATTCCGGGAAACTGTAGGGCGGACGAGCTCGCCAGAGCTGGTGCGCTCCTTCCGGAATCCTCTTCAATTGAATTAGGTATGCCACTTGCCTCGGTCAAGTTGGATATTGCGCGGAAATTCTTTCGGGACGCCAACCTATCCTGGGTTAATGAGGAGTCCTGTTCCACAGCTAGACTCACCTGGCCCTTGATGGATAGAAGACGTACCAACCAATTACTTGGTCTTGGTCGTGACGTCATCTCAACCACAGTGGCCATGCTTACAGGTCATTGCATTATATGTAGGCACGCGGAAAGAATGAGGCTCCCATTTAACGACTTCTGCCGTGGATGCAGATCCGCTGAGGAAGAGGAGACTGTTATCCACTTCCTTTGTCAGTGCCCGTCTCCCGCTAAGTGCAGCTATAGGCTATTTGGCTCTCCATTTCTTGTCGGCTTGACGGAGCTATCATCTATTGATATCAAGGATATAGCTTCGTTCATCAAACTTTCTGCCTGGTTTTCCAGTGTAGGGTAGTCGTGCTTTTGATGTGCAGACCTTGCACTGGCCAACTTCTTCCTCTTCCCTGATTTTGGTGGAACTTGGTAAGTACAGGGACTGCGTTCACCCGTGGCATCAAAACGGGCCGCTATGCGTGCTCAAGTGAGTTGTGTGATATCAGAGCTACCACTCCGATCTAAAGCTAAACGTACTGTAGTGGCGACTTCTATGTTTACATTAACAATTTCATGTATTCATGGATTAAGCATCATGATTTTTGCCGTGTAGATGTGTTACAGTATTGCGACCATATGATCTCAATAGCTAGCATTACAGTCCTCAATCAATTTAGGGTATCTTTGTAGTATCTCTTCTAATCCTGCTACCCTGACGAACTCCAGAGTGTTGTTTGGTTAATTAAAGAACCACAGTTTCCAAGTACATTTTCTAGTGATAAGTTTCCATCATCACAGAATCTACATATTGAGCTTCAAGTGATCCTTATTAGATTTAGGTTTAGGTTAGAGGACGAGTACTTGCCAATTGAGACAAGTACAGTAGCTGGAGGTGCAGTTGACCCATTGTACAACTTCCTAAAGGGGGGCGAAAATAATAGGAGATAAGGAAAAAGGAAGGGACTTAGGAAAGAGAGAATCCTTATTATGAAGCAGAATTTTTTGAGTCTTCAAGGTCCGATCAGAAGACCTGTAGAGTCTAATGAATGACCCAAATCTCTTGTTACTGTAATTATCAAGCAAAAATTTAGATTTTCTCAAATCCATATGCCTTGAGGACATTCTTCGCCTCTCTTCATCTTGCCGAGAATACCTTCCAACAAGTATACGCTTCCAAACATCCATTTCCAGTCCACGTAAACTTGTAAACGGCGTGGAAGCCCTTTTCCCCATAAACTCATTACCGTGAATTCCTAAGATCCAGCCGACCTTGAACCTAGCCTGCCTAGGTGACTTAATTTGCTCAGACTGTCCCACATTATTTTTAAATCAACCTTTTATGAAACGAGTGTTCAGATAGAGGCCTGACAGTCAGATAGGACTGATAAGTCCCTTCCTTTGTACTTGCTATTCAATTTTAAGTGAATACATTTCTCGAAGACATAGACTTACGATTACAAGCTACTCGTGAGCTTCCCCATGGACTCTGAACTCACTCTAAGGCCAAACCGTTTCGCTTTTGTCCCGCTAGCTATCTTGGACTCATCCGCATATGGTAGAATGGTTCCTGTTTTAAAACAGTATATAGAAGGGAGCCCTAGACGTCTGTTGATAAATCTCTTGTCAGATTTGTTTCCCCTTTTGTCCCGCTAGCTATCTTGGACTCATCGGCATATGGTAGAATGTTTCCTATTTTAAAACAGCATGTAGAAGGGAGCTCTAGACGTCTGTTGATGAATCACTTGTCAGATTTGTTTCTTATTATTCTGACCACAGTTTACATAGCTCTGGTTCTTAATAATATGTGCAACGAGATAACATCCAAAAGAATCCCCAGAGTCGTTGTAGGATAGCCTGCCATTGTGATTATACCAACGTATACAATTCTCTGTTGAAGCCGTCGTAGTCTAGCAGGTAGTTTGTTGGCTTATTAGACGTAAGGCCACAGTTCAAACTCCACGTCAGACATCTCCAAGAACACGAAATATGAGATGATATTCTTCGGTGACTACCTCTCTTCAGATTTCTGGCAAAAACTCTGAGTGTTAAATAAAAATTGCCATGTAGTTTCTCAAAAAAATCTGTCGTTCGGAATCGACTTTAAACTGGAGGTCCCGTCACTCATGTATAAAATTAACGCACACAACATAAATGGTGTGCTAGGGCTAGGTCGTAATTCTGACTGAAGGGTTGTAATGACCAATTATGTATGTGCATATGTATGTATGTATGTTTTTTTGTCTTGTCCCGGAGGTGGGAATCTTCGAAAGACACTTTTGTTTCAACAAAAGAGTCCACGATTCACCATCGCTGTTGCCTACGTACTAAACCCAAACCCGCGGGACTGTCGTAAGGTATTACTTTGCGGAGGGCTGGTTAGGTTTAACACTTTATCACGTATGTATGTATGTATGTATGTATGTATGTATAGAATTCTCTGTATCTTATCCATCTCAGATATCAATATGATCAACACTGTATTTGATGGGACAAAAGTAGTTCCATGGTTTAGCGCTTGAGGTTTCTAAAATCCTATAATTGCCGAATTTTCCATGGAATAAGCAACATGTCCTAAAACATGTTTATTTAAGAGAATTAGGAGCAATCCTATGAATTCTAAATATTACTCAGACGGTGAAATGTCCAACCAAAATCAAATTCGATTATTTTATGTGTTTTATCCTTAAACTGTGCAACACTATTTAGAAAACTTGATACTTTTTTTTCAAAATATTATCCACTATGAGCAGAATAATTTATTTTTACATTTTTTTTTGCTTCAGATTGTTGCACAAGAGTCGTCTGTAAGTGCTGCAAAAGTCTATTGCATGTTCCCAAGGGAAATATAAAGGAAAAAAATTCACAATTTTTTTCTCTCTCATTTTTGCTTTGTGGTTTCATATATTAAATGTAAGTGTGTGCGTAAGTGTATGTGAGTGACCTTTGGCATTTTATGCAATATTGAACATACAAAGAAGACAGAGATTATAATTAAAAGAACAACAAATACAAGAAATAATACCTTATTCAAACAATCAAATCAAGACTACAAAACCAATTGAAATTGAATTCTGTGTGCACTTTAACACAATTTCAACACGAGTTGTTGAGAACATTTCGATTTTTTTTAATTACAAATAAAAATTAAGAAAAATACTTTTCCATACTCACATGAGATCCTTTAAAGCTGTCATGATTTGTTTGGTTTGCTGACAATATTTACTAAAGTGTGTATCGGGTTTGGGATCCAAATCCAAGAGGGTGACTTTTGTTAAATAACTCTTGCCGCTTAAATGCACAACAGATCGATGGTGGTCACTTAAACTATAAGAATTGAAAGAAGAAGAATGAATAAAGGATTTTTTATTTATTGTAAGGCATAAAGACAAAGAAAAAGAAGAAGAAGCAAGAGAAGCAAAAACTCACCTTTCTTTGGCGACATTTTCAATTTCACAAAATGTTATCATTATGGAACAATCCAATGCAGTGGCAGCCAAAATATATTGTTCCTCTGGCGTTAGTTGCCCAACTGTCAGTTCATTGTGATGTTTTTTGAATTTCTCAAGCAATTTCCAAACAATATTGTATGTCTTCTCCTTTTTAACGCCGTACCCATGGTCAAGCATAAATTGCAAATTAATCTGTTTAAAAGCAAACAACAACAACACAGCATAAACGAATAAATGGCATGAAAATTAAATAAAAAGGAAGAGGAAAAATTGAAAAAGGACAATCTTTTAAAGGACACATGCAAATCACTTTTCTTTTCAATTTTATTTTCCCCAAAAGCTTCATTCACTACAACACGTATATGCCAGCAAAAATCACTTGAAACAAATCTCTTTTGAGCAGTTCCTTCAAAAACAAACAGAAAAAACCGAAAACGAAATATATTTTCGGGGGTTTTTTGTCTTCGTTCGTTCATCTTTTATTTATTTTTCTTTAGAAAATATTTTTTTTTTCATTTTCAAATCCCTAAACAGTGTCAGTTTAAGGGAAATCGAAAGCAGGTGAGTTAACAAAAAGGGGGACTGAACTGAAAAGGCTACAGGTTCGTGTCAAACGGTTGTCAATTGCCAGTTGATTCTTACAAAAACTGTGTAGTTTTGTTTGTGGTTTGATAGCAGACCTCTGCCGTGGAAAAACGTTAATTTCGAGTGCTTGTCAGGCATCTTCACTGTAACCAAGTCTGCGCTCGGCTTCTATTACGCACTGATGCAGCAGCCTTGTGAGTCTTCGAGAGAAAAGTACTTCGTAGGATCTTCGATGTAGTACGAGTTGGCGATAATTTCCGCATCCGATCCAACAGTGAGCTCTCTAAGTTTCTCTACGACATGGACGTTGTACATACATACGTAACATAACATACATAATTGATCATTAGAACTCTTTAGCCAAGATTACAACCTAGCCTCTCACACCACTTATGTTGTGTGTGTTAATTTGTATACATAAGTGGCAGGGCCTACAGTTTGAAGTCAATTCCGAAAATTAGATTTTTTGAGAAACTTTACATGGCCGTTTTATTTAACACTCAGAGTTTTTGCCAGAAATCTGCTGATAGGAAGTCGCCGAAGAAATATTTTTTCATATTTCGTTTCGGTGGAGATGTCTGACCTAGGGTTTGAACCGTGGCCTTTACGTCCAATAAGCCAACACACTACCTACTAAACTACGGCGGCTTCAAACGTTGAGCAGCATATTTTCATACAGCGGCTGCGCTGGCCCAGCCATTTCGTTCAAATCGTCCGGCGAGACGGGTATTAAATGCGAAAAGCTGCTGAAGTCGGCGAAGAGGACGACCTTGTTTGTGTTGTAAGAACTAGATTGAGGAAGTCCTGTCATCGATTGGTATGACCAACTGGCATAGGCACGCAAACAAAAAAAGTGGCGCCTGGAAGGATGTATTAAGGCAGACCGAAATCCCTTAATCGGGTTGTTAATGCCCAAATAAGTAAGTAAGTAGGTAGGCAGGTCTGAATATTGGGAGTTTAAACCTACAAAGAAGGCTCCCTTCCAAAATGTTAGTTGCTTTGTGTTTGAACAAAGTATCGTGTTTCATAATGCCACTGTACAAAATATATACACAATGTATTCTATTTCAAAACGTCGTCAATGTGTATTTTTAACGCAGTCAAAAAGCAATCAGGCATCGGATTTATAGTTGATGCATTGTTTGGTTACTTTGCCTATCTACATAGTTTATATACAGTAGTAGAACTGCATACAAACTTTGTAGTGATACATTTTGGAAGGCAGCCGAAATCTTTTTCCAGCGTATACAACTTTCTTCTACAGAGAGTCACATATTCACAGAGTAGACGTCTATCACCAAGTCTTCTTCATCTCCACATACCTTCTAGAAGTCCTGATGAGGTCTGTCCTGTATTCCTGACAGCGATAATATGACATGTTTGGTAAGGAACTTAGTCAGTATTGCCACGTTGAGCTCTTTGAGCGAACCAGTCGTTAGTCAAAGGCTAAGCTTGATATGAAGGCAGCATCAATTTTAATCATGAAAAGGAGGAGGTTTGATAGAAAACACATGGGCCCTATACATGGACACTTCGCTGATTTCCAGATTTAGCCTCGCGTGACTATTTCTTGCCTTCAAATTTCCGGAAATAACTCGCCAGTAAAAGATTTCTTACAAGATTATGTTAAAAATTAAAGAAAACCTTTTGATGGACAAAGTATTTCCCTTAAATACCGTGCTCCTGACAATAAAATTTCTTTGCTTTTTTCGCTTCTATTTTCTAAACAAACACATGGCGTGTGTTGTTTAACAAAACCTGGATTTATTTTCCAGCTTTTTAACTGTGATTTAACCTAAGCAAAGTGAAAACACCTCCCGCTTGACACTCTATTAAATGGCATATGCAGCTTTAATAGCAAACCGATTCAAAGGGATATCCCTGTATAACCCCTATGAGACCTCTGGTTTAGGTAGGTATTTGCTGACAATGGGGAAGGGGGCAGAGAAAGGAAGAGAAAAAAAAATCAAAGTAAAGCTTTCTTTACTCACCTTGGCTAGCAATTGTAAATTTAAAATTTTTTGCAAGACACAATTCCTTGGTAAGCAGGTCACTTCCGCTTTGTTGATTTGCTCTAGACGTGGTATATTGTGTGATGGTGGTGATGTATGGGGGATGCTGGCTTCAAAGATTGGTTTTGCTAAAGTCATTGTTGATTTAACTGTAGTCACTTCCGTTTCCGTTATTGTCGTTGTCGCAATAGCACTAGTCGTAGCAGTGGTAGTGGCAGTGGTAGTAGAAGTAAAAGTGTTTGTTGTTTTTGGCATTGTGTTGAATTTTTGTTTTTTACATGAAGTTACACTTGACTGTGGTTGACCAGCTACACTACCAGCAACATGCACACAAACAGCATCAGCTTTAGCTCCAGCCATTCCCAAATCCATATCCCTTGCTATTGTAGCAACAGTAGCAGTTTCTTTAGCAGTTGTTGTCTGTTGTTTGCTTTCAGCATACGTTTCGTGTCTTTCGTTGGCATATTCCCTTAGCAGACATGTTACCAGCAAATGTTTTATAAGCTGCAGTTTGTCACTTAAGGATTTTACGCCACAGTTATAAACATTGAATACCAGTTGAGATTTTCATTTTTATTTCGTATGTACGTGTGTGTATATATGTAACAGGAAGTGAATGTGTTGGTTGGTGGTGATGTTGATATCGGTTTTTCCATTTCCATTTCCATTTTAATATTATTTTTTTGGTTATTTTTGTTGTTTATTTTGTTTTGTTGTAATATTATATTATTTTATTATTGTTGTTGTTATTGTTGTTATTGGTATTATTGTTTATTTTGGTTGCAACGACATTAATTTTATTGGTTTTTGTTTGAACATGATAATCATCATCGTATATCCCATAGTAGCAGTGTAGTAGCAAAACGTTACCAGAGTTCGTAAGTATGGTTACCGAGAAAGACAAAAGAAATCAAACGTGATTCTATCTCTAGTTCTCAATACTTTTCAATTTTTCTATTTTCTATTTGCTTGTCCTTATTATTTATTGTTTATTTTGCCATTTTGCGAGATTTTTCTTTTTTTTTTTGAATTCGAAATTGCATTGAAATTAGTTTTTTAAGGTTTCACCTCAACATGAGATTGTATGCAAGGAATCATGGTCCGGAATTGAAAGCAAAAAGCATTTATAGGATATCCAATCGCTTATTACTTATTGAACACACATACATACAAATATAATTGGCCATTACAACCTTTCAGTCAGGATTACGACCCAGCTGCTTACAGCACTTATGTTGTGTGCGTTATTTTTTATACATGTGTGGTGGGACCTACAGTTTACAGTGGACTCCGAACGACATATTTTTGAGATACTTCTCAGGGCTATTTTATGTTATCCTCAGACTTTTGTGCCAGAAATCTGCTGAGAGGAAGTCGCAGCAGAAATATCTTCTCATATTTCGTTTTCTTGGAGATGTCTGACTGGAGATTTGAATCATGGCCTCGCATCTACGAAACCAACACACTACCTATTAGACTCCGGTATTGTCATGTGACTTCCCAACTACACGTTTATAGATGCAAACACGAGCCTATTAGTTCTGGACTGTTTTGAACTGCCCGCTTCCAAACACTGTTTCTATGAATAGGGCTCTATCAGTAGACATCTATAAATTAGTAGACATAATATTCTCCAATTGAGAACTAAAAGTGCGGCGAGTTTACATGGGTCTGTGATTTAAATTTTGTTGAAATACTTGGGCGTGAAAAAGCTAGCTTTGCAAACGAAAGTTTTGTGATGCCGTCTAGCACACGAGCGGTCATTTACAGGTTTTGAAACTCTTTTCCCCAAAAGTGGTGAATGATATTCTTGATGGATCTACAGACTAAAAGGTGTCTCGGTCGTTGTTTCTCTTTGGTTTGAGGATTCGCATTCTGAATAGGACTCTGGATTATTGTAAGAATCACGAACCAGAACTCTATTATAATATGGAGGACAACGACGATGGGTTTTACATGGGTACCTGTCCGCGTGGACCTAATCCCATGGTGCTCTCCGCACAGGGTGAAATACAATGCGACTACCAACGCCCCCAGATGTAACAGACTGCTACACCTGAGTACCAATTCGAAGTCATGTATTTGGACATGACTTCCTCCTTTCTAAAACTCCTTCCGATCTTTGGGTCACGGCACCCGGTTGAGAATGCAACTCCACACTGAGCCTAACTAGACTCTTCCCGCGATTTGGGTCCAAACCACAGCCACCACGATGCTCCCAAAAGGGGCCGCACCAACAGCCAGGCTGGAACCGAGGTTCCAGGGGCTCCTGACTCCCGTGGTACCAGAATTAAGTCTCCGGTCAGACCTCGTAATCAAATCGATTACTACCAGTTGAACTCCAAACAATTAGGGACTGGTGGCCAACAGCAACACAATAAACATAGATCGACATAAAGAACAACACTTGCAGTACTGACATTGAACAGCGTCCTCATGGACGAGGCTTTGGCCACATGGTGTGGCACCAGAAGTGGACAAAACAAACGTAACAGGAGAACACAGAACAACGCAGCAAGCTTGGCAGCGGCGGTGACGGTAATTACGGGGATGATGACAGCTATAATATGGAGGACAATGGTAGCTTCTGCCCTTGTAGTAGCTATACCTGAATGTAATGGATTTTTACGCGATTTTCCTTGATAGTCATGCTGCCATAAAAGCGATTGAGCCAGTAAGACGTAAGTTGCGATTTGTTCGTGATTGCAAGAACCTTTGCACAAAGAGCGAATTTATCTCCGATGAGTACCGGGTTATATTATTATCCTTGGAAACCAAATCTGTGTTACTTTTCCTAGCCAAGTATCTCACTCTGTGCTTGAAGTGGAAGATGATATAAAGAAAAGGAGCAAAAGCGCCGAGGAGATGGACTTTGACTTTGCATGTTCTGGGAGGTAATATATAGAAGGGCAGCAGAAAAACTGGGAGAATGAATCAGGAGTTTGTGTGCCCAGTGGTTAGGATGACTTTCGGCGATGGTAGATTCTACTTGTTAAGGCTGTGGCTTAATAAGTCCCCCACGAAGTTAATGGCGGTATTTCTTACGCGATATTGATAGATTAGGCCGCTGAATAGAATCTCGAAGGGATGTCAGCCGAATAATTACAAGATATGTGAAGGAAAGTAAAGCTTCATACATACATAATTGGCCATTACCACACTTCAGTCAGAATTACGCCCCAGCGTTTCACACCACTTATGTGGTGTATGTTAATTTCATACATGATTGGCGGGACCTAAAGTTTAATGTCGAATCCGAATGACAGATTTTTGAGCAACTTCTGGAGACTATAAAATACCGCAGTCGCCGTAGTCTACTAGGTAGTGTGTTGGCTTATTAGACGTAAAGCCAGGGTTCGAGCCCCAG
Organism: Sarcophaga variegata; assembly: GCA_932273835.1. Lineage (NCBI taxonomy): Eukaryota > Metazoa > Arthropoda > Insecta > Diptera > Sarcophagidae > Sarcophaga > Sarcophaga variegata. The sequence goes on along the minus strand of OW026360.1, from coordinate 8,668,686 downwards.
ACCAGACATCAAAACAAAATACAAAAAGTATTTCTTCGAAGACTTATTCTCAGCAAATTTCTGGCAAGAAAAAAAATTGCCATGAAAAGTTTCTCAAAAATCTGTCGTTCGGAGTCGACTTTAAACTGTATTTTAAATGTAATTTTCATCAATTTTCAGGTGTTAACTGTTTCGTTTTGAATTGTTTTTCTATTTAATTTTTTTGAAATATTTCTTGTTTGTTTCTTACCTTGAAAATAAATCCTCTACTGCAAGCGTTTGACTTAATTGATCATCAAATATGAGGCGGCCATTTTTGAAAATTCTTAAATTATTTTGCGGACAAGCGAAAAGTGATTCCAAAGCGTAAAACATTCGTGATGAGCAACTTAAATTTTGAAAAGAGAAGTAAAAAAAATTTTATTTCCTTAAGAAAATAAAAGAAACCCGGAATTTACCCCGAATATAAATCAAATGGACAGTATTTGCTGCGCTGATTGATTTTCTTTTGCTTCACCTAGAAGATAAACAAACAAACAAACACACAGGAATTGAATTATTTTCACAAAGTTTTCCTTTAAGATTAAATTTTATGAGAGATTTCGAATGGAAGGAAGGAAGGATAGTCAGCGAAAAAAAAAAAAAAGAAATTCGTTTATATGGGTTGGGACAGTGAAAATGGGCAACAACATGAATTACCTTTAAAAACTGCATACAACAATAACGACACCTGGTGTCCACCTGGTCGTAAAATGAATGTGATATTTTAACATCTCCACTGGTCATTGCTACCGGTGTTGTTGTTGTTGTTGTTTTTATTTGAGAAGCTGGTTTATTTTGAGTGTTCGCAGTAGAACTGCCCATGTCTGTTGACACTTTCAATGTTGCTGTTGTTACTGTTTCACTTATTGACATAGTTGTTGTTTTTGTTGTTGCTGTTGCTGTTGTTTTTTCTGCTGTCATTGTTGTTGATGTTGTTGTTGGCTTTATATCAAATAAATTGTTAACATCGTTTGGCAACAACCATCCCTGCTTTGGTTTTATTTCAATGGCGTATGTATCTGCAGCGAAATTATTGTTGCCACTACAAGAGGTGGCAGTGGTAGTGGCAACATTGATGTTGCTGCCTCTCCAGCTACTGTCACATGATTTTGAGGCCGTTGTTATTACGGCCTGTATATTGTTTTTAATAAAAATAACAGAGAGACAGAGGGAGAGAGAGAGAATGAAAAGGAAAAGACAAAAAAAGTGAACAGTTGAGTGAGAAAAAAAAGCAAAATTGCCATAAAAAATGATGAAAAGGTCCACTCACAAAAGCTACAACGACAACAATACTACCATTAAACAAAAACAAAAACAAGAACGAAAAAAAACAAACGCGAGAGTAACAAGGCCTCCAACGACATGTATCTCTGTGTGAGCAAAAAACGAAAAAAGAAGCAGCGTGTGGAGTGTGACTGACTGCACATACAGCACCCGTATAATATTTTTATATGGAAATGATGTATGGATGGCATGGACAAGTAGAACCATTTGTTGTTGTTATTGTTGTTGTATTTGTTTCATTCCTTTTATGCCCCTTTTATACGAGTTATAATTTTACAAACATAATGTAATCCCCGATTGAGTTAAGGCGGTTTGCTTATATATTTTTGTGGCTTGGTTGTCCCAAGGATGTTCCGTTACGTTATGGACACAACAAACTCTTGTGCGCCCAAAACGAAATTCATGTCAAGTCTTAAAATCGTGGACATGTTTAAAGCTTTTCGCATTACAAGGTTTTATTGAAAATTAAATTGAAAGAGGGAAAGTATGAAAATAATTTGGAATTTCCTTGGAAAAACAAGAAAATTGTTTTAAAAGAAATTGAAATTTTTTTTATTTAAATCAATAACATTCACTTACGTAAAGCTAGTAAGCGAAGGATGTAATCAATGATTTGTAACAAAAAGTTGTTTTGTAATCCATAAAACGGCATTGGATAGTGGTCGACTTAAGGTGGATAAGCTAGCTCGAATGGAGATCACTTCAAGCAGTGCTTTAAACATTGCATTATTAGGCCTAAAGCCGAGTGCCTAATCTAAAAGTATCATGAAGATATATCGAAGTCTTCGTAGTCTAGTAGGCAGTGTGTTGGCTTATTAGACGTAAGACCACGGTTCAAACCCCAGGTCAGACATCAAAACTAAAATATGAAAAAAAATATTTCTTCGGCAACTTCCATTCAGCAGATTTCTGGCATAAAACTCTGGGAATAAAATAAAATTGCCATGAAAACTTTCTCAAAAATCTGTCGTTCGGAGTCGACTTTAAACTGTAGGTACCGCCACTCATGTATGAAATTAATACACACAACATGAGTGGTATAAGAAGCTAGGCCGTAATTCTGACAGAAGGGGTGTAAAGACCAATTGTGTACGTAAGTATGTTTTTGGCCATATTTCTTCTCGAAAAAGTCGATTTATCGCCATGCTTGGTAACCATAAGACAAAGAAAGAATCAAAGCAATGAACGCCTTCTAGAGACCTGTATTCAAAGAAGATACAGACAGTTTCGTCTCCGTACGTCTGCTTGTTTTAATCAGGTTATCCATTTAGTGGTTTTAAAACCAGCGGTTGGGTAAACTTGTTCTCTAAAGTACCATGAACTGTTAAACAACTGACGAAAATGTAAAAATAGTTGTAAGTTGGCAGAACGGTACAGAAAATCTCGCCAAAAATTGTGTAAAGGACGCACGATAAGTCTGCTTAAACTCCAAAGAAGCACACTTAGTATGGTTGTTGGGAGTCATTAAGTGTCATCGCATTATGCGTACGCATGCTTGAAGCTTTGATCTTGGGCTCGGCAAATGAGCAATGATGAGAAAGAAAAGGAGATTGTTCTTTACCTACTGATTACTACTTGTTGTACAATGGGTCAATTCGACCTCCGGGTACTGTACTTGTCTTTATTGACAAGTACACGTCCTCTAACCTACTGATTACTAGCCCGGCTTTTTGTTGCAGGAGAAAAAGGCACCTTAGTGCCTTCTATACAGATGACCTGGAGCAACTTTTACGCATTGACATTGACAATCTGAATACCTTCATCAGAAGCTCTGAGTGATTCCAGGACTAGGGCATATCAAAAAATAAAAGTATCACAATAAGCTCTATGTGGACAGCCAGCTCCACCTGCCTACTACAAAAGTGATGATTCAAGTGTGGCCAGTTTTCAAGCTTTACGGGAGGGTATTTTGGCCACTATAATCGGAGTGAAAGGAATTGGCAAGTTTATAAAGAAACTTGAAGAGAATGGAAGCATTAAGGATATGGTCAGGACTGTGGGTTATCATTTTATAAAGAAATTTGACTGGAAGCATTACAGATGTCGTCAGGCAGGTATATATACCGGGGAGATGCTCAGACCGACGAAATGATAGCCTCTGATAGTGAAAGTATGTCGAGCAACCTGACATTGTCAGTTCTACAGTGCATGCAGCAATTAAGCCTATCTTACTCATGCTCATAATTAAGTATTTTGCATTTGGATTTACGCCTATTTTCAGGCAACAATTAAAGTCGAATAATCATGCACAACGCCGTAGATATGACAAATCGGTTCTGGAGCAACAGGCCTTCAATACAGGGTTTCGAATAAAATTTTCTTCAACGACGAATCTCATTTCTTACTCGATGGTGATGTCTACAAGCGAAATTAGTCGCATGTTTGACTTGAAAAACTTCGAATTAATTGTGAAAAAGCCATTGCATTTGGACAATGTTGGTAGTTGTTGCGAATAATGGTCTGCAGTCTCATTGAGAAGCATTTACATATACATACATAATTGGCCATTACAACCCTTCGGTCAGGATTACGGACTAGCTTCTCACATCACTCATGTTGTGTGTGTTAATTTTATACAAGACTGGCGGGACTCACAGTTTAAAGTCGACTCCGAACGACAGATTTTTGAGAAATTTTTATGGCAATTTTATTTCACTCTCCGCGTTTTTGCCAGAAATCTGCTGAGATTTGATGTCTGATCTGGGGCTTGAACAGTGGCCTGACGTCTTATAAGCCAACACACTACCTACTAGACTACAGCGTTATTATCGTCAATTCAGAGCGTTACGGCCGTATTAAAACCGACGTTTTTCAGCTTGCAATTAAAGTTTACAAACTGAACGGCATGTCGTTTCAACAAGACTTTACCACGAGCCACAAAACCAAATGATTTTGAGACCCTAAGGCGCTCGACATTTGAAAAATATGGTACTAGTCTGGTCCAATACAGTGTTTGTCTGCAAATGAGATCCAGGGAGGAATTCATTTCAAGCCTTATTGTCAAAGGAATGTGACAGGCAAGTTCAGCATAGGATTGGAAGTTTAAATGCAAAGATCTTTAATCAAAATAAGAAAGAGACTTCGGTAAAAAACAGAATTTTGAGAACTCCTCCTTAACCGTATGAAATTCAAATCATATTGTCATGGATGTCTACTTTTTGCAGTCACTGTAATAAGTACTTTTCGGTGTAAATTTATTTAATAAAAATTGAAATTTAAACTTTATATCGCATTTATTCAGTGTTTTTGTTTCCATTCTTAGAGTATTTGTTTCATGATTCTCTTTTTTTTTCTGCTGCTTGTGGAAAAACCCAAACATTATTGCTCTGTTGCATGCCTGCTGCTGGTCTCTAGTCCTGCAACTCTATAAAACATGATTTTCTTTTTCTCTTTTGTATTTCGTTTTTTAGAAGCCATAAACTAAAATTACATTGAGCTTCACAAAAACATTTAACGAGAAGTAAGAAAATAAATAAAAATTGGACACACAACAACATGCAGAAACTCAAAAGAAATTACTGGCATGATTTATTATTTTCTAAGGAAATAAACAAAAGACCATCTCGTATCTTTTGCGATGGCTTCCCTTTACTCCACTGCACTGCACTCCACTCCACTCCAACAAAATGAAAAGAAATGAAAATAATAGAAAAAAGCAACCAGGAGTTGTGTTCAGTTTCATTGCGTTTTTTTTTCTGTTTTTTTGTAACAATTTTTGGAAAATGAACGAATTTTTCCAGTCAACATTGGTCGCTTATAAATTTTTTTTGTGTTATGAACGAACATAAGGAGCAGAACGAGGGGTAGGAGCTGAAATTTGTTTGTTTTACCTGTTCGTTGGAAAATAAAGCATCGAACTCTGCAGGCAATTGGGTAGCATCTGGCAGTAACAAACCGAAATGGCCACCAAATTCTTTATCCAAGCGATTAGCTAAAGGGAAACACAAATAAATAAAAAGAAAGAAACACAAATAAAAAAACGAAAATGAACAAGAAAAACGTATAAAAGAGATACAAATTGCAAAATAAAAATTAAAAACACGTATGGGGGAAAACGAACAAAACAAAAGAACGAAAAAATAAAAAACGAAATGCAATCTTATTTAATAAAATTCATACAGAGAGAGACATACGTACATACGATGCATGCAACACGAATATTTTTTAAATTTTAAATGGTAAAGCGTTTCAGCGTTTATGATTTCATGGATCTAAACAAGATAAAATATATTAGGGCGTTGCCAAAATAACGTAAGCTAATGTGGCTAACATTAGATAAGGCCCTCTATGCTCGATGCTGACTTATCAACGGTATTCAATAGCTTTCGTACCTTGTTCTGTAATTTCAAAAAATGGGAACTCCTTAAGAGTTTGGAAATTTAAAATAAGCCGAGAGAAGAATATGTGAAGAATGAAAAATTAAGACGTAGTCTAATAGGTAGTGTGTTGGATTATTAGATTGGACGCCATGGTTCAAACCCCCAGTCAGACATCCCCAAGAAAACGAAATATGAGAAGATATTTTTTCGGCGACTTCTTCTCAGCAGATTTCTAGCAAAGATTCTGAGAGTAAATTTAATTGCCATGACAAGTTTCTTAAAAAATCTGTCGTTCGCAATCGACTTCAAATTGTAGGTCCCGCCACTCATACATAAAATTAACACCTACACCATGGATGCTATTAGAAGCTAGGTTGTTATCCCGGCTAAAGGGTTTTAATGACCAATTACGTACATATGTATTTATGTAGTGAAAAAAATACACTTGTTATCAGAACCCCTGATGGCTTGAGCACTTTGTCCATCAGTCTATAATGCATTTAAATGCTAAACGAGAACCTCAAGTTCAAAACTCATTTCGGATGCCTTGAAAAACAAGAAACGTAAAACGAAATATTTCTTTCGATCACAACCTCTCACCAGTCTTCTGAAAATGGTATCGAAAGTAGAAAATTCCCATTAAAAAGTTCCCAGATGTACCGTACGGTATTGAGGTTAAAATAGGTGTCTAAGCACGAATTAACAAACACAGCGGGAGTGCTAATCAAATCTAAAGAACTGCTATTGTTTTTATTGTACTTGCCGTTGCCTGCTTTTCGGTTTTAAAGATTTTTTAATTTCTTTCATTAGTTCTTTTAAGAAATCGAGGTTTGTGACAATGCATCTTCTCATTATTTCTTAGTGTCTCTCGATAGCATGCCTCTGTCGAATCTGATTAAATTAATCTGAGAGTAGAACCGACATTTTCAAAGCATTACAATGAGCCAAAGAGTCTTGTAGTGTATTTGAAAGGTAAACTGGAGAGCAACACGTATATTCTAAGCTAACCAAACCCACTATACGACAACTGCCACAACTACTACAGCTCCTACTGCTGCTACTATTACTGCTAGTATTATGCGACTACTACAGCTACTACTGCTACTACTACAGCTACTACCACTGCTACTATTACTGCTAGTACTATACGACTACTGCTACTACTACAGCTACTCTGTTACTAGAACTCCTACTTCTACAGCTACTACAGCTGCTAGTACTATACGACTACTGTTACTACTACAGCTACTACTGCTACTACTACAGCTACTACCACTGCTACTATTACTGCTAGTACTATACGACTACTGCTACTACAGCTACTCTGTTACTAGAACTCCTACTTCTACAGCTACTACAGCTGCTAGTACTATACGACTACTGCTACTACTACAGCTACTCTGTTACTAGAACTGCTACTACAGCTGCTAGTACTATACGACTATTGCTACTAGCACATATGCTACTGCTGCTACTATTACTGCTAGTACTATATGACTGCTGCTACTACTACAGCTATTACTGCTAGTACTGTACGACAATTGCTAATATTGCAGCTGCTACTGCTACTATTACTACTACACTACAACTGCTTCTGCTACTACTACAGCTCCTACTGATGCTACTACTACAGCTCCTACTGCTGCTATTACTATGCTGAAAAGGGAATTGTCGAAAAAAGCAAAAAAATTCTCACAGGGTAGAATATATCACAGCTTATAATATTGGTTGGAGATGAGACCTTTCAAATGAAAGTATTGAATAACTACGATGTACGGTGCCCAGTTGTTTTTTTCATAATCCTTTTCTTTCAGTGCATAATTGCAATGATGTTGCATGAAATAATGGTTAAACCATGCCATCATGAAAGTTAGTTTTCATTACATCCCAGTTTTATCTGGGAATTTTTATTTCGGGAACAAAAACATCATAAATAGCACACTGGGAAGGAATGAACAACGATTGAATGGAACTTCAAAATGTTTTCAAAATATTTCAATCTGTGTGTGTGTGGATGGGTGTGTTCATCTGAAATATTGCAACATTATGATCGATTGCATGGTATTAGTTTACTTTACTTGTTTTTTTTTCTTTTTTTCTAACAATTTCTTGTTATTTGTATCCCCTTCCGTTGTATAATTTCAACAATTTTTTTCTCTCTTGACTTTAAAGTTTAAAAAAAAGAAAAAAAATGATTTTTTTTGGTAAAGAAGTAGAAATATTTGTTTAAGAATTTATTTTCCAAACAGACACATAAACACACTGAAAATCATACAAAGACACACACAAACCCAATTGCATGTGTACAAATATAAAGATAAAGTTCAAAGTAAACAATATAAACGAGTGACATAGAAGTCAAAAATAGACAAGAAAAATAGAGAGAAATTCCAAGTTTCTCTTTGTCTATGTAAAATATCCATTACGTTTTGAGGTACATATATACAAGCATACATTAACCCTGGTATGGAATGATAAAATAAAAATAAATGTGTTCATAAAATCCTTTCAGAAATAATCACTAAATTCTTAAGACTTAAAAGAATACCCTTAAGAAGACGATAGATATCAAGGGTTCCAGCTGATCTACGCAAAGATGAAGTGGGTTACCAGAGAGAAGACAGCGGTACTTCACTGCAGTACACTTTTGATGCTGTGGTGTGCTTTGGCGAGGGAAGAAAACAGAGCTGATTTGGCTCAACATAGAACTTAGACTCCTTGAGGGTGTATCTACTTCACATTGTATGATTGGAAGTATGAGTATGAGTTATCAGCATAATTACTATGGTAGAAGCTGTTTATTTATGGGAAGAACGAAAATCAGTTTGAATGGCCTGTCCTATAAGGAATATGATGAAATCACATTGTTGGAATTAATTTCCAGGAACGATAGTGTCTCTCGAGAGCATGTAACTGTCGAATTTGATAAATTAATCAGAATCGAATCAAAATTTTCAAATCATTATAATGAGCCAAAAAGTCTTGAAGTGTATTTAAAAGGTAAACTGGAAAGCAACATGTGTATCCAAAACTAACCAAACTCACTATACGACTACTGCTACTTCTATAGCTACTACAGTTACTTCTACAGCTACTAATGCTGCTTCTACTACAATTCTACTACTACTGCTACTACTACAGATAGTACTATACGACAAATGATACTACTACTGCTAATATTACAGTTACCACTGCTACTACGGTTGTTAGTACCATTACTAGTACAACTACTGCTGCCTTTCCTACAGCTACTACTGTTGCAAATACCACAGCTACTACTGCTACTACTATTAATGCTAGTACTACACGACTACTGCTACTTCTGCTGCGACTAATATTGTTAGTACTATATGACTACTGCTACTACTACTGCTACCACTACAGCTACTACTACAGCTACTACTACTGCTATCACTACATCTACTACTACTGCTACTAATACAACAACTACTGCTACTACTACTGCTACTAATACAGCGACTACTGCTACTACTACAGCTACTACTGCTGCTGCTATTACTGCTAGTATTATAGGACTATTGCTACTGCTACAGCTGGTACTATACGACAATTGCTACTACTATTGCTACTATTACAACTACTGCTGCTATTACTACATCTAAATTACTACAGCTCCTGCTGCTGCTGGCACTATGTTAAAAAGGGAGTTGTCGAATGAAATCGTCTTTTTTGCATTTCTTTTTTCAAAGTGTCAGATCAGAAGTTTGATCTTTTATATTGAGGCGACCATATCGAGCCTTTTAAATAAAAGCCGCATAATAATACAGAATCGCACATTCCTTAGAATGTTTATAATACTCTAGGTTTGGTCTGCTTAAATAAGTGGCATATAAGCGATTGATTCAGTAATTTGTTGTCTTATTCCTTTTTGGATTTGAATTCATTTGAGAAGTTTGTATTTAGGAAGCCATAGTGCTGTTTCATACAAAAAGAATTTCAATATTTTAAGGCAAAAAAAACAAAGAAAAAATATTGTAGTTACCGTAACCGAAAAAAGAAAACGAGGGCAATATGTTTTATTGTTTTTGCTCTATGTAACGGATATAGTTTTGAGACAATTATTCTCGTTTACGACGATTGCAAATGTATTCCGATTGTAACACAAGTTTTATTAAATTAAATTCCTTTTGCAAATAGTTTTACGAAAATAAATTGAGTCGATGAACACAATTTGGATACACACACTCAGACACACACTTACACCCTTGCACACAAGTGCCTTACATAAATGTTGTTGTTTATTCTATTGGCTGGCCACTATGAATCCATTTTCAATTCCAGGCAAATGAATATATTTTTACAAGCTGTGACCAATTCCAACAACACACAACATAATAAAAAAAAAAAACGAAACCTTTACGAAATTTATTTAAGCAGACAGAGAAACAGACAGACAGACATACGTATACAGATACGTATACTAAGTTAGACTTACTTGTACATGGTACTGATACATACCTGGCCTATAAGGCTTAATGTGCTCATTTATCCAGTGTCTGTCATTGGGATTTGGCACTGCAACAATATCCGCTTCAAATACAAACTCATTTCCCACAAGACAACGTATGATACTAATATAAGCCACATAATGGTCCATTGTCAAGATTCCAACATCTGTTGGAATGTTTGAAAACCAAACATTCAGCCAGTCAGCCAACCAACCAGCCAACCAGACAGCCAGCCAAGCAACCAATACAGCCAATACATGCATACAGATGTACGTAGACAAAAATACAGGCCGTATGTGTGTGTGTGTATGCATAAAAAATAAGAAGAAACAAAAATAAATAAAAATTGTTATAAAATATCATGGTATTCTCATCCTGCATATACACATACATGCATATACACATACATACACACATTCATACTAAGCAAATGAATTAGCAAAATAACAACAAAACAAAACAATTGGGAATACGAACAACACGAATAAACGAACGAAGCAAAACAAAAAAAAAAAACAAAATGGAAAATGTTTTAAGCAGACACACATACATATACACATACACAGACACATACACCCGTTTACATTGCATAGTTTTATGGAATTTGAAGCCAAAAACCAAACAAATCAACAAATTGAAAAAAAGGAAGAAGAAGCAGAAGTGCTCGAACAAAACGGTAACGAAAATCATTAAAGTTTTCGAAAATAGCATCTCCTAGTCATTTTCAACAAAAATTTTGCATCAAAAAAATATAATTCCAGTTAGCCAGGCCAAGGAATGCATGTACATACATAGTATGTAGGTATGTGTGTATGTATGTCTGTATGTCTGTATGTATTGATTGTTATTTTAAAACTAAAATGTAACGTTTCTTACCGTTTTTACTATTTTTACTTTGCTGTTGGCCGGTAGTTAAAATCTGGTTTGGCTCCTGTTGTTTCTCTATATCCTGCTGCTTCTCCCGCTGCTGTTGCTGTTGCCGTTGCATTTGTTGCTCTCCTTGCTGTTGTTGTTGTTGGGTCTCCTGGTATTGCTTTTGTTGTTGTTGTTGTTGGACTTTTGGCAAACGTAAAACTTTTTTAAATTGCGGCAATGCCAGCACCAAATTTGCATTACCCTCAGCCCGATAGATCAGCTTAATTTGGCTCAATTCCATTTGTTTGTGAGACTGAGACTGCAACTGAGCCTGAGACTCTATCTTTTCTGGCATCTCTGGTTTCAATCTGGGATCTGGTTGTTGGTGGTGGAAGTGTTGCTCTTTTCTTGCCTTTGCTTTACGCTTCTCATTTAAAGTGTTCAAAACAAGCATCAGTTCCTGTGCTGTAACCACCACTGATTCCTGTGATGTTGAGGCGGCGTATGATGATGATGCTTCAAAAGCCATTATGAAACGAGTTTATTTTCAATCTTTCTTCTTCAGTGGTTTTGGGATTTCTTGTATCTTAAAATAGAAAACAAAACAATAACAAAAAAAAATATGAAATTCAAGTTTAATGACTGTAAACGAATACATATTTTATATACAAAATAAAACAGGAATTCATTAAAAGAGAACAAAAGAAAATTATAAACTACAGCCAATAGAGAAACTACTTTGTGTACAGCCTTTATGCTGCATTTTTTTGAAAAATAGAACTTTCTCCTAACAATGCTCAAGTGAAAGATACGAGGATGGTGAAGAATTTTCGTAAAATGGAGGGGAGCGTGAATACAAAGTCGTGAATACAAAGTCGAGGATCAAACCCTGAAGAGGACAAAATTGTAAAATAGCTTTGCAATATGAATGTTTCTGAAAAATACCAGCTTCATTCTATAGAGCAATCTATAGTATTATAAGCAACAGGAAAAACTCCTGCAGGAAGATAGTTCCATATACGGAAGTAAAACTTGGTTAGTGACTCTGAATCTGAATCTATTCCGGGATATTCTGCATTAGCAGTAATCAACGAGAACCTCATGCTGAAGCAAATTAAATACGGAAATTATGCATTGGTCTGTCATATCATCAAAAGGAAGTTCGATAGTCTTACAAGAATGGCACTGGAGTGGAATTCTTAACGCCCAAGAAGTCATACCAAAGCCTACCAAAGAATACAAAGAAAAAATTAAGAATAGAGCTACCCTATATAGAAAGGTTCAGAATAACAGGTACAGACAGAACTCCCGAAAGAGGTAAAAGTTTTGCAAGACGAATAAAAAATTTGTTGGTCACCAAACGAAAGCCTGGAAATGATTTTCTATTCCACAACGAAACAAAATAGTGAGACAAACCAGAATATTGTTACGAAAATGGAAAAATCTCGATACTGGTGTTTTGCTTTTACATCGTTTAACATTAAAATTATAAACAAAAACTACGACAACAAAACAATGCAGTAAACAAGCCTGTTTACAAATTATCGCACTGCGTAATATAACAACAAACACCAGCATAAAAAATAGTAAACAAGTAAACAAAAATACAACAACAAACACTACAAGAATAAATGTAAACAAAATACACAAACAACAGTAATGAAACAACAATGTTTACAGTTATAGAGATCTCGAGAAGACGAAGGCACGAACATTCGCCTTCAAGAACATTCATCAGACTGCTTACTCTGCCATACAAAAGACAAGGCAAAGCAGGCGTGTGAGTAAAAGTAAAAGTTCAGTCAGTCTTGTGTGATGACGCGGTGTGTTTGAAAAGAGTAATCGTGGTTTGAAGATCTCCAAAGATCAGTCGAACAATCGTGTAGTAATTGTTATTGTTTATGCAATGGGTGTAAACAGAGAAATAAAAAGCAAAGCAATTGTTGTTGTTTACATTAAGTTGTGAACAGAGGCAATTTTATTTACTCTCAGAGTTTTTTTTACTAGAAATCTGCTGAGAGGAAGTCGCCTAGAAAATATCTTCTCACATTTCGTTTTGTTGGAGATTTCTCACATGGGGTTGGAACCGTGGCTTCACGTCTAATAAGCCAACACACTATCAACTATACTACGGCAACTTCTTAAGAAGGAATAAATCACTCGAAAGAAAAAAGGAAGGAATAAAGGCAATCATCATACATGGGAATCTTGTGACAATTTTGAGTCTTCACCTCTGCATGATATGGCAGAGACCTGGAGTATGCTCAACAGACTCTGGACTCTCCCTTATTACTACAAACCCTGCAGAATGCAGGCATACTTATGTTTCACTTTCTAATCCTTGAATCAAGGCTCATTGCCCCAGCAAAAAAACTGTAAGGGTCCTAATCAATATCCATATTAGTTTCAGAAACTATTCAGCATTACAGTAATCGCTCGATTTACGTCGCAGCTGATTCGAAAAAAAGGCGACGTAAATCGAAACGACGTAAATCGAATTTCATATTGCTCACACTACAAAGTAGTATGTTTTTAACAAGGAACTTAAAAAAGTTACAGTAATCCCTCGATTTAAGTCACAGTTGGTTCCAAAACAAGACGACGTATATCGAATGACGACGCAAATTGAAGTTAGAGGGAACATAAAAGTTTGACCACGTAAATCGAAACAACGTTAATCGAGGCGACATAAATCGAAGGATTACTATATAACAGTCTAACCTGGTACATAGAGGCAAAGTTGTAGCGATATTTCACCACAATAGAGACTAGTTTTTGTTTCTCTTCGTAATCATAACTGAAACATATGGACGTTCAACATCATATATCAACGTTGGGAAATAACAGAGCGATTCGCTTAATTTGTAAGAGCCGTGCGGGTATATATTAAATGGCTACCAATAACTGCATTGCCATCGCTCGTATCACTTCACACATGCAGAGCATATAGGAGAGATTTACTCTATTATTCATTCATACATTCATTCATACATACTTACATCATATTCATGCATATACTGTATTGGCTATTAGAATATAAAGTTTTGATTTCAAACTCTTCAACTAAATTTATTATTTTATCATGTAGTTGCTGTTGTTGTTGTTTTAAAAGTGCTTATCTTGTAGATAAATAGATTACAACAAAGTTGATGTCGACACAACAAAAAAATCCGTTTTTTTAAGACTTGCTGCTGCAAGCCTTCATTGTTTTTTTTTTCTTCCTTTTTTGGAACGTACTTTCTAACCTACAGCGAGAGTTGTAGGAGTTTTTGAAAAGGAAATCCATATTGCCTGCCAAGTTCCATACACACACACACACCCTTTGCAATTGTTGTATACACGATTACAGGATAAAATATTTCAAAACTATTCAAGGATAATTGCAAAACGATAAGTGTGTGAGGGCAATAAATTTTATTACACTTTCCAACATGAAATGCATAAAACAGGATAAAATTTATGATCAAATATGTCCTGGCATGTATGTATTTGCCAAAAAAAGAACAAAAACAACAGAAAAAAATGTTTGCGGCAATTAAAATTAAATGATAAATTGACTTCGTTTATAAAGTGTTTCGATTATTTGAAACTGAAATCTGAATGATAAGAAGAAGGAGAGATTTTAAGCAACATTTTGGCTTAGCAACTCGAAAATGCTGCCTGCAGAGTGTCCTAAATCAGAGACGGTGACTTTTAAACTTGGAAGTAGGGTAGGGTGCACAAAGGCTGCCCTCCACTGCGCCAGGCAATGTGGTGCGATTTTATATCACAGTAAATATTCTTTCCCAATTGATAATAAACCCGACAAGATTGGTACGTCTGCTTCCAACAGGCCAAGCTTAGGCGTTTCTTTTTCCTGCAACATAAAGCTGTGCAGACCGACATTAAATGCTACCTGATGTATTTGATTCAATTGGGCGGATATATTGGTAAACTAATGGACGAAAAAAAATATCATCGGCTTAGTTTAGTTTTAACCATTCGTATCCAATTTACCCTTTCGGTCACGTGTTGCTTGCTGCATAATCTAGTTCAGAACAACATTGACTAAGATGGTGATAAAACACAATGCTGTTGTACTTCTTTGTTTACTCTCGTGTCGCATAGCAAGCATTCATCCGTAAAATTCAGTCTCTTGAGTTGTGAAGATTTAATACTGCTCATTACCTAGAACGCTGAGAATGGTCCTTCCGTCCTGATGACCAAGCCTTTCAAATGTCTTGCCAAAGTCAATGAGAACGCTGATGATGATCTGTCCCTCCTGATGATCAATGATTCAACTGCCAAGAAGAACTATAATAACGAATATCGGCAATTAATCGACTGCTGCAGTTTAATGCGTAAACTGTTAAGAAAATTGATGCAATTGATGCGGTGTGTTCTTATCGAAAATATATTATAACCACCACGTCCTCTTGTTTGTACACTCAGTGATAACTGCCTTATGGGACTCTTTCGCTCTCTGACTGCCTCACAGATAAGACAAATGTATTCTAAAAGCCCTCAGTAAAGGCTTTGAGTCTTTACTAAATTAAGATTTAAATTGGATTTAATACGCTCTGGTAAAATATTATTCACACCTGGTGCTGTTCATCGGGTATAGACGGTGGAATCGGTCTTTTATTATGTAAAATAACCTGCAATGCCTAAAACATTGCCCACGTAACTAGCATATAGCATTACATCACGGTGTGCTAAGTCTATGGACTGCTATTTTATAAATCACTTTTCCTCACATGGACTGCGTTACCAAAAGGCTCTTATGGATAGTGCCTTGCCATTCTAGAGTGCACATATAGTGCGTGTGCCCTCGATTTTGTCTGGGCAGGATATGTTCATTGTCGGTTCCGCTTCTCAAAAAGAAAATAGGTATCACTAGAGTTGTGTTATTTATAATATGTCGGCTTAATTGTCTCCTTATATTATCCCCTTTAAGGGTGTTGACTTCTGTTCAATTATTCCCTGGAATCGAATATGGAGTACGAGATGTTTGGCCCACTAATATTTGTAGTATTTCTCACTAGTGTACCTAAGATGTTATCTCTTCATACTGGGTCCTGTACCACTTTCCTTAGAAGAGTTCAGAGCTGCTTTCTTCGTAGAACTGCCGCATGGTTCTATTCAGCAGAACCCTGTATGACTTTCTTCTGAAGATTGTTGTACGGCTTTTCCTTAACGCATACCTTAGAAGATTTTTGCAATGAGTTCTTTAGAAGAGTTCTGTACCACTTAGTTCGGAAGACTTCTGTACGACTTTGTTTAGAAGACTTCTGCACCACTTTGTTTAGAAGACTTCTGCACCACTTTGTTTAGAAGACTTCTGCACCACTTTGTTCAGAAGACTGCTGTACCACTTTGTTCAGAAGACTTCTGTACCACTTTGTTCAGAAGACTTCTGTAGCACTTTGTTGAGAACACTCCTGCACCACTTTGTTCAGAAGAATTCTGTACGACTTTGTCGAGAAGACTTCTGCACCACTTTGTTCAGAAGACTCCTGTAAAGCATTCTTCAGACTACTCATGTATGAAGTTTTTTTGTTATTTCGTAGGTAAATGTCCTTAAGCGTGAATTTAACCTGAGAATAACCAACCAACAGTTCAAAAATAATTCAATTATTTCCCTTCAATTTGGATACCATTTGGAAGGACATTAATAATCGTGTTGTATTTTAACGAAATATAATACAACAAAAACAACGATAATAACATTCCTTATAAGTGAACAATCTCCAGCGATTGTCATTGTTTAATCCCGTGCACTTGTAATACAATTTTATACACTTTATGAAGCACTTACTTACACTCTGATTGCAAATAAAAAACAAAACATTTAAAAACGAAAAACGAAATTACAGGTAAAAAAAGCAAATAAAGTTTGAAAATCGCTTAGAAAAAAATAATGAAAACGAAGAAGAAAAAAAAAGTGGGAAAAAGACAGTCAATCTAATGACTGAGCATTTCTGTTTATTCTGGCAAAAGCATACACACACAGAGACAGACAGACAGTTAAGAGACTCAGAGGAGGAACTCCAGAAAAAAGTGAACAAAAAAAAAAGACGTTCGCTTTTGCATTTTCAAAAATAATTTTTCCATTCAAATTTTCAATTTCAGACAAACAGAATAAATTGTTAAAAAGAAAAGCGAAAGAAAAAAAGAAGGAAAATAGGAAAATGGAAAAAGTAACAAGTAAACTATGAGTCAGAAAAAAATGAATACGAACAGAGTACAAATACTCAAAACGTGATTGTAATATAATCAGCAATATTTTGTGGAAATGGTATGAATGCTCTGCACACTCTCGTCACAAGTGATACCTGGAATATCTTACGGATGAAATACAATTTCAAGCAAGCAGTTCAGAGCAGAGCAAAGAAAGCAAAGAAAAAAATTCTATAAAAATACTAACAAATCTTGCTTGTATTATGCAAAGTATAGACACACAGAAAAAAAGGGAAAAGCAAATAAACAGAGCTGGGAGTATGAATAGAACTTCAATCGTTTTGTTTGTTGCAACAGCAAACCATAAACTCTTGAGTGTCAATTTTATGTAATCAAAACAAACTTTATTAAGACTCTTCTTCTTCCATTTCACTCCTTCGTCAGTTCGGTGTTATCTTTTTTTTCGAGTCACCTCCTTTTTTATTATTTTCAAAATGCTGATGCAGAAGGTGCAAAAGGTGTCGATATTTGATTGTCGGATTTTGACAAACACTTTTAAATTGGATAAATCATCAGTTTCCGTTACAATACTATACTGTTATGAAAGAAAAACACGAGAGAAAGAGAGAGAGAGAAAGAGAGAAATAACAATAAAGAGATAAAAAAAATTTTAAATTATTCTGAAATGAAAATAACGATGTTATGGCGAAAAAGTCATTGCATTGTTATGCCACTTAAAGTTAAATGAATACGAGAAGCAAGTTACAGGGACTACGACGAAAACGGGACTACGATTGAAAATTGTTTAGAAAAATTTGTATGATTTTTTGTGTCGAGTTTATCAGTTAAATTAAAAAGAAAATTATACGTTTGATAGAATAGTTATCACAAACAGGCCAAAAGAGCGTAAAGAAATGCGCGGGAAAGCTGAACTCTTCGTGAACAATGCCCCGTTCTAACTATGTTAGCCATTACAACGTCATGAAATCAACAACCAACAGTCGCCGTAGTCCAGTAGGTAGTGTGTTGCCTTATTAGACGTAAGACCACGATTTAAACTCCATGTTAGACATCTCAACCGAAACGAAATTAGAAAAATTTATTTCTTCGGACTTCTTCCTCTCAGCAGATTTCTGGAAATTCTCAAAAATCTGTCGTTCGGAGTCGACTTTAAAACTGTAGGTCCCGTCATTCATGATTAAACTTAATGCACACAACATAAGTGGTGTGAGAAGCACCAGCACCTGAAGTGTTGTAATGAACAACTATGTATGATGGTATCGATTGATACAATTTAAACAATTGCCAGGAACTACCTCCCCAGGAATTGTTATCATCAGTAAGCTGACCTGCTGACAGACACCTTCAAACCCAAAACCAAGCATCAAAATTGGAAATCCTGACATCAATCACTATCAGCACTGCCAATAGTATGGGAATAAATTAATGGAACAATCTCTCTCAAAGCTCAACCACGCACTGATCTAAATGAGCTCCAATGAATATAAACAACCTACGCGTGAGTGACCGGGTCATAAAGCAACAAAATCATTCAACATTTCCATTGATCGCCATATCTACATACGTGTTACGTTCTAATGAAACCCTAGAGTATGCAAACACCCATAAGGATTCCTGTACAGTAACCTTTCTCTGTTTGCTGACAATGCCAGAAGAAGTGAGGCATTGCAACCAACAAAAGTCATGATGCGTATACAGCAGTCTTCTTGCATGAACACCAATGAAGCAGTAACCAGTTACCAAATCACTATGCACAGACTGTACCTGAGAATACTGTTTCAAGCGGATGATCTCTTGTGACTATAGATTAACAAGATCTAAAGCGTTATAAAACAGACCTTTTGCGCAATCATCTTCGTGAAGTGAAAAGTAGGAAACACGAGTTAAGTAACTGTCTTCACTAGTTTCTTAGCAACCGCCCTCTTCTAAAGGCTGTTTCACCGTTGCCTTCAGAAGACCTGTGTACCACTTTCTTCTGAAGACTGCTGTATCGCTTTCATTAAGAATAAGACTCGCACGAAGAAGAAGACTGTAACGCTTTCTTCGATAGACTCCGGAACTGCTTTCTTGAATAGACTCCTTCATCGCTTTCATTTGAAAATATTGAAACTTTTTTTATTGAAGAGGCTAGCACCGTAATTGCTTGTTTAGTGACTGTCTTAACTAGACTCTCAGCAACCACCACATTCCGAAGACTGGCCCACTATTGCCTTCAGAAGACTTTTGTACCACTTGCTTCGGATGACTCCTGTATCGCTTTCATTAGAACATTGTAAGGCTTTCTATGGAAGACAACAGACCAGCTTTCTTGAATAGACTCCTGTATCACTTTCATTTGAAAATATTGAAACTTTTTCTACTGAAGTGTCTTAACTACCATCTCAACAAACACTGTCATCCGAAAGCAGTTCCATCATTGCCTTCAGAAGACTTCTGTACAAATTTCTTCGGAAGACTCCTATATCGCTTTCATTAGAAGACTGTAACGCTTTCTTTGAAAGATTCAAGAACTGCTTTTTTTAATAGACCCCTGTACCGCTTTTAAAAATATTGGAAATCTTTCTACTGAAGGAGATAGACCGCTTTCTTTAGCAGACTCCAGCATTGCTTCTTTCAATACATGCCTGAACTACTTTTTACAGCAGATAATTAAGCCGCTTTATTCAAATGACTTCTCTACCGTACTTTTCTTTTTATCGATTGCTTAAATTGACGCGACAGCCTATTAAGTGTGTGTCCTAGGTTATTAGAGAAGAGCCGGTACTTCAGTTTAGACATCTCAAAGAAAACGAGGTATGAAAACAATATTTCTTTAGGAGACTCTTTCTCTCAGCAATCTTTCGACAAAAACTATGAGAGTAAAAAGAAATTGCCATAAAAATTGCTCAAAATCCTAGCGTTCGCAGTTGATTGCGCCACTCTTGAATAAAATTAACACACAAAACATAGGTAATGTGAGAAACTTGATCGTTATACTGACAAAAGGTTGTAAAGCAAGTTTGCTTAAGTATTTGCATATTGTTACAAAAATGAAAAATCTAGATACTGTTATTTTGCGTTTACATTGCTTAACATTAAAATTATAAACAAAAGCAACCAAAAACAAAACAATGCAGTAAACAAACCTGTTTACAAACTATCGTACTGCTTAATATAACAACAAACACCAGCATAAAGAAATGATAAACAAGTAAACAAACAACCCCAAACAACACTACAAGAATAAATGTAAACAAAATACACAAACAACAATAATGAATGTAAGCAACGATGTTTACATTTATAGAGATAGATAGATAAGGCGGAGTTACGAACATTTGCCTTTAAGAAAATTCATCACACTGCTTACCCTGCCATATAAATGGCAAGGCAAAGCAGGCGAGTGAGTTAGTGAAGTTCAATCAGTCTTGTGCGAAGACGCGATGCGTTTGAAGAGAGTAATCGTGGATTCGATTACAAAGAACGGAGTGTTTAGTGATTGTTATTGTTTATGCAAAGGTTATAAACAGAGGAATAACAAAGAAATGCAATTGTTGTTGTTTACATCAAGTTGTAAACAGTGGCTTACAGAATTGTGCGAATAATAAAGTATTTTAATTAAAACTAAACACAAATTTATTTTTATTTTATATGCAATTTACGAGCTTATATTTTAAACGTAACAATATGATTCTCTACTACAAGATTTGCTTGCAAAGAGAATGAGAAGAAATTTTTTTTAAAAATGTTACAACGTACATGCTCTGGATATTAAAGAATTCCTTTTATTTATGGAAATAATGTAGCAAAAAGAGATTTTTAAAAGTTATTTAAATTGATTTCATTTAAACCTTTAGCCAGAAAAGTTTATAAACAAATGAATAAATCGGAAATTATAAAATTAACAAGAAAATTTTATTTAAAAAAAAGAAAAACTAAGTTGATCCATTGATATAGTCTGAATGTACATACGTATAGTATTATTTCTTATTTAAAACATGTAAATTTATTTCAATTTCTATGGAGTTTAAACAGAACAATTTTTCATTTTAAATTGAAGAAATAAATTTTTTTCTGTTTTTCTTTTTTTCTTAATTTCATTCGAATAAATTCTGTTAAGAAGGTAAGAATGTGTGTGTATGTTTAGGATTTTATGAAAATTTATACGTTTTTTATACGTACAACAAAAAAAAACTACAACCAAAAAACTTTCCAAAGAAAGGAAGAAGAAAAAAAAACTGAAGAAGAGATGAAAAAGTTTTATTTTATTTTATATCAGAGAACATATTTATTGTTTGGAGTCAAATATGCATGAACCATTTATTCAATTTTATTTTATTTTTAGTTTTATTTTCTATTCCTTTAAACTCAATAAATATGTTTTAAAACAAAAAACAAAAACAAATACAATCAAATGGAAACAAAAATAAAATTAAAAAGAAAAGGGATTGTTTTCGTTCATGAATTTTTAAAATAGCAAAACCAAAAACAAAATCGAAATCTAAAACAACTCCCATCTCTCTCAACTCAACAACAATTTAATCTGCCTTTAAGGGTTTGTTATTGTTGTAAATTGTTAATATTATTTACGCAGCAGTTTACAGCAAATGTTATAAAATTTTAATTTTTTATTTTAAATTTTCATACTTTCTTTTGTGTTTTGTTTGCTCTTGTTGTCTGCCAAAGTCACTGGCGCTCAACTCCATTATATTTTTAATGCTCATTGCAGGCTATTCTTCGTAGAAAAACAACAAAAACTAAAGAGAAAAGAGAAATGAACAACATTTGAAAAATAAATTGAGATATTTGGTTAGAAAAATAATTAAAATTAAACACCTTAACATGCCATACCTTTCTTACCAGTTACCAAAGACCAGATACTGGAAACCAGATGCCAACACCAACAATAACAATTATTGCAAAAAGTAAACCAACAACAACACAAACAAAAACAAAACCTTTATAACAAGATATAAAAGATTTCAATCTCAACTTCTTAATTTTATACTTTGTAGTTATTTTTACTCGATTCGTTTAACACAACCACAAACAAATACACACACACAGAGACACAGACACCTCTTACTAAGCATATCCTATTGGCCAAAAAGATGGCTACTTCCTCTGCTAAACTTCAACTAAATTGCCAAGTTTAAGGTCTGTGTGTATGAGTTTTGTATTCAAAAGAAATTAAAAAGAACAACCAAAAGGAATAATTGCCGGTCAAGGTCGACAACATCTCACATTAGAAGGGATATCAGTCGTCTATTGTTCTGAATAATTGAGTGTGAACAACCACTAAATTATTCACAAGCGAATGCTAGTAAGGACAGCTCCCTGGTGTGCTTCTAAATTCTAATTTAGAGCAGCAGGGTATGAAATTCTAATCATACTGCACTCTGGCTCAAACGAAATAAGGAAATCATACATACATACATAATTGGTCATTACAACCCTTCAGTCAGGATTACGACCTAGTTTCTCACACCACTTATGTTGTGTGTGTTAATTTCATACATGAGTGGTGGGACCTACAGTTTAAAGTCGACTCCGAACGACAGATTTTTGAGAAACTTTTCATGGCAATTTTATTTACTCCGAGTAGTTTTTGCCAGAAATCTGCTGAGAGGAAGTCGCCGAAGAAATACTTTTTGTATTTTATTTTGATGTCTGGCCTGGGGCTCGAACCCTGGCTTTACGTCTAATAAGCCAACACACTACCTACTAGACTACGGCGAAATAAGGAAATCTGTTCTCTAAAATCGAGTATTATTGTGTACTACACATCTGTCAAGTTGAGCCCGTCCATTCGTAATTTATTTGCCTGTAGCTCGCATTCGTTCTTTATGAATACAATTCGCATGCGAGACGCTTTAAATAGGCTGCTATTCCCTATAAAATATGCTACAAGAATAGGGGCAAATTGTGGACAAAGATGTTCACAGGCAGAAAACCACCATACTTTCCGCTAGCCAAGCAGCTATCTGGGCATTGGATTCTAATGTAATTAACTTTAGGACGGTATATGACTATCGCAGATGTCTTAACAAGGCAGCAAATCGATATGATTTTTGTATCTCATGTTTACCGGGACATAGAGACATTCCCAGTAATTGCAGAGCGGTTAGACTGGCCATAAGGGGCACGACCATCGAACTCTCTGATGAATTCTCTGCATTAAGGATCCCTTTGGGTACCTGTAAACTTGAAGTCGCCGTAGTTTAGTAGGTAGTGTGTTGACTTTTTGGACGTAAACCCACGGTTCAAACCCCAGGTCAGATAGCAAAACGAAAATTTTAAAAATATTTCCTCGGCGACTTCCTCTCAGCAGATTTCTAGCAAAAACTCTTGAGAGTAAAATAAAATTGTCATGACAAGTTTCCCAAAAATCTATCGTTCGGAGTTGACTTTAAAATGTAGGCCCCGCCACTCACGTATACAAATTAATGCACACAACATAAGTGGTGTGAGAAACTAGGTTGTAATCCTGTAAAACTGAAGGGTTGTAATGACCAATTATGTATGTATACACCATATAGGGGTGCCATAGTGTCTTCATAGTGTAGCTCTATAAAGTCTCTTCCAAACTTACGATCCTGACAAATATCAAGATCTATGTCTAGTACTTAACACGCATCCAAATTTTTTTCTGGATATGCATTAAAATTCCACAAGTTCCGAGTATATTTTCCTATGACTCATACTTGACACAGCAATCTAGATAATGCGCTAGACGGGGTTACTATTCTGATCAAGTGTTCTTTGAGTGTACAGTGCCTGACCAACAGACCACAACATATCTTCAGGCTTCTTCTGGATAGTCTGATGCATGACTTAAATCTCTTGCTGTTGAAATTACCCAAGGTGTATACATACATAATTGGTCAGGATTACAGTGTTTATTTTAACATGAGTGGCGGGACCTACAGTTTAAAGTCGACTCCGAACGACAGATTTTTGAGAAACTTTTCATGGCAATTTTATTTAACACTCAGAATTTTAGACAGAAATCTGCTGAGAGGAAGTCATCGAAGAAATATTTTTTACTATTTTCGTTTTGATGTCTGACCTGGGGTTTGAATCGTGCCCTCACGTCTAATATATCAACACACTATCTACTAGAATAGGGTGCCTACAAGGTGTATACCCCCTTCGAAACATATTTTTTCATTCCAAAGAAAGTTTTTGCATGGCATCTTCATTCCTGGCAAGCATATCTGTCTGCTCATAAACTGATTCCAAATTCCTGTTGATTCCCTAACTAGGCCTATACTATTTTTTGATTTAAACTCCTACAAGCTGGATACACAGATGGCAACATGTCTGTTAAATATTAGTGTTATGTGCCCTTCTTTGTATTTCCTGTACAAATTCAATTCAATTTGCAAATCTTTGGATTGTGTTCGCTTGGAAGATACCCGAGATTTTTCCATGAATCCTAAATATTTTAGTCTGAAGGCAAATACCCCCGATTCTCTACCACTACCTTTCCTTTGCTCATCCGCATATCACTCTTCCACTACCTTTAATTTGCTCGTCCACATATCTCTGACTGATCCATCTATTAAACGAGCATGTGGTCCACAAATTGCTCCATTCACTCTTAATACTCAGTTTCCTTGTGAAATGTTTCCCAAAATTATGGAGTTTATCGATTCCGAATAGGGGACAATTAAAGAGTGACCTCGTCAAGCATTCTAGTTTTTAGGACACGACGCCAGACTCCCCTCCTCTTATCCCAATCAAATTCAATCGGAATTTCCAATACAAAATCAATCAATACACACGTTCATTTAGCTCCAAAACACCAGCACAAACTGAATATACCTTGAAAATCTTATGTGGGTGTAGGAAATTTAAATTGAAAAGAAAAGAAGAATAAAAAAAAAGAAGATGAAACAAAGAAAGAGACTCTGTGAAAATTGTTGTGGTTAAACGTTTGCAATAATTGTTATTTAAAACGAACTCAATATCATCAAGAAATTTTATTTCGAAAAAAAAACTGAAGAAAAAAATATTTCTTGTAAAACAATCATAGCAGTCTACAATAGGAACAACAACAAAAACAAACAAAATATTAGAAACTGGTAAAAGCCAATATTTTCCCTTTTCACCTATTGTTTGCTTAAGTGTAAGTGAGAGTACGTGGGCAGCTTTAAAATTAGACAACAACAAACAAAATTTTCTTTTTTTCTTAACATAATCTTTCGACGATACACCTGATGTGACATTTTACAACCGTTTAGTCAGAATTACGTTCGAGATTATCACATCCATCCATGTTCAGTTTAAGTTTTCAGGCCAAGGGTTATTAAGGGTTAAATAGTAACACATGACCACTCAGATCAGCGAACAAAAAATGGCATTGAATTGGACACATTCTCAGAAGAGATCAACGTGACTTTTCAAAAAATGCTAGAGAATAGACATCGGCAGTTGAAGGAGACGGTCGGCTCAATATTGAAAAACACAAATTAAAGCGGACATAAGACCAATCGGCAAATCTTAGTAGGAAGTGAGGACAATGTCTCAGAATAGGACAAGTGGCTCACGATTTATTGAGGCGCTAATCTCCTTATGGAGATACATTGTCCTGAAGAAACGACACTTGCTTCTTCGCCAAATACAACCTACCGTGAGCCAGAAAAGTCTGGTAACGCTTTCATATTGTTGGAACTGAGGTCTTTGAATTTCATAAGCGTTAAAAATTCACTAGAATCGTTTATTTTTCATACAAGTTTTGGAATTTAAAATTTTCTCAAACCTCTGCTCCCATTTATAGTCAGGTTGGTTAATTTAAGTACCGTCCTCGTATAAGTTCCTGTGTGTTTTAAATTTAACGGACATTGTATTAGAAAGCAAGACAGAAGCAATATCACTCGTTTAAAAAGCCATGTAAGAAAGGATGAGTGAAATAGACTTTTGTTTTAAGGCCTTTTCAAGGAAGGCCACCATTCTTGCAGACGGGAAACTTTACTTAAGTGCATGAGAATATCATTTTCAATCAGAATTAATTAAGGTGGATCTTGTCTAAACCTAAACATTAGCTTGAAGTAGCGTGATGTAGAGCAGAGATCAGCAATGAGTATTCAAAAAGATGAGTAGAATCGCAACGTACTCATAATTTCTGATACTTAAACGCATTCATACTTATTTTAATATCATGCGGAATCTCTACTCATATTCAAAGTTTGAAGTACTCATCATATTCATACTTAACAACACGTATGATGTTGTTGATTTCGACTCTCTATAACTCAACATATACACGAATCGCAAAATAAGTATGAGTCGCATACGAACACTAAAATACTTACTAGAAGGTTGTGTGTTTGCTTTGCTTGCTGCTCTGTCTCTTTTCTTTTGTTTTGATTTTGATGAACGATTCGAGTCACTCAAATCATTTATAAGCATTTTTCTAAAGTAATGAATCTATATGAGTAGGCTTATGAATCAAACATATTTCGAATGGTATGAGTTTGATGTCAACGTTGTAAACATACTTATTGCAACCTGTACTTATAAATCAACGTTGAGTGTGAGCACGAATGAATCAGAGTATTGTTGACTCACTTGTATTCAAAATTTCATGAGTGCTTATGAGTAGTGAAAAAACGATTCATTGCTGATCTCTGATGTTAAGGTTAAAGTGTTTGACTGCAAACATGTGATAGGAAACTTCATTCGCTTTAAGGCCTCTGAGAGAGATACACAACAAACATCGTAGAAAAGCCAGGCAATGCCACCTTTAGAGAGAGAGAGAGAGAGAGAGAGAGAGAAAGAGAGAGAGAGAAAGAGAGAGAGAAAGAGAGAGAGAGAGAGAGAGAGAGAGAGAGATAGTAAAATTCATTGAGCACGATTCCTAATCACTAAGCAAATACAGCGATCCAATACATTTTCAAGGAGGGTTTTATTACTAGGCAATGACATAAGTCAACGCAGTCATGCCAAATCCTGCTACAGTAAATACATCTGCAATTTACTGGAAAACTTGAGTAAGAAAACTAAATAAGACAATGCTTTGTAACATCTCAGTGCCCCTTAAAGGGAGGGCTAGGATTAAATAAAACCTACAATTAACGGCAAGAGAGTGTATCTTCTAGAAGCCGTTGTCTAGTTGGTAGTATGTTCGCTTATTAGGTATGAGGCCACGGTTCAAACACCAGGTCAATCATCTCCAAGATAACGAAATATGACGAAAATATGTTTTAGGCGACTTCCTCTCAGCAGATTTCTGGGAAAAACTCTGCGAGTAAATAAAATAGCCATGAAAAGTTTCCTAAAAAAATCTGTCGTTCGGAGTCGATTTTAAACTGTAGGTCCTGCCACTTATGGATAAAATTAACACACACGCAACATAAGTAGTGTGAGTAGCTAGGTTGTAATCCTGACTAAAGGCTTGTAATGATCAATTATGTATGTATGTATGAGTGTAACTTCTTTTTAAAGGCTCTCAAGACTTATAGCCTTGCTATTCAAACTGTGTAAACAGGCCTGTATGTATGGATAGGCATTTGTAGGGAAGAGTGTGTAGTCATAATGCACAATACGATCCATTTAACTTCCATTGTTACATGCCTTACAGTTGTTGTTGTTGTTGGTGTTGTTACTTGAATAGTAACTTTTACGTCTCTTTATTCGAACAAGGCAGAGCAGGATTTAATTCTGTAACCAGTTTTTATTTTTTTTTATTTTTTTTTACTTTCTAAACTTTAAATCTACACGGTAAATAACAACGCCTATAAGAAACAATGTTAAGGGAAAAGGGAATAAATTTTTTATACTCCAAGGTTTAAAGAAAATTTATAAATCTCCTTTAGGTGCTTGAGATATGTTACATTTTTTTTGTTTAATTTCTAAGAGAAACTTCTCTCTTTGCTTGCCTACCTATAATTTCGTTCAGTGTACATTCTGTTTGTTCTGATTAAGAATACAAAATTGTAAAACTTTACGAAAAATATGTAAAAATAATTTCAATATAGTTTGGCTTCCATTCCCACTTTTTTTTCTTGTTGCCTTTTGGTTCAATTTGAAATCGGGTATGTTTTTTATTTATTTTTTGGCCTCCATTTTGAAAACGGAAATTAAATTTCTATTCATATTTTTTTTATATATTTTTTTTGTTGTTGTTACATAAGTTTGTAATTATACACAAGCCTTTACATTCCTTGCTTGCTTGTATATCCCAAATCCTTTTAATAAAAAAGTTACAAAACTTATAGCATGAGAGAAAAAAATACAATAATAAATATCTGAAGAAAACACAGGCTTGTTATGATTAAAACAAATGAAGTTTAAATAAAAATTTCAAATAAAAATTTGTTAGAAATTAATACAATTACTTGGACTTACACGCCATAAGCAGTAACATTTAATTTAGCAGCGCCATCTCAGTGTCATTCTTTACAAGACAAATAATGGCTAGCAACTTTATCTGGGAAATTCTAATTGGAGGCAATCGAATCTCATTTAGAAACGTTTCGTTTGCCATTTGCAACGTCATACATCCTCATCAAACATCTTATTGGCATTGGCTACAATTTCATGCTGTTATTGCCTTCAGTCTTACTGACGTGTTCTTGTAAATTGCTTCGCTAACATTTTTCGTGGAAGTCAGCTAAGGCCAATAACGCATGCCTTATGGCGCATGGCGACACATCAAATTTAACTGATCAAATTTGCATATGTGGTGGCAATATTTATTCTGCTTAGCCTAGCAACACATCAAAATTGAACTATCAAACTTCATTGTATTGTTGTTGTAAAGAAGAAATGGAGCGGAATGGAATGGAATTATGGAACGCAGGTAGTAAAAATCAAAAGTATTTTGATTTTCTTCAAACTCACTTTGGTCTATACGTGTGAGTATTTTTTTTTTACCAAACAGTAACGAAAAGTCGAGTTTAATCCATAATTTGTTGGGTAGCCGGGCAAATTTAGACTCCCATTGTTATAGATACCCGATGTACAAATGTGAACTGTGAACATGGAATTTCCTGCAGCCTAATAGTAAGCTTCGATGGCTTGACTATAAAATCAATGCTAGGGTAGCCAACTATTGCTGTCTATAGTAAGATTAGGTTAGGTTAGAGGACATGTAATTGTCAATTAAGTTAAGTACAGTACCCGGAGGTCGAATTGACCCATTGTCTGTAGTAAACTCTCTCTATAAAAATTTCTTGGGTTTATAGACTGTATAGTGTGAAGAGATGTTTGAAAGAATATGCTTTACGAAAGGAAAGGTGGAAGAGCCAGAAACTCTTCTCAAACCAAATTACATACATAGTACATACATACATACATAATTGGTAATTACACTCCTTCAGTCAATATTATGGACCTAGTTCCTCACACCACTTATATTGTGTGTGTTCATTTTATACTTGGGTGGCGGAACCTACAGTTTAAAATCGACTCCGAACGACAGATTTTTGAGAAACTTTACATGACAGTTTAATTTAATCCCAGAATTTTTGCCAGGAATCTGCTGAGAGGAAGTCGCCGAAGAAATATTTTTTTGATGTCCTTACGTCTATTAAGCCAAGACAGTACCTACTAGACTACGGCGACTTCATAAGCCAAATTAGTTAGAGGAAATCTAAGCTGTTGTTGGGTAATAACATTAAGAAAATGTTTGAGGCTTTTCCCGCATAGGCTGGAAGTTATAACTGACTTTGTAACCGGCATTATAAATTAAAAAATATCTTGATTAGAATAGAGATTGCCTTGACTCCAACATTCAGATAATGTGATGAGAACTAACACTCCACAAGGCGCTCATCCTACCCGTGCTTCTTTATGGCGCAGAGGCATGGACCCTATTAATCACCGATGCAGCAGCCTTGAGAGTATTCGAGAGAAAAGTACTGCGTATGATCTTCGGTCCAGTACGAGTTGGCGATGATTTCCGCATCCGATCCAACAGTGAGCTGTATGAGCTCCTCAACGACATAGACGTTGTGCAGCGTATTAATATCCAGCGGCTGCGCTGGTTCGGCCATGTCGTTCGAATGGAGGAGGATGCTCCGGCGAGACGGGTATTTGATACGGGGATCTGCGGAAGTCGGCGAAGAGGACGACCTTGTATCCGTTGGAAGGACCAAATCGAGGAAGCCCTGTCATCGATTGGTGTGACCAACTAGCGTAGGCGCGCAAGAAGCAGAGGCGCCTGGAAGGATGTGTTGCGGCAGTCCGAAATCCGTTAATCGGGTTGTTATGGCCAATTAAGTAAGTAAGTAAGATGTGAACCTTAATCTATCTCAGAAGGCAACACTTGGCAGAGTATCAAGTACTTGACAGGGAGATATACTTACTGCTATCAAACAATAACCTAAAGTTGGTCAAAGTAATGGGATTCAAAGCGACTTTTTAAGGATATGATTTTTAGATTAAGCGCAATACAATAGGCCCAATACTATGGCTTTAAACAATCAGTCACAAAGAAAGACTTTAATGGAGGAGGGATTTAATAGATGGAGGGATGGAGATGTGTTTCATACGCCTTCAAAGAGACAATTGTTGCTAGATAAGTAAAGATGGCAACCCTAGAATTCTAAAACATGCCATAGAACGCGAATTACCTACTTAACTGAAAAGCTTGATTAAGGAAACTGCAACAAAGCGAAGGAATAATATTCTGAAGATGGCAGAGAAAAAACCCAGAACCATAATGTAATACCAGAACCAAATCGATCCTCATAGAAAAAGCCTAAGGATGAAGAGCAAAGCCTTGTGTAAATACAATCCACTTCAATAATTATACAAAATTTTCTTGTGTCACATTTTAAATTCCTTTAGAATAATTTAATCAATTGGCCTGCTGCATATAAAACATGCTCATACCTGTTTATTTAGCTGCTTTAGTTATTTACAAAATTGTGCCGTAATTAATTGATTGCAATAAACCATCGTACAATTTCTGTTTCAATAAAATCCTATTTCAATACAAATGTTTGTTGCATCACGCAACTATTTATAGGGTATGCCGAAAAGGGCATAAATTTCAATGACAAAATAATTTCAGAAAGGATGAGGACTGCCTGAATATTGGTAATCTGTGGATTTACTGGGATTTTCTTTAGTTTAGAAAATAATTTTATTTATTAATGCTAAACAAATAAAAACAAATTTGTTTTTCAAGATATTATTACGAAAATGGAAATTCAAGATACAAGTGTTTTGATTTTACATCGCTTAACATTAAAATTATAAATAAAAGCAACCAAAAACAAAGCAATGCAGTAAACAAGCCTGCTTACAAATTATTGTACTGCTTAATATAACAACAAACACCAGCATAAAAAATGGTCAACAAGTAAACAAGAACTTACCAACAACACTACAGGAATAAATGTAAACAAAATACACAAACAACAATAATGAATGTAAGCAACGATGTTTACATTTATAGAGATATATAGAGAAGGCGGAGTTACGAACATTTGCCTTTAAGAAAATTCATCACACTGCTTACCCTGCCATATAAAAGGCAAGGCAAAGCAGGCGAGTGAGTTAGTGAAGTTCAATCAGTCTTGTGTGAAGACGCGATGCGTTTGAAGAGAGTAATCGTGGTTTGAAGATCTCCCTTACCAAGAACGGAGTATTTAGTGACTGTTATTGTTTATGCAAAGAGTATAAACAGAGGAATAACAAAGAATAGGAATTGTTGTTGTTTACATCAAGTTGTGAACAGTGGCTTACTGAATTGTGCGAATAATAAAGAATTTTAATTAAAACTGAACACAAATTTATTTTTATTTTATATGCAAACTACGAGCTTATATTTTAAGCGTTTTTCAAAGGTAGGTTAGAGGACGTGTACTTTCAATTAAGATAAATACAGTACCCGGAGGTCGAATTAACCCATTGTACACATTTTAAAAGCTAAAAACGTAACAAAATTATTGCGTAAATGTAACACCCTTTAATTTAATGTTTTAATGCGTAGTGTAGGTAAGAGTTTTGTTTGTCTAAGAGTAATATTTGGATCATAAACATTCCCACCCGTACATATTATTGGGTATTTATTTGGATACACAAGTAGTATCATGTCTGTACAAAAGCTTAAGAAGTTAAATTCGTCTGTATACTCTTATAGCATATCACACATACAATACAAATATTCTCATGGTCTAATAATCACAATTCTAAACACTCTAACAGCCGAAACATTCAATACCCTTAAGGTTAAAACTCAAACTCAACTGGCACTGCAAAGCAAGGCAAGGCAAGACAATGGCCTGAATAAGGGGAGGGGGTATAGAGAGCTTAAGTAATGGTATTTCATTTCAAGTTGTAAATTAAAACTTTTAATTTAGAAATTTTCCTTAAGTTGCTTCAAAAAGAAAAAAAACTACAAGAAAAAAAGGCAATGAAATGCTGAAGCAAGTTGCGTATAATTTGCCAGTTTCATGGCTGTTTTTTCTTAACTTTTTTGTTTCATAGTCTGCTGCCTGTTGGCTGTTTAATTTAATTTCTATGCTCTCTTGGTGTTTTTTTTTGGGTTTGTTGTTTAAAATTTAAAATCTCATCTCATTTTTAACAGAAAACTTCTGGACTCCTTAATTGGCTACTTTGCTTAGAGTCTCCTCTTTTCATTTCCTATTTTGTTTTTGTATTGGAAACTTAATATTTTTAAAAAATACTTTGCACCAGAAACATGTCCTTTTATTACCTGTCTGTCTCCTCAAGAAAGAGTTAATCATTGTATTGTATTGATGTATTGATGGAACCATCATGATAAAATTGATTCGATAATGAAGCCATTGTGTTGGCATTTTAAATTCATTGACTCTTCCAATAAATATGCTCACACACAGGTTAGTTTTGTTTTACGTTTTTTGTTTTCCTTGTACATGACAATTTCTTTTAGGGCCAATACAATTACTAGACATTCCTATGCTCAGTGCCTAGACTCTTTATGGTCAATAGTCTGTCGGCTATAGTCCATTTAGACAAAACGAAGAACGTGTTTAAAATATCAAAAACCAAAAATGAAATCCTTCATATTCCAGACAACATGTTGTAGACAAATTTCTTCTTTTCATTCATTGAACAAATAGTTGAACCAACAGAGCACAGCAGTACAGCAGTTTAAAAGGCTGTTTTCAAGAAAATTCAAATTGTTTTGAAAGTGAATTCAACTTTTTTTTAAATCCCACTTCAAGTGTTTATACTTTTAAGGTATGGCTGACTGGCTGGTGGCTATTTAGTCAAAAGAGATTGTTTTTGAATGAATAGAGATGTACGTGATCTGTTTTGAATATAAAATAATGAAATAATTACCCAAGATTAACTGATAATTGGTTTAATTGTTTGCTTTGACATTTTAACAATTCAAAAACTAGACTTAATGACGACAATTTTTTTTAATATTTGATAAAAACAAGAACTGAAAGTGTTTTAGCCACAAAATCTATGTCAACTATGTTGCAAACAGTTTGAACTGGGTGACCTGCAGGCTTCAGACCTGGCAAGTCCACCATCGACCAGATCTTCACACTACGCCAAATCCTGGAAAAGACCCACGAACAACAAGTCGACACACACCATCTTTTTGTCGACTATCAGGTTGCCTTCGATAGCCCCATAAGGGATCGTGTTTTTGCCGCAATGTCAAAGCTCGGTATACCTGCGGAGCTGATAAGGATATGCAGAACGATGTTGAGCAATTCATGCAGCTCCGTCAAGGTAGGAATGGACCTCTCCGAACCTTTTGATACTGTGCGAGGTGTTAGACAATGCGACGCCTTATCATGCGGCCTCTTTAACTTCGTCATGGAGAGTGTTCTGCGAAAGGCGGGAGTGCATCGCAATGGCACTATTTTTCAAAAAAGTGTCCAGTTGCTTGCGTACGCTGACGACATTGACATAATAGGGCGTACCAAGCGAGATGTTACTGCTGCCTTCAGTGCTATTGAACGGGAGTCTACTAAGACGGGTTAGGCAGCAAATGAGGGCAAAACAAAGTATATGTTATCGACAAGTAGAGACGTGCGGCGTATTGATTCTCAGATTGCGGCAGATAACTATACTTTTGATACAATCAAGGAATTCATCTATCTTGGCTCCGCTGTTACCACCAGAAATGACGTCAGTCTGGAGATCAAGCGCAGGATCACTCTTGCCAACAGGTGCTACTATGGTTTCAATAGGCAATTGAGGAGTAGAGACCTCTCTCGTACGACAAAACTAACACTCTACAAGACACTTATCCTACCCGTGCTTCTTTATGGCGCAGAGCCATGGACCCTATTAGGTACAGATGCAGCGGCCTTCAGAGTATTCGAGAGAAAAGTACTACGCAAGATCTTCGGTCCAGTGCGAGTTGGCGATGATTTATGTACCCGATTTAACAGTGAGCTGTATGAGCTCCTCAACGACATTGACGTTGTGCAGCGTATTAATATCCAGCGGCTGCGCTGGCTCGGCCATGTCGTTCGAATGGAGGAGGATGCTCCGCCGAGACGGGTACTTGATGCGGGAATCTACGGAAGTCGGTGAAGAGGACGACCTTGTATCCGTTGGAAGGACCAAATCGAGGAAGCCCTGTCATCGATTGGTGTGACCAACTGGCATAGGCTCGCAAGAAGCAGAGGCGCCTGGAAGGATGTGTTGCGGCAGGCCGAAATCCGTTAAACGGGTTGTTATGGCCAATTAAGTAAGTAAAGTACGTAAGTAAACTGCAGGCCTAATCAGCTACATGCGCAAGCCAAAGTCATAGATTGTCATTCCTCTGTACCGATTGATTATGTGGTCCTCTCCAACCATCTGAACAAATGCTTGGCCTTAATACAGATTCCTGGAGTACGAAACCGTATTCTTCTACTAATACTGTGGAAATATCCTTCAACTGCTCGAAGATATTCGGAGACTAAATATTAAAAACACAGTCCGGCAACCCAATGCTACATTAAATTGGCTTCCTCGAGTAGCGATGAACTCTTGCTACAATCAGGTTGAAATCGGTGAACCGGTTTCATGGGCATGCCAAAGTCAAAGGCCATTATTCCTCGGTATTGATCGATAACATGGCCCCTTTACCATCTGTACCTATTATCCCAAATAATGATTATTGTAACGCGCAGCCAAATTCTGTCTTGAAAATTTACATCGATGGCTCAAAGCGGTATTCCTGGAATAGCGATGAACTCTTACTGCAATCAGGTTGAACTTGGTGAAGCAGCTTCAAGGGCATGGTAAAGTCAAAGGTTGATGATATGGTGCCTTTGCCATTTACACTGTTATCCTCTAAAAACAATTATTGAAACGCTAAGGCAAATCGTTTCTTGGAAATCTACATCGGTACGAAGTGAATGGGATAGTGAAGTGATATGCGTAAATACAGATGATTTGAATATCAGGAGCTCATATAAACTACCAGATCACTGCTGTGTTTTTCAGAAGGAAGCAATGCTAATGGCGATTAAAAGGCTTCCATTAAAAAGGCTTCTAAATAGCAAAATATTGCCTGAAAATATATTGACACTCTTAAGCAGCCAAGCTGCCATAAAGTCCCTTTCGAAATTCATATCGACATCCAAGTTTTTTCAAGAATGCCGCCTATTTGTCCGGGAAATGGCCTATTCTGAGGATTCCATACAATAACTGAGTTAAGGTCGCACTGCCTAAAACGGATGCTACACCAGCAAACTCCAAATTTGATTCACGCATAGGGGTTCTCTTGGCCACTATTAAACTGGAAGGTAGAAAAAAAGAGTCAACTCGTTGACTAAAGTTTCTAGGGAAGATCGATCTCTAGGTTAAGCTGCCTTTAGGCAGAACGCAACTGGAAGTTAGAAAAAAAAACTCAACTCTTTGACCAAAGTTTCTGCGGTTGATCGATCACTAGGTTGAGTTGGCTTTGGGAAGAACGCAAAACCCAATTTTTCTGACTTGAAATTTATTATGTGCATTCTGTTTCGACGGGGAGGCAAGGCTGTTGGCTATAAAATTTTAGAATTGAAAAACATGCTCGAACTTAAGTGCATTTATACATATATACATACAGTGGTGGCCTTATAATTAGAAACGATGTTTCTGGAACAGAGTTCTCTGGAGTGACGAATCTAAGTTTAATTTTTCCCAATCGTCCTCCAAACAAAGACTTTGATCCCAGGTACACAGTGAAAACTGTAAAACAAATTAACAGACATATGTACATGTTGCTAAGTCGTTTCTAATTATAAGGCCACCATTGTACATACTTAATTGGTCATTACAACCCTTCAGTCAGGATTACAACCCAGCTTCTCACACTGCTTATGTTACGTGTGTTAACTACGTGTGACCGAACTACAGATTGAGAAACTTTTCATGGCACTTTATTTACTTTCAAGAGTTTTTGCCAGAAATTTGCTGAGAGCAAGTCACCGAAGAAAAATTTATTGAGATTTCGTCTTGTTAGAGATATCTGACTTCTGAGGTGCCTTTATCAGGCTTTTTAAAGTGAGTCTCCTTTTCTCCTGTAGGCGAGAATTTTTAACTCCGAATATTGGGTATGGAATCATCAGGCATTTTAATAGGAGACCAT
Organism: Sarcophaga variegata; assembly: GCA_932273835.1. Lineage (NCBI taxonomy): Eukaryota > Metazoa > Arthropoda > Insecta > Diptera > Sarcophagidae > Sarcophaga > Sarcophaga variegata. The sequence goes on along the minus strand of OW026360.1, from coordinate 8,632,048 downwards.
GTTACGCTGAATATAATGAATGTAACATGCCTTCACCATTTCTCTACATGAACTATATGGTACTAAACGTGCTAACGGCGTCTAAACATGATTTATGGGGGTAGTCTCCAGCACATTTCTTCAGAGGTTCAGTAATAATTCTTTCGCAGATCTGTTGTTTAGTGAAGTATGACCACTTTACTCATACCTTTTTGGGGCATTGCTTTAGCCTTAATATCCTGGTTATTGATGAAAGCAGATGAGCAAATTGATGAGGTACAGCTTGCAGAAGACTCAGCAATATATGGGTTCTGGGAATTGCATATTTTTTAATTTTTAAACAGTATTTGAAAATATTTGACCGCTGGTTAGTGAATATGTAACTACAAACCATTTGGAAAGAATATTTAAATACTTTAAAATCAAATGAGAAGCTAGGTCCTAATCCTAACTGAAGGATTGTAATGACCAGTTACGTACGTACATACGTAACAACAAACATTCTGCGAAATAGCATGCAGCGGTTGTAAGTTTTTTGAACTTAAAATACAAAACTCTCTCACTTCATTGCGAATTTACATAGAAAGAAATCATGTTGCAGTCGCTTTCTATCCGTTAAACAGCATTAGTAGTAGTAGTAGTGCAACACTGGTTTGTACTCCTCCCAGTGATCCGTTAACATTCTTAGAAACCAATATAGTTTTGCATATAATAGAACACAACGCAACGCTTAAAGGATTCTTGTTTTTCTTTCCTTTCCTTCTCCTTTTTTTTTTGTTGTGATTCTGATAGGCTGGATAATCGCCGTTGCTTGCTTTACACGTTTTGCCTCTTTTGTGCTGCTTTAGTTTAAAGCCGACATAATCGCTGGGACTAAACTGCTTAAAGGTTGTTTTAAATGAATTAAAATCCCTCTTTTCAAAATAGTATCGCGCCAAATGGCCTCATGCGTATGCACATAGGATGGGTGAGTGTGTGTGTGTGTATGTCTCTGTGGATGCGGATGTGTGTGTGGGTAAATGTTGCAGGAGATTCTGCTTTTTAAGCTGATTATGTAAAATTGTATGCAAATCGTACACAAAACTACTTATGAAGAGATTTAAAAGATTCCACACACACACATACACACAAAGGCAACAACAATAACAAGTGAAATGAGGAAAAAGGAAGGGAAGAAGAAACGAAATTTTTTTAAATAAAAATTAAACGTTTTAACAATTGATTTTTAATTTCTCGACAATTGTAGAGGAGCTAAAAGAACTCTTTTCGTTTTTGTCTTGCCACAAAGGCAGTAAGAAGCCAAAAAAAAAAAAATATTCAAATTCTTTTTCGTTTGGTTTTGTTGCTTCATTTAGTTTTTCGTAATTTGTTAGAGATTTTCTATTATCAACAGCATTTAAACAGGATTTTTTTATTTCTTTTAATTTTCTTTTTAAGGGAATCGACAATAAGACTTCGAATTCAAAAGACTTGTATTTAAAACAAGTGAAAGAAAACATTGTATCGTTTTATTTTATTCAGACTTTATTAGTAAGAAATGTTTTGTTTAACATTTGAGACCTTCCAAGGTTTCAGTTCATTTATAAACAATTTCTATTCTTTTATTTCATTTTTATACTAGAGTCTTCCATGAAACATTTGCTTTCCAATTCCAATCTCGATTAAGATTCATTGTTTTTATTACAACGCTTCCCCTTTACATTGCCAATTTTAAATGAGGAATCTTTTGTTAAAACATTACACTTTCAAATGCTTTTCTTCGAATAGTTTAGATTGCAAATAAAATCGGAAAATAAATGCACAGTAGACACCGTAAGGATGGAGAAAGAATGTCTGTTTTTAAAAACAGATTCAACATAACCTGTTTACATGATTCTCAACTCTTATGTTTCCCTCTTCACACGTAAGATCAGAGTTTCTTAGTTTTTAGCGAGCTTTGGTCAACCTAAGCTTCTTGAGCCTGCGGACTCCTCTTTAGTATCATAGACCTCTGTGTTGTTGATCATATACAGCTAAAATATCCTGCATACAACTCTGGGGCACTAGTTGATGGTTTCCTTCGAAACTAGCCAGGTTTCACTTTGTTACACGAAACAACTGCTTTTTAAATATTCTAAGTCGCCGTATTCTAGTAGTTAGGTTAGGTTAGGTTAGAGGACGTGTACTTGTCAATAAAGACAAGCACAACACCAATTCTTCCTCATCGCAACATGCCCTGCAATAGTCCGGCTGGGATCTGTTCTAGATCCCCGTCAGCTACCTAATCTCGCAGTGCCCCGTGACAAAACCAACAACCAACTTTAAGCTGGCCTTATCCAAGCCCGGCAGCCAAAAAGTTAGTGTATTGGCTTATTAGACGCAAGGCCACGGTTCAAAACCCAAGCCAGACATCAAAATAAAAATATAAAAAAATATATCTTCGGTAAATTTCTGGCAAAAAATCTGTGAATAAAATAAAATTGCCATGAAAAAAATTTTCAAATAATCTCCCGTTCTGAATCGATTTTAAACTGTAGGTCCCGCCACTCATGTATAAAAAAAATTAACACACACAACATAAAGTGGTGAAAGAAATTAGGTCCATAATCCTGACTGAAGGCTTGTAATGAACAATTACATTCAGGCACAAATTAACAAATTAACAAATTTCAGACATTTTTTAACACATCTGTTTTCGTCTGACAACTTTCCTCGAATTTAATACGGTCTTTTGCATTGGTTCAGAAATTTGTAAAATTTGTTAATCGTATGTATACTTTTGTGGGCCTGTGTATGTATGTATGTAAGTTTCCTTACCGATTGTAATCTGTAATCTGTTGAACCTGCTCTTTTCGTCTATTGCTGCATTGACATTCGTTGTCACTATAATGTCTAGACAGCAGAAACGATCTACGTATTGAACTGGTTGGCCTTATAGCATAATGTGCGTTGTGAAAGCACTGAGGCTTCAGTTTTCCTAATACTTATGGAGATTTTGAACTCTAGTGGGCAAATATTATCCTTTGAATCCAAATGTTACAACTGACATCAAAGTCTCCCTGTAATTCTCATTCTATTTGACCAGATCGTGTTTATAATAGTCACCAGCTGGGTGTTAAATAGTTAAGGTGATACAGAGCATCCTTGCTTTACTCCAGAGTTGGTATGAAACGATTGGTTTACAGCCAAAGCGGCAAGTCATAACGTTTTGAAGAGTGCCACTTCACTCGAATCAATTCTATGACGTCATGTGTCCCTAATATCCAGTTCGTTAGAATTTGTGCATCCAACGAGGAAGCCGAGGAAGATTCCAATACCGATTTACTTAGCCCCACAGCCAAAGCGGCAAGTCATAACGTTTTGAAGAGTGCCACTTCACTCGAATCAATTCTATGACGTCGTGTGTCCCTAATATCCAGTTCGTTAGAATTTGTGCTTCCAAAGAGGAAGCCGAGGAAGATCCCAATACAGACATCATTAAGGCCTTTTATGGTCCAATTGAAGCATTTCCTCTACGAATCAGTTCAATCGCCCGTTTCTTTTCACAAGAATTTTCATATCCAGAAAGTCAAAACTGGTGTTGTCCTGAACACTGTAGTCGCCGTAGTCTAATAGGTAGTGTGTCGGCTTATTAGACCTAAGGCCAGGGTTCAAATCCCAGGTCAGACATCAAAACGAAAATATGAAAATATTTCTTCTGTGACTGCCTCTCAGCAGATTTCTGGCAAAAACTCTGAGTGCTAAATAAAAAATTGCAATGAAAAGTTTCTCAAAAATCTGTCGTTCGGAATCGACTTTAAACTGTAGGTCCCGCCACTCATGTATAAAATTAACGGACACAACATAAGTGATGTGAGAAGCTAGGTTGTAATTTTGACTGAAGAGTTGTAATGACCAATTATGTATGTATGTATGTATGTGTGTTGTCCTGAACAAGATACATAGTGTTCCATTTACTCTTGCACTTCTTTATCACACGAGAAAAGCATCGAATAAATGTTAAGGCAAAGCAGATAAGTTCTAGAGTGACTTCATATTAGCGTAGATCTCCGCCTGAAAACTAGCTGGGAGATGCAAATTACTCATCAGTCTAACTACCATAATTAACCTTGGATACTCGATTCTATTCCACACGGAATTAGATTCTTATACGTAATGACCATCAAGGTCGATTTGTGGAAAATCAGGGAACATACATATAAGAACTCAAGACTCCGAGCATTATATGCATTCAGTTCTCCATGCTTCAGTAGATGCATGTCTTATTGTCGTACAAGCCGCGGTAGAAGCGTAATAGATGAGCATCAGTGCAGTTGCTCTGATGCCGACCGATGTTTAGTTTTACCCGGACATTACAATAAAGCGAGTGTTAGTCTTATTATCACATCTTGAGTATGATTTCAAGTCCAAGATTTCCATTTTCCATCATTATTCATTGAACACCCCTCGTATGTAAGGCTATTTTAAGCCATTAACTGGATTTTATGCCTGATTTCGATTTAAGAACTTAATTCTGTTGTACAATAAATTTGCAACTGATTGCTGAATTACAGCAGCAGATTACAAAGACGCCGTAATTAGAGATTTTGCTTCACTGTGTCGTCATTGCAACGAAGCCAATTGAATGAAGTGAATGGCAAGACAAGGAATATTTTACTTTTCATTAGAAACAGAAAACAAAAAAACACACGAAGAGAAAACAAAATCAGTTGATCAAATTTCACAACAACTGCTTTAACTAGACTACTCTTCACCTAGTCATCCATGCTGCTTTTCTTCCTTGCATTCAAATCCATGCTAAGGCAGACCATGTGATAAAGAAAAACAAATGCCGATGAATAAATGAATGAATGAATAAAGCAGGGTGAAAGAAGAATAAACGTTTGCAGACCATTTTATTAGGCCACTTGTTACACAGCAGCATTCTCATCAACAACAACATCTTTGTCATATGAATACTTGGACACACACACACACATACAGGCATGAACTGAACTACAACAGACATTTGCTGAATAAAGATGAGAGTTAAACAGAGTCCTTCATCCTCGATAAAATTTCATGCATTTCAAATACTTTTTGACGCGACTGGTTTACATCTGGGTGTGTATGTATGATTAGTAAGTGCACGTTTGAGTCAGGAACATACATTTGATAACCTTAAGTCAGGATAACATAACGACAATGACAACGACAAAACGACAACTACAACTACAACATCAACCAGAACGACAGCATTCAACCGAGATCATTGGGAGCATAAAAAGCTTTACATTATGACCAAAACCAATGAACCAAAGCTCCTCCTCAGCACCAGTGGCATCGGCATCAGTAATAACAAAACCAGCAACAGCAACAATGTAAAGCAAAATTTTTTCTCGTGTTAACAAAAGCGGTGCATACGGAAATACGCTACGCTACTCAACGAATTAAAATACACCCTTTTTTAAGCAACAGTTTGAATGAAAAAAAAAAAATTCTTCAAAGGCATATCAATTTTGCTCTTGAATTTGCCACATCATAAGGCCTTAAAATTTTTACCAATAACTTGAAAATTATTTACACATCAAACGATTGCCTCAAACTAGTTGATTTACAAATTCAAATACAAACATACCCGGGTACGAGATTTTAATATCGCTTGGATACGCTTCATTTGTACTTGGAAATCATATCGTAAGTAGTACGTGTCGTTCTACCCGGCTACACTTGTCGTTGATATCCGTCTACGTACGTGTACGTATGTGTACGTATGTGTTCTTTTTTTTTCTTTTCTATGAAAACATTTCTACTCAATTCACACACTCGTACTTGAATTCAAATACTTGTACGAGTATGACATCAACTGGCATCAAAGAAATGCGCCAAACAATGACTACAAAAAAAAAACAAACAAAAACAAGGAGAAGAGAAAGGAGATGAGATGAGACTCAACACGGATCTACGGATATGCTTTCATTTTGCCATGTGTCTCTGTATCATATGTGTGGGTGTATTCGAGTACAGCTCCAAAGCTATGTATGAATGCAACAATGTTTTGTAAAGCGGTAAAAATCATACGATGATGTTGTTGTTGCTGATGATGATGATGATAATGATAAAAGATGTACAATTTCCCCAAGATTCAAAACCCATTCACTGATTGAAACGGATTTTGATGTAATGTAGCCACACATACACACGCATACTCACATTCTCATACATATAGGACTTCTGCTATCCCAGTGAACAATTTTTAATGATCAAAAATAATAGCATTTCCACAATTTTACTCAGAATGAATACATCAATAAATTTCAAAAGTAACGGGACTTCATAGAGATCTGTGACGCTCCGTGAAGGATAACATTAAAACTAAGGATATGTTAAGTAGGACTTAAGACTCAATTAGCAGCTTAATACCGGAAATTGGTAGCCTTCAGGGTAAAAGACTTCTTCGAAAGACAACTCCTAACTATAGTTTGAATAAAAAAAATCTGTGACGCTCCGGAAAGGATAACTTTAATAACGAACAATATGTTAAGTAGGACTCAAGACTCAATTGGGAGTTTAATGACGAATTTTGGTACTTTTCTGGGTAAAACACTTCTTGGACAGTTAACTGCAAACTATAGTTTGAATATGCCCACCAGAGAGATTCCCAAATGTGAGAGGCAATTCCAGAACTTGACATTTAAGCATAACACTCTGGAAGGTCTTCTGATGAAAACTGCACTCTAAATAAGGCCTTCGTACATATATAATTGGTCATTACAACCCTTCCGTTAGGAGTACAACCTAGATTCTTGCATCACTCATGTTGTGTGCGCTAAATTTATCCATGAGTGGTGGCACCCACAGTTTAAAGTCGACTCCGAACGACAAATTTTTGAGAGACTTTTCATGGCAATTTTATTTTACTCTCAGAGTTTTTGGCAGAAATCTGCTGAGAGGAAGTCGCCTGAAAATAATTTTTTCAAATTTCGTTTTGATGTCTGACCTGGTGTTTGAACCGTGGCCTTCCGTCTAATAAGCCAACACACTAGCTACTAGACCACGGCGACTTCAAAAAAATCAATCAAATGTTAAAGCAAAATATCCAAACTGTATAGGTTTTACAAGAAAAATGTTTACTGGGATGCCTACAATGAGATTCATGCACAAGCCTGTGTGTAGAGGCATTGTCAGCGTATTGGTTTCATCAGGCATAAAATAATGTTTATGAGTAGGGAAGTACGAGACGGTTAGACGTCAGTCATGTTCACGTGAAACCAAAGGGGACTTAGACAATAAGGAAATTAATAAAGTCAAGTGTAGATAGAATACATCTCTATTTGTATGTGAATGTGATTGCGAATGCGAACGTAAATGAATGAATTTATATGGGGCATGCATCTACACATATCGCAAGATAAACTCAAACGAGGCTGGGAAACTGTTTTGGTGTTGAAATTTATAAACTTTGTTTTGGATTTTCTTATTATTCTGCTGCTTTACATTTAAGGCGGCGTTATGAATGCGTAAACACTCCTTTATCGATTCGTTTTCGTTGGATTTGTGCAATCTATTGTATGTGATGGCATTAGAATCGAGTGGAAGTGTGTCAAACTTTAAGGAAATTCTTAAAAATAAATTTAAATTGTATTAAAGTTTTTTACAAACACATGCTCATGCTTATCTGGAGGAAACAAGTGAGGCATTTGAATTGTCTTAAATACGCAAATTAACTTGTTTCTAATCAGGGACTCAGCTTTTGCTTTAAAACTTTACTTCAATGGAGAGAAATAAAGCAAAGAATTAAAAAAAGACTATAAGAAGTGCCTCGCTAGTCTTAGGTTAGGTTTGGTTAGGTAGAACGCTTTCTCTGTACTGACCAAGTTCCTCCAAACTAGGGAATAAGGTGCATATTTAAAGCACGACTACCTCACGCTGGAAAACCAGCCAGAAAGTTTGATAAACTAAGCTGTATCCTTGACATCAACGGATGCTAGCTCCGTCAAGCTGACAAGAAATGGAGAGCCTAATAATCTATATCTGTACCTTGCAAGAGATGAGCATTAACAAAGAAAGTGGGTAACAGTCTCCTCTTCCTCAGCGAATCTGCACCCACGGCAGAAGTCGTTGGATGGGAGCTGCATTCTTTATGCGAGTCTTCCCATTAAACAATGTCTTGTAAGCATGGCCACTGTGATCGAGATGACGTTACGACCAAGTCCAAGTGACTGGTTGGTATGTCTTCTATCAATCGAGGGCCAAGTGAGCCTAGCTGTGGAGCAGGACACCTCATTGACCCAGGATAGGTTAGCGTCTCAAAAGAATTTCTGCGCGATGGCCAGCTTGACCGATATAAGTGGCATACCCAAGTTGGTTCAAGAGGATTCTTGAAGTAGTGCACCAGCCCTGTCGAGCTCGTCAGGGTTCCTGCTCCTGCAGTTTCCCAGAATGTTGCTGTGCCCAGGGACCCAGACCAGTGAGACACTGAACCGCCCAGAAAGAAGGCCGAGACAGCGACGACATTTCCTAACTATTCCTTGGATCCTGGATCCTAACGCTCAACAGAGATCTTATGACGGCCTGACTATCAGAGAGTAAAGGAAATACTTCAGAAAATAATTCGAATCTCACAGCTATTTACTAGGGCCTCTAGAACTCTAAGTTCTCAGGCAGTTAATTTGCTTGACCCAGGTATGTGGCATCCCCAAGTCGATTGAGGAGGATTCCGGAAGTTGTGCAAGAGACCTGGCGAGTTTGTCGGCTCTGCAGTTTCCCGGAATATTACTGTGCCCGGGGACCCAGATAAGTATGACACTGAAGCGCCCAAAAAGAAGATCGAGTCAGTGGCGACATTTCCTAACGATCCTGGAGTTATTCACTACATTCGACAGAGATCTGATGGCAGCCTGACTATCACCTGCCCTAGGCTTAAGACTTTTCTTTTTTTTTTTTAATTTTTCCTCGCATATATTCAAAATGCTCTCTGAAATTATTTTATAATGTTGACATAACGTCATGAGTTCAATAATGTAACGACGGTTGCTATTAATATTCGATGTATTGCCGCCGCCATGTAGTCATTGGCAAACATTTGATTGACTTTGAATGGCAACATCATCATGTAACAACGTGTCAAGACGTGGTATTAACGAAATTATCCGAAGGGTTATAAGCGAGATAAAATCAAAAGCTCTGCGGTGGCATTTGCTGCAGGCATTATTTACAGCCTCGCTCTCATTACACATACACATTTGCAAATGAAGTGATGATGCTTCCCGCTGCAATAGATTTCATTGGCATCCTCCCTACCATACCATTCCATATCAAAGTGAACATCTTTACAATTAAAATTTGAAACCCCACCCATTCGTACTCCCCGTACGCTCCTAACCTATATGTGTGAAATGTAGGATTTATATTAACAATTACACATGTATGTATTAGCACGTATGTGTAGGGGTGTGCCTGTGTGTGTTTGCAAGGCGTTGAGAAAATAATTTTATACTCTCGGGTACAAGGTGTTAATCTTATTGGCAACAATTTATACAAGATTTAATGCATTACGGTTATTACATTACTCCCGTTAGCAAGAAGAAGAAGCATGAGGGAGAGAGACAGCTAACATATGTATATATATGTGTGTGCATGTGTATATCGTTTATTTATTAAACGACTAATTATTAAATCCTCCATTCCATAGACACAACATGTCACACAACATCTTGGTGTAAATTACGTTTACAAACATTCTCACGGTTACTCATACACCCAAAGGGAGGTAAGCAATTGCTTTGGGTATTAGAATATCTAGTGTATGACACGTATGTATGTATCTATGTATAGTTTTGTATTTCAATAAATTAACATGAATAGTTAAATCAACGAGTTACAAACACACATGATTTGTTGTACATCAGCTATTAATCAATTATTAAATTAAATATTTCTTCTTCTTCTTTTTATTTCTTTTAAAGGGTCCGCCAAATAACTTTTATTTTTTTTAAAGGCCTTAAGAAAAAACCTACTGAATATTTTCTCAAATTTCTTTTTTTATTTGAAAGTACAATCCTTCCGGTTAATAATGGAAAATAATTTCATTCAAATGGTTGCCTCGGCTGGCCATGCAGTAGCCTACACCAGAAGATGCCAATTTCGGCAAAAAAAAATCATCTTTTCAGATGAAGCTCATTTTTATTTTGACGGGTGTGTAAACAAGCAAAATTGTCGCATTTGAGGCACAGAAAACCGGCACGCATACATTGTAAAGCCGACGCACCCAAAACGAGTCACTGTTTGGTGCGGATTTTGGTCCAGAGGCATAATTGGGCCATTTTTCTTCGAAAATGAGCAAGGAGTGGCCGTTACAGCCAATGGCGATCGTTATCGGGCCATGTTGAACGAATTTTTGTTCACAAAAATTTAAGAGGAGGATATTGGCAACATTTGGTTTCAACTGGACAGCGCTACGTGCCACACAGCCGAAGCTACACTCGATGTTTTGCGCCCTGTTTTTGAAGATCGCATTATCGCATTATCAGCCGTAGAGATGATGTCGTTTGCGATTTGACACCGTTGGACTATTATTTGTGGGGTGCCGTCAAAGATAAGTGTTACGCCGACAAGCCAGAGACAATTGACGCTTTAAAGGACAATATTCGTGAAGCCATTGGTGAAACATAGCTGCACACAATCGATAATGTGCTTAAAAATTGGACCGATCGTGTAGTATACTGCATGGCTGCCTCATTTGAATGAAATTATTTTCCATTATTAACCAGAAGGATTGTACTTTCAAATAAAAAAAGAAATTTGAGAAAATATTCAGTAGTTTTGTTTTTAAAGCATTTTCAAAAAAAAAGTTATTTGGCGGACCCTTTAGTTTTTTTTTTGCCTTTAAAGCGTTTATTTTTTGATTTAATTGAGAGGCAATAACCGATTAAATATTTATCGTTTACTTGCCAGCGTATTTTATGGCATATTTTTAATGTATCGCATGCATACATAAATTAAATCATTTGCTGGCTGTATTCTAAGGTGAAAAAGGGTTCAGAAAAGTAAAAAAAAAAATAATTTTTATTTTTTAAGGAGCTATTGGGGTTCTCACAACTCCCGGTCCCAATTAAAGGGCATATCGGTAGACTTGTTATGCCCCCTTAAATAACTTCGCAGAAGCTGTGGATTTGGCAAGGACGAGGAGATTAGGTAGGTAGAGGTGGCTGTGCCCCCAAGAAATGCGGATTCGGATGGACCCACTTAGGCCACATGATGTCCACCGTGATACCATACACATAACATTTGCCATTACAACCCTTCATTCAGGATTACGGCCTAGCTTCTCACACCACCCATTTTGTGTGTGTTAATTTTATACTTGAGCGGCGGGACCTACAGTTTAAAGTCGACTCCGAACGACAGATTTTTGAGAAACTTTTCATGGCAATTTTATTTACTCTCAGAGTTTTTGCCAGAAATCTGCTGAGAGGAATTCGCCGAAGAAATATTTTTTGTATTTTATTTTCATGTCTGGCCTATCGTGATACCATAGTTTACATCAAATATTCGCTAGTTCTGAAATTACTTAGAGCTTCCAATGAAGCGACTCAAGCTACCGATGTCAACGTTCCACAGATCATCAATGTTGTAGACAGAAAGATGTCCCTTTCTCCTTTGACATAGTGCCGGTTTTGTTCCCAGTAGGTGAAAATAAGTTTCCTCTTCATCTCTGCAGCTTCTACAGAAATCATTTGCGAGGTGTTCCAAACCAATGCAGTTCGCGTGTGTACCCATAATGCAATGCCAACGTCCATCAGATCACCAAGATGTTCAATGATGCCTCTTTTTCCTTTGACATAGTGCCGAGCATGTTCCCTGTAGGTGAAGAACAGTTTCATCCTCCTTCTGCTCATCTCTGCAGCTTCTGCAGAAATCATTTGTGTGGTGCTGCAGACCAAATCTCCTTGCGTGCTTACCTATAATTTAATGCCTAGTTACTATCCTGAAAACTATACTGAGCATGCTTCTTTGGAGTTTAAATAGCCTTGGTCAGATTTTCTGCGACGTTCTGCCCGTATCCAAAGCCGGCCTCCAGCGTTTGACGGATTCTATGACCACATTGTCGAATATGAGCTTACAGGTCCTCAGAGGGCCTCAAATAGTTGAGAATTCATTGGAGAGTTGAAATGTTTGTACCGTGCCTGGCACGAGGAGATTAGCTTTCAACGCATAAATCAAAGCCTGGGATAAAACATTTGTTGCTTACTAGTCTTCTTATTTCTAATTACTCGCTATGAACAGATTCAAAATGGAAAACATTTTTAATTTTCCAACTAAGCCAAGTTAAATCATTTGCAAGAAAATCTTAATTTCCCATACAATTTCTTCCTTAGTTTAAAGAAAATTTAAATAAATTTTATAAAATTTAAATAAATTTTATTTTTCACGTGACAACAAAAAAGATTTCTTTTTGGTGGAGGTCAGGAAATAAAATGAAATTCAAAATAAAATGTTAAATTGCTTGGTACAAATGCTCTTGATAAACGTAATTCCCATAAAAAGCCACGACATTCTTATTAATTTGCTTAAGTTTTGAATTTTGAACTGACAAGTATACAACAGGAACGTTTCCATTTTTAAAAATATTTCGTTAACAACTGTTTTCTTTTGTCAGCTTATGGAACGCATTTAATGTGAAAAGAATATTATTTCCTTGGGAAAATGGGAAACAAGAAACCAATCTGATTTCTGTTCGCATCTCATTAATGGTTTTTACCTAAAGTAACTCAATCTCAAGTGTTCATCAGTACATCAGCCACTGTTTACCTAGTGGATTTATGTGCGTTGAGTTGCCAAACATTAATGTTCATTCATACCATTCGCATTCGTAAGCCAAGCCAGAGTAACTCCAAAGGATTTCTTTAATCATGTGCTTCAACAACGGTGATGTTGTCAGTTGCCATTAAAATGTTTTCGTTTTTAAATATGAAATGCGTATTGTATTGTAGCTGAAATGGATGTTGAAGTTGACTTGTTACTGAAAGCTGGAAACTGTTAACAATGAAATGATTTTTGAGAAGCAGGTAGAGAAAGGTAAATTTAAAAACCTGTAATGCTGGCTCTTAAGGTTTTGATATGGTACGCTACATGAGAGCCATTTAATTGAGACATTTAGGGACATGGTAGGACAGTGGGTAGTGAGTTTAATGAAGACTATAACACCCTTCATGGCATTTAATAAAAGCGTGGGTTTGATTCAAACTACCACGGGGTCTATAAGTCTTTTAGGTAACTTCCTAAGTCCCAAAAATATTTTGTTTTAAGTGTCCAGATGCCAGACAATTACAGAAGTGAAGTTTGCTTGTAGTATTTGTAACATAATAGTGGTTTCAAAACCGCCGATCTGGCAAGTTTGTCTTTCATTTGAAGTGTCAATGTAATTCAAACTACCATGGGCTCCAGAAGTTTTTAAGCTATATTCTAACGGCTCAAAAATAGTTTGTTTTAAGTGTCCAGATGCCGGATAACTACAGATGTGAAGTCTGCTCGTAATGTTTGCAATAAAATGGGGATTAAAATCGCCGATCTGGCAAGGCTATCTTTCTTTCTAACTGTCACTTTAATTCAATATTATGAGCTGGGTTTCATTCAAACTACCACGGAGTCCAGTTGTTTTAAACATAATTTCTAACGGCTCAAAAATATTTTGCTTCAAGTGTCTAGAAGCCGGACGACAACAGATGTGAAGTCTGCTCGTAATGTTTGCAATAAAATGGGGTCTCAAAATCGCCGATCTGGCAAGGCTATCTATCATGTGAAGTGTCAATACAATTCAATATTATGAACTGGACTGAAAATGGTTTTAACAAGACGTTGTCACAACAACACAATGCAGCGGATTGTGGTCTACTTAGGTAAGAAGTTTCCCGAAAGAACAATTTCATGTTGTGGCCACGTCAATTGGTCACTGAGATCATTCGAGATTCGACGCCAATAGACTCTTTTGGTGATTAGGACCGTGTATACGAGGATAAAACCCAAGTTATCGCAGAGATACTATCTTCTAGTGATGAGTTCCCATATGAATTTTTATAAATTCTTCAATAATTTTTCATCTCCCCCTCTTTGTTAGTTAGTAAACGCTTTAGAACAGTTATTTTAACTTTCTACTCTTAATTTAAGCCATTCTCTTCAACATTCTCAAGCCTGCTGAGACTTCCTAATCTTCTAAACATTTCATCTTACGTTTCAGAGATCAGCAATGAATCGTTTTTTCGCTACTCATAAGCACTCATGAAATTTTGAATATATAGGTGAGTCAACAATATTGAAATTTAACTACCTTCTCTGATTCATTCATACTCACTACAACGTTGATTTACAACTACAGGTTTCAATGAGTATATGTTCAACGTTGACATCAAACTCATACCATTCGAAATATATTTGATTCATAAGCCTAGACACATAAGCAAAAAAGACAGAGCAGCTAGCAGAGCAAACACACAACCTTCTAGTGAGTATTTGAGTGTTCGTAAGCAAATCGTACTTATTTTGTGATTCGTGTATATGTAGAGTTATTGAGAGTCGAACTCAACAAACATCATATGTGTTGTTAAGTATGAATATGATGAGTTCTTCAAACTTTTAATATGTATGGAGGTTCCATGGTATTAGAATTAGTATGAATGGGTATAAGTGTTAGAAATTATGAGTATGATTCGATTCTACTCATCATTTGAATACTCATTGCTGATCTCTGTTAAGTTTCGAACTTACTACGTAAAGAAATTTAAAAATTCCCGGCAAAACAATAAACTAACTTTTTTTCCTCAACAATTTAAAGCCACTCGAACTCAATATTCTGCTACAATTTCCCCAGAGAGAGAGAGAGAGCAAAAAAGAAATGCCAAAAGAAAAGCAAACATTACTTGTGATTAACGTTAATCGCTGGACAAGTTAAAAAAAACGAAATGAACATGAAAATTATGATTCAAATTATATCTGCCAACTCATACCATATCACCATTGCCTATCTCGTTCTGCTTGCATTTGCTGAAGAAAATACAGGAAAGCAGAGAGAGAGAGAAAAAAAATGTATTTGTAAGTAGTGTTGTCTAATAAAGAAATGGTGTGTCTGCCAATCAAGAGAGTCTGTCTGTCTGTCTGCCTGTCAAACAGCCTACGTTGAATAATGAAATTGTTAATGATGTCTCATTGAATTTGCATGAGTATCACGATGATGACGATGATGATGACAACGACAATGACAATGGCATTGCTTTTGGTTTGTGGCCATAACCATAAAGCGCAGACAGATAAACCTCCTGTGGAGGCCAAAACAGGAAATAGAAAATCTAATTTAGAAGTTGTTAAAATCAACTTCATTTTCTCTTTATCGTGTCTATACTTCTTCATTTTCTTCTTATGCGTTGTACATTTTTGCTTTCTTTACTCTTTGTTTTATAGCTGTTTTAGCATTTGCGATTCCATTTGAAAAGAATTATTGTGTGTGTGTGTGTGTTTGTTTTTTCTTCCTTTCTTTTTGGATCACTTATTTCCTTTCTAGCAAACCGGATGAGAATTGTGAGAAGGCCAATAGCCATAGACTTAAAACTAAAATGAAGTTTACGTTGCCAATAAACTCTCCCTCTCTCTCTCTCTCTCTCTCTCTCTCTCTCTTTTTATCACTATTCCCTGCATCCCTTAATTGATTAATTGCTTTTAAGCTTAATTTTGTTTTAAATTTCTCCTTCCATTTTAAATGTTTTGTAAAGAGAAATGAAATTAAAACGTACATATGTGTCTGTCTGTCAGTCTATCTGTCTCTCTAATCTCAGTTTCCAAGATTTCTTATAACAATTTTTATAATTTTGAATATCCATCATATCTCGTATCCTCTGTAAAACGAAACGAAAGTGTAATTACAATTCATACAACCAAGAAATATTGATGCAAAGCCATACAACAAATGTAATTCAGCTTAAAGCTGTATTAATACATATACACTCAGAGAAATATTGCCGTTAAAATAAACTCAAACGAAATGTTAGCTTCCATCATACAATGAAAACAATTTATTTCCAATGTCTACAATGGTGTTTGAGTGTGTATTTTTAAGAAACTAAAAAAAACCAGAATACAGGAATAAATAAAGATGCAACACAAGGAAATAAAGAACGAAAAGGGGGGAGTAGGAAAAAAACAACAGGAAAACATATTGAAGCGGCATAGATACATGAATGAATTTTTTAAGAAACAATTTCACATACGATTAAAACAACAACAACAGCAACAATGGAAATAACAGAGATTCCCAAAAGTGTTCGGTTGGCAGTAAATTTAAAAGGTCGATGGGATCAAAAACTGTCAAATAAGGCCCTTGATACTGGACTTCGAGTTTTAAATCATTTAACCATAGGAAACGGACTGACTGCAGTCGTCATAATCTGGTAGGTAGCAGAGATCAGCAATTAATCGTTTTTTTCGCTACTCATAAGCACTCATGAAATTTAGAATATAAGTGAGTCAACAACATTGAAATTTAACTACCTACCCTGATTCATTCGTACTCACTGCAACGTTGATTTATAAGTATATGTTGCAACGAGTATACGTGCAATGTTGACTTCAAACTCATACCATTCGAAATATGTTTGATTCATAAGCCTACACATTTAGATTCATAACTTTAGAAAAAAAGAGCAGCAAGCAAAGCAAACACACAACCTTCTAGTGAGTATTTTAGTGTTCGTATGCGACTCATACTTATTTTGTGATTCGTGTATATATTGAGTTATAGAGAGTCGAAATCAACAACATCATACGTGTTGTTAAGTATGAATATGATGAGTACACTTCAAACTCTGAATATTAGTAGAGGTTCCTTGATATTAAAATAAGTATGAATGCCTATAAGTATCAGAAATTATGAGTATGATTCGATTCTACTCATCTTTTTGAATACTCATTGCTGCTCTCTGGCAGGTAGTGTGTTGGCTTATTTGACGTGAGGTCACGGTTCAAAGCCCAGGTCAGATGTCTCCAATAGAACGAAATATGAAAAAATATGTCTTTGGCGACAGCCTCTCAGCAAATTTCTGGGCAAAGCTCTGACAGCAAAACAAAATTGCCATGATAAACTTTCTCAAAAATTTGTAGTTCGTTGCCGACTTTAAACTGTAGGTCCCGAGACTAATGTCATCGCTTATCTGCCATCAATTTTGAACATTTTTTCAGAATTCTCTTGTGAAGAAACAAACAATAAATGGGCCTAGTACTTGGCTTTGATTATTTTTCTGTTTTTAAGTTTCAGGAAACAAATAACTTGACATACAGTCGCCGTAGTCAAGTAGGTAGTGTGTTGGTTTATTAAACGTGAGGCCACAGTTCAAACACAAGTTCAGGCATCTCCAACAGAACGAGTAGTTGGCTTATTAGACGTAAAGCCGGGGTTCGAGCCCGAGGCCAGACATCAAAACGAAAATATGAAAAAAAAATATTACTTCGGCGACTTCCTCTCATCAGATTTCTGGCAAAAACTCTGAGAGTAAATCTGTCCTTCGGAGTAGGCTTTAAACTGTAGGTCCCACCACTCATGTATAAAATTAACACACACAACGTAAGTGGTGTGAGAAAGTAGGACGTTGTACAATGGGTCAATTCGACCGCCGGGTACTGTACTTGCCTTAGTTGACAAGCACACGTCCTCTAACCTAACCTAACCTAACAGAACGAATGAAAACATATTTCTTTAGCGACAGCCTCTTAGCAGATTTCTGGGCAAAAACTCTGAGAGTAAATAAAATTGCCATGAAAAGTTTTTCAAAAATCTGTCGTTCCGAGTCGACTTTAAACTCCATGAATAAAATTAACACACAAAACATATGTGGTGTGAGAAGCTAGGTACTAATTCTGACTGAAGGGTTGTAATGACCAATTAAATATGTATGTATGAATCAATTTACTCACTACGGATTCTTTGGATGTAGGCCATCATTTTAACTATTTCTTTATCTTTAAGGTGAAGTGTATAATACCACCACCAGCTGGTTGAGAACCACTGACATTCGAATGCAAAAGAAAAAAATACATCGTATGTGTATAGTTTAACTAGAATGGATGTATAGTGGAGTATAGATTGTTATTGTTGGGGTATTGTTAAGTATGCAAAAAGCCATAACAATATTCAAGTATTCCATCTCTATCGGAGCTAAGCATTTTTTTTCATGCCACATATGAATATATGTATGTGCGAGGATACACTCTATAAAGGAATATATCCTTAAAATACACAATCTATAACTATAGCAACAAGAAATACTGGATTTTTATGCAAAAAAAGGAAAAAAACATTTTTTTGAATACATAATACAGGAACAATAACCGCAACAACAGCAGCAACAACAATTGAGCAAAATAAAGAAGGAAAGAAAAAAATGAACGAAGGATCCTAAGATACATTTTAAATACCACGATAAAAAACCATACAACACAAAAAGTAAAACAAAAAGAAAGAGATAGAGAGAGAGAGAGGAAGAGAGAGGGAGAGAAAGACAGTAAATTAAGCAAGAGTAACCAGCAACCGTAATAACCATGCATCTCGTATATTGTAGGAGTTTGTGTGAGGAAAACTAAAACACGTCAAATGAAATACTGCCGCTCCCTATAAACATATCCTCTTACACAGGCACACACTATGCTACAATGCTTTCGGGCGACAGTGATGTATACTTAGCGCTTTTTTTCTTGGTTTAAGTTGATGTTTTTTAGGCACTTTAATGCATAAACTGGATAATTTTTTCGTTTTAATGTTTCTTATGGTACAATTGAGATTTATTCGACCAAAAAAATTTGGGCTGAGAAATTATTGGAATTTTTTCAACCAAAAATCAAAACGAAAATATGAAAAAAAATATTTCTTCGGTGAGTTCCTCTCAGCAGATTTCTGGCAAAAACTCTGAGAGTAAATAAAACTGCCATGAAAAGCTTCTCAAATAAATCTGACGTTCGGAGTCAATTTAAAACTAAAGGTCCCGCCCATCCACCATGCATAAAAATTAACACACACAACATAAGTGGTGTAAGAAACTAAGTCCATAAACCTAACTGAAGGGTTGTAATGACCAATTATATGTGTATGTATGTATATGGAACTCCTGATGCACTAGGCCATGTTAATCGATGAAAAACTCCATGCAAAATCTCGCATCAAATTGGTCTCTTCTCTGATCTGTCTTACAAAATGCCATAGTATTACCAAATATTTTTCGAACAATTCGATCAGACATTATGGAGGACTTATATGCAAACTGGCTATTTAACTTTGCAACCAAGGAAATCTTTTAGACTAGCAGTGGCAGAGTGTGCTATGAACTCTTGAATGTGAATTCCATTATCTTCTGATGTATTCATACTCTTCAGACACTAAAATATAAACCTAGCTATGACCGAACTAGCAATAATAATGCCTTATAGGTGAGTTTCGCATATCTAAGTTGGAAGCTGCTGGATAATCCAATAGGTACTCAAGTAGATGTCGACAACAAACCGAATGCAGTTATGACTACCAATTAAATGTCATATGATCGCACATAGCCAAGGAAAAAATTTTAATATGAAATCTCTCGTAGATATACCAGAGGAAACTGACCTTTTTAGGATATACAGAGGACAACACAATAGCAGGACACATAGCAGTCATAACAAGACAATTGGCAAAACGTTGAAGATAAAAACAACTTCTGTGGAAGCCAAAAAGCGACAAAAGACGAGACAATTTTTGTCATTGTCTACCTCTTAGGGAATTGGATAGAGTTTGCTGTCTAGCGAGAGCAGTTTTGAATGAACTTCATGTCCTCAGAAACTTGACAGTATGGCTGAGGAACATCAGAATGGTATTACTGCAGTACCCAGTCGAGACGGAGACTCCTGATGGAGGTTGGAAACAGCATTATGATTTATGGGAGCAAAATTTGGGCAGAAACACTAGATGTTAAAAAGCGGGCAAACTCACTTATATCAGTACAGAGAACGGCTGCATTGCGTATCGCGTCGGCATATCGTACAGTGTCCGCTTCAGCCATACTAGTTATAGCAGGTACAATCCCTGTGGATCTGCTGGCAGTGGAGCGGATGGAGATTTATAAGGCGAAATCGGCTGGAAATCATATAACCGGTTACTTCAGGGAGAACACCATTTCAAAATGGCAACAAAGATGGAACGAGGAAGATAGATGAAGATGGACGGCGAGACTTATTCCGAACATAAGGCCATGGATTGGTCGGAAATTTGGAGAGGTAAACTACTACGTTACGTAAATGCTATCGGGTCACGGATATTTTAGGAAATATCTGCACAGAATAGGCAAGGCCGCCTCCCCTTACTGTCGTTACGAGGAAGGGGAGGTAATTGATTGACGCAGAGCACAGAAGTGTGCACGCTGGCAGAGCTATCGCTCTGTACTGACGTCAATAGTTGGAACGATCACAGCCGCTAATATTGTCGGGGTTATAACTGCGAATAGTGATAGTTGGACCTCGATAGTGAATTACGTAGAGCGCTTTCCGAGACGGAAGAAGAGAGATCTTGAGGCTGCAGAACGAGTAAGCATGTCGGCATAGGTGATACTGTCACACGTGCCAAGCCTAACCGAGACGATGATTTAGACGAAAGGAATAGTGGAGACGCTGAGATGACTCCTCAACTTTCGATTCGAAATCCGGGCGCGGATATAAACATGAAGGGACTCCACTCCGAAGTAATACCACCGTAGTTCCGGAGTGGGCACAAACAAGTCCACAGGAGACGAGGGGGGATTTAGTGGGTGAGGGCCCCACACACGGACCACACACATCGAGCAGTACCCAGTAAGCCATGCTCGATGACAGCTGTCATTAGTGTCAATGAGAATTATCATTAAGCATCACGATTGTGTTTACTTTTCAAACGTCAGCTACACTGACTGGCACTATAACAACTTCACAACACTGATTAAAGAAAACAAAAATAAAAAAGTGACAAACTACAAAACGATTGTCATAAAACAGACAAGATATGCAAAAAATGAAAATAAAACTTTAGAGAAAGAATGTTTAGCATTGATTAAAATAAATTATTATCGTTTTAGCATAACCAATTACTCTCACATTGTTTCACAATACATTTTTTACAAACGCTTCGCTAACAACTCTATGAAACATCTCGTCATCTTTTAGATTTTCTTCCTGGATTTCATTTCATTATACTTTCATTCGAATAGCTTGAGGATAAGAACATTCGTGGTGGAATATATTGCTTAGAAAAGGTGTTAATGAATGTAAATTTTATGATTTGAATTTGATTTTTATTTTCGTGGAAAACTGAGCTGAACTAAACTGAACTGAACTGAGTTTGAATTCAATTGACATCAAAAAATTCAATACAAAATTCCAATTTGAATTCAACAGTTTTCTTCATTCTTTTTTTATTCTCAATTATTTTGTTTTTGTTTTGAATTATTCACTGTGTTGTTTCTTTGTTTTATGCTGCAGCAACATTTTACACAATCTTTGCCATACAATCGAATCAATATCAGCATTATTCCTGTTTGCTTGCAGAAGCATTAAATTTGTTTTCAACTCATAAATATGCGTCATCATGGCGTTCCCCTTTTATGCACTCGAACATTTCAATTTTTTTTTTGTTTTTTTTTTAATTAATTTTATCAACACCAGCTACAATAACAACAACATGCAAAAAATACAACAAAGAAAAAATTATTTGCTTAGAGGGTTTCGTTCGTTCGTTCATTCATTCATTCATTCATTCAGTCGTTCAGTCGCTTAAAGTTGTAAAAAGTTTTACATTTTTACAGGAAGAAGATCATGAGATAAGAAAAACAAACAAAGAAAAAAAAAAAAACAAGGAATAAACCTGGAAACAGAAATGTTCGCCAAGTTGTTGACAATATTCTCAACATGAGTGACACAGTTTTTAATTTGCAACACAGTAGGTGTGCGATAGTTTACGTGGATCGAAGCAAATGTAGTACCCACACTATCAAAATGTTAAAATTCAATATGCACGCGGAAATAAATTAAATCGAGAGTCATATGCAAATCTAAAATAGGAAAATCGGTGGCCATCAAGCATACATCATGTGCGAGTATACCCTGCTTCAAGATATTGTTACCAAAAAGTTTATGTAAACCCTGGAAAGCCTAACAGCTTCGAAACAATGAGTAAGGACTCGATTTTGGAAATATGATACCACAGCCACTCTCTTTTGCTACGCTAACTAACACTCACCAAATATAGAAGAAGACTTTCTGCAGTACAGAGAAGTCATAGACTTGTTCGAATCGACAAAAAGGTACTTTATAATTGGTTTGAGGACTCCAACTAACTCGGAACTTCTGGTCATACGATCCGCACATTTCTGGCAAGGGCCCTAGAGATATAAACCAACAGCCTAAGCAGCAGCTGTACAGGATAGATTGTGAAATATGGAGCCCACTGGCCACTGCAGTTCAATGTCCTAATTTGCCGGAATGGCCAGGCTGTGATCAAGGTCTTCTCGAACATCGCCCTCGATATTAAATTTCTTATCGATATTTCAAATCATTCAAAGGTAGATTTTAATCAGAGGTTCTAGGGACATAAGCATACCGTAGTCCATCAACTTCTTACTGATATTTGGAATCATTCAAAGGTAGCTTTTAATCAGAGGTTCTAAGGATATAAGAATAGCGTAAGTAATTGATTTGCTGATGCACTGACCAGGGCGGGATAAGATTGCCTTAGATAAGCTATGTCCGTTTTTCAGCCATGTTTGACTTCATTTCCGACATAAGTACACAACATATGTGCAATAATCGTGCGCTCTGTTGGACTGGTATGGATAAGACCAGAACTGATTGCCTTCTTGCCTTAAATTGCATTACCATCCACTGCACTATTACGAAACTCACAGGTCACTACCTTATTAGAAGAAATGCCGATAGACTTGACAATTTCCCTGAATGATTTGTGAAGGAGCTGTGACAATCCTTCACCACATGGTCGCCATGACTTTTCATTTTCAATCAATTTTGAAATCGAAATGGTTTGCTATAAGGAATGTTTGATTCCTTAGTAAATAGTACGTAGTGTATTGGTTGAGGGCAATACAAAGTATATGTTATCAACAAGTAGAGATGCGCGGCGTATTGATTCTCAGGTTACGGCCGATAACTATACTTTCAATACAATCAAGGACTTCATCTATCTTGGCTCCGCTGTTACCACCAGAAATGATGTCAGTCTGGAGATCAAGCGCACGATCACTCTTGCCAACAGGTACTGCTATGGTCACAATAGGAAATTGAGTAGCAGATACCTCTCTCGTGTGACAAAACTCACACTTTACAGAAGACTCATCCTACCTGTGCTTCTTTATGGCGCATACCCTATTAAGCACCTAATTAAGCAGCAGCCTTAAGAGTATTCGAGAGAAAAGTACTGCGTAAGATCTTCGGTCCAGTACGAGTTGGCGATGATTTCCGCATCCGATCGAACAGTGAGCTGTATCAGATCCTCAATGACATGGACGTTTTAACATCAAGCGTCTGCGCTGGCTCGGCCATGTCGTTCGAATGGAGGAGGATGCTCCGACGAGACGGGTATTTGATACAGGAATCTGCAGAAGTCGGTAAAGAGGATGACCTTGCATCCGTTGGAAGGACCAAATCGCGGAAGACCTATCATCGATTGGTGTGACCGACTGGCGTAGGCGCGCACGAAGCAGAGGCGCCTGGAAGGATGTGTTGTGGCAGGCCGAAATCCGTTAAACATGTTGTTATGGTCAATTAAGTAAGTAAGTAAGTAAGTGTATTGGTTGTTGGGATGTCGGCTAAAGCGCGTGGTTCAAACCTCAACTCATACATCTCGAACAAAAAGAAAAATAAAAAATCAGATTTTTTTCTTCTGACAAAAACTCTGAGCGTAATTAAAATTGCCACGAGAATATTCTAAAATCTCTCTTTCGGAGTCCGTATTAAACTGTAGGCCGGTCATGGAAAAAATTAAAACAAATTAAAACGCAAAATGGTTGGTGTGAGAAGCTAAAGGACTGCAATAAAGAATTAAGTAAGTACGGTTGGCTGGTGATTGGTTTACGGTATTAGATTCTAGAATAATAGAGTTACCATCTGCTTTCTTTCACAAACAACGCCCTCTCTGAATATGTAAGTATATGGGTGCAGTATTGAGGAACTTTGCTCATTGAGAGTTCTTTAACTTTCTCAAGTCAGTTCACATACATACATACATACATACATAATTGGTCATTGCAACATTTCCTCCTCCTCGTAGATGCAGAATGGCGAGCGACATTTCCCCCTGCATGCAGGTACTCCTTGAAATATCCATGACCGGTTAGCATCTGGGTTATATAGTAGTCCACTTCACCGTTTTTTCTGGAATCAGTTTATATGTCCACCTACAATGCCGTTCATCTTCCCAGAAGACTTCGTGCTGTATCGTTTCTATGCTCTGCGACTGAGTCGTGCTCTGTTTAGCGTTGAAAATTATCTGACGCTCAATTGCTTGAAGGTCTATGGGAATCATTCCAGCTATTATTAAGGCAGCTTGTATTGATACCGTGCGGTACGAGGATGTGACCCGTAAAGCTGCTATCCTCTGCGCAGATAGTAGTTTTTTAACTCTGGTTCGAGTTTTCAAAGTAGAAGCCCAGATTTCGGACCCATAAAGGAGTATACTATACATGAGTAACTTTCACCTACTTGGGAGTGATCCTCCAGTATTTGCCATCAGTCTACTCAGCTGTGTTGTTATTCTAGCTGCTTTCGCTGTTGCATACTCTACCTGCTCTGAGTAGGTCAGTTTCGAGTCCAGAGTAATCCCAAGGTATTTAATCGATTTCTTCGTAGGGATAACCAAGTCGCCTATATTGATTTCGATCTCGGTCGGAATATATCGTCTTGTTAGTAACAGCAGCTCCGTTTTATGCATGGCCAACTGCAGGCCGTGAGATTCGAGCCAGTGTTTAGTGCTTATCATGACTTGTCGTAGTCTGCGTTGAACTACTTCTGTGTTTCTGCCTCTAATGACTGCTGCAATGTAGTCTGCGTATCCGACTAGGAAAGTATCTTCCGGCATTTCGATTCTCAGGATTTCGTCATAAGTTGCGTTCCAGAGGTCTGGCCCCAATATGGATCCCTGTGCCGCTCTGGAAGTGACCTGCATTCTTCTTGGCCTTTGGCTTGTATCATATGTCAGCTCTCTATTCTTTAGGTAATCCCTAATAACTTTCATCGGGTACGCTGGAACATTAAAAATTGTCTCTAAAGCTTGTATCACGTCCGTCCACCTCAAACTGTTGAGGGCATTTTTTATATCAAAGGTCGCTAAGAGCATGACCGGTCTCGAATAATGATTCCCAGACTGGGCAGCTTCGACTGTGCTTACTACCTCCTTTAGAGCTCCTATTGTAGATCTTCCGGGTCGAAATTCGTATTGTCGTGTAGAAAGACCTCCTGAAGATTTAATGGTCTAGGCTTTATGAGCCTCTCAAACAATTTGCCTGCAGAATCCAGCAAACACAGCGGCGTATATGAAGATGGCAATTCTCGGCCTCCTTTACCCTTGCTGATGAGAACAAGTTTTTCTTTCTTCTAAGCGTCTGGAAATATCCCTTCTTTAAGACAGCTGTTATACATTTTTAGGAACGTTTCGGGGCGGTTCATTGCTATTTCCTTAATGACCTCGCTGAATGGATTTAATTCCCATTTCAAATCTTGACGGCAATACCTTCGTGGTAAAAGATTTGGCGACAATGATGCTCTAGATTGGGTATTTGAACAAACTAGGCTGTGGAATTTTATCTGCCATTGGTTTGTTTATTTCTTTATTCTTCGATTTCTATTTTCTAACCTTGAAGGATTAACTCAGTGCGTGGCAGGATAAATAAGGTTTCTAATTCTCTTTAAGTTTATATTCATTCATTCATTCATTCATTTATTTTTTGTAATAATCCTGGTCTATATTAAAGCCTTTGTTGCATCAAACAAGATTAAAATGAATGGCACAAACCCTTAGCAAAGGACCTTATATCCTTTCCCGTACAATTTCTTTGTACAGCGGGAGAGAGAGAGAGAGAGAGAGATAGATCTCTCTCTTTCAATTTGCATTTATTATTTGTCGTTTTTAATTAAAATTCTTTTTTTTTTTAATAATTCGTTTGCAACAGATTTGCATCGCAATGCACAAAACGAAAGCGTAAGTAAATGCTGAAATGCTGATGTGTCGGTAATCCTTGTGCCAGGATTAACCCTGGCTATGATAAAATTTTAATTTGTTAAGGATTTAGTAAATCTGTTTTTCCCCTCTTCTTTTGCTTTTATGGCAAAGTGTTGCTTGTTGTTGAAATAAATTAAATACGTTTTGTAAGTAGAGAACAAGATAACAACACATATGTATGTGCTGTTCTACTACAATTTCTTAAATGTTTTGTTGTATTGTTAAAGGCTTAAAGAGAGAGTGGGACACACACTGACTTACGAAATGCTAAAATGCATCTTAAGATAGAGAGACACGTGTTCAGAAATGTATGAATGGCACGGAGTTGCTTAAATTAAAGCCATTGAATGAATGAAACGTGAAATGAATGAATGAATGAATGAATGCATGAATGTATGCATGAATGAATGAATACGGTTTTACTGTATTCCTAAATCACACACACACACATATGCACACTAACTTGTAAATTTGCATGCAAAAACGCCTAAAACTGTACAAGTCGGGAACACACTAAACAACGTATGAAGAATTTTACTTTCAGCAATTGCTTATGATTTTACAATTTCGTTTCAAACATATTTACATAAGCACCAGCCATTACTGCTGCTGCATCACTTTCGTAGTTCTTTCCCGGCTAAAAGTGAATTTAATCTATTCGCCTTTATTTCTTCTTCTTCTCGCTTCCTTTCCATATCCAAATAGCTAAAGAAATAATATTTTCCTTCGTTTCTATTGTACTGCAAACGATTCAATACTTTATGACTTTTTTCTGTCTTTCATTCTTCTTCTTTTTCTGCCTTAACTTTGCCTTAAAGCGCCCACACAATATATTCTTTGTTCATATGCCATCATCCCTAGGCTACATCGCATCCCACGTATTAAATTCCCATTGGCCGGAAGGAGAGTACAGGAGGAAAAAAACTGTGTAATACCTTGTAAATCCCTAAAGTAATGATGATGACATTCCTTTATGAATTCTTGGGTCCATTATTCGTGGTTATGAGCACACAAAAAAAAAGTACACGACTTGCACAAATGCAACTGCCTGACTGTCTGCACGTTCATTCGTATTGAAGATACATACGTTTTCCTATTGAAGAATTAAAAAAGGAAAATGCGAAAACATTCATGCTTACACAGGCAGAAATTGTGAAAAAGCCAAAGAAAAGGTACAAAAAAAAGAAAGAAAAAAGTACCAAAGTACAATATTTCAAGTCTCAGTCGATTTTATTTCGATTTGCTCTTGACATGGTTATTTGCATCAAACAAACATTAGTTTCCCATGGCAAGTAAAGTGAAAAATATGTTCCTTCACACAGAATAGCCGAGAAAACCGATCAAAGACTGAACTGAACTGAAATACTCCACGTAAAGAACATGAAAAGCAGTAAAGACAAAAATAAGCCTTGAATGTACAATGCATGTGCAGTGGGATTCCAATCACTTTTAAATGAAGTTTGAATGGAGTTTTACAGTTTTTTGTGCAACTCCATTGAATGAAAAGAAAACGGGAAAAAAGCCCTTTGCGCTTAGGAAAGTTTTTATACCGCGGATAAGGCCAGAATGATGCTGTAAAGTGGAAAGAAATACTTGAAAGAGTACACCGGGTGAAAGAAAAGATGAAGAAGCCCTTAAGAGGAGACTTCTCTCAAACCATTAATGCCTGACAATCTCTGTAAATCTTACAGAAAAAGTATGCTGCATGTAATGTAGTTCAATATTTTCATTCAACAGGTCTCATATCAAACAATAAAGGGTTCGCCAAATAAGTTTTTTTTTTGAAAATGCTTTAAAACAAAACTACTGAATATTTTCTCAAATTTCTTTTGTTATTTGAAAGTACAATCCTTCCGGTTAATAATGGAAAATAATTTCATTGAAATGGCTGCCTCGGCTGGCCATGCAGTAGCCTACACACACGATCGGTACAATTTTTAAGCACATTATCGATTGTGTGCAGCTGTATTTCACCAATGGCTTCACGAATATTGTCCTTTAAAGCGTCAATTGTCTCTGGCTTGTCGGCGTAACACTTATCTTTGACGGCACCCCACAAATAATAGTCCAACGGTGTCAAATCGCAGCTCCGAGGTGGCCAAACGACATCAGCTCTGCGGCTGATAATGCGATCTTCAAAAACAGGGCGCAAAACATCGAGTGTAGATTAGGCTGTGTGGCGCGTAGCGCCGTCCTGTTGAAACCAAGTGTTGCCAATATCCTCCTCTTCAATTTTTGTGAACAAAAATTCATTCAACATGGCCCGATAACGATCGCCATTGACTGTAACGGCCACTCCTTGCTCATTTTCGAAGAAAAATGGCCCAATTATGCCTCTGGACCAAAATCCGCACCAAAAAGTGACTCGTTTTGGGTGCGTCGGCTTTTCAATGTATGCGTGCGGGGTTTCTGTGCCCCAAATGCGACAATTTTGCTTGTTTACATACCCGCGAAGATCAAAATGAGCTTCATCTGAAAAGATGATTTTTTTTTTGCCAAAATCGGCTTCTTCTGGTGTAGGCTACTGCATGGCCAGCCGAGACAGCCATTTGAATGAAATTATTTTCTATTATTAACCGGAAGGATTGTACTTTTAAATAAAAAAAGAAATTTGAGAAAATATTCAGTAGTTTTTTAAAGCATTCTCAAAAAAAAAGTTATTTGGCGGACCCTTTATTAAAGGCCGGCTAAGTTTTACTATGAGGCAGTAAACGCCTCAGCTTACGTCTACGAAATATTAAGGCACAGGGAAATATTCTCGTCAACCAATGCTATTTTGACCCAAGAGGGCAGTCACTCATACCTTACTACACGTTTACATTGATATTTTACAGCGCTTAAGCATGTGTGCCTGTCAAAAGTAAATGACAGTGTTTGAGGGACGAAAACTATTAGCATCGCTTGAACCATAAGTTCTATGAGTTATATGACGACATTGTTGTAAAATACATTGAACACTAGAGGCCTCATGAGTTAGAACATGACATGATACTGAGCGAAGATACTCCAGTAAGAAAAGCATCTGATGGTGATATCAGGAGAATTCGCAGACGAACGCTTTTGTGGTTGAAGCGAACTTCTCGTACATCCCGCAAAAAAACCAAAGAATATGTCCACAGAACCGAAGTTCAGGGAATTCTTTTTAATGCTCGATCTATGCTGCAATCGGGTAGTAAGAAATATTACAACATTAAACCGTAGAAGCCTCGTGATAAGTTCTTGATGGTGATAGTAGCAGAGTTCGCAGAAGAGCGTTTTTGTGATTGAAACGAACTTCTCGTACATCTTGCCGTTTGGTGCAAAAAAACCAAAGCATATGTACACAGAACCGAAGTTCAGGGAATTCTTTTTAATGCTCGGCTTATATGATCCAATTGAGTTGTGAGAAATATCCATAAAAGTAAGTAGAAGTCGCCATAGTCTAGTCTGATGGTGTGTAGGCTTATTAGATGTGAGGTCTCGGTTCAAACCCCGGGTCAGACATTTCCACCAAAACGAAATATGAAAAAATATTTCTACGCCGACTTCCTCTCAGCAGATTTCTGGCAAAAACTTTGAGAGAGAGTAAAAAATTGCCATGAAAAGTTTCTCAAAAACATCTGTCGTTCGAAGTCTATTATAAACTATAGGTCCTACCGCTAATGTATAAAATTAACACACACAACATAAGTGGTGTGAGAAGCTAGGTTGTAATCTTGACTGAAGGATTGTAATACCTGAAGGGTTGTAATGTCTGAAGGGTATGTACATATGTCTGTAACTAAGCATGTAAGAGTGTAAGTGCCGGGCTGCCAAAATAAACAACGTGTTCTCAAAAAGAACTGTAAAATCGTCTTGAATGGTCATCGTCTGAAGCTATATAAACTAGCTGTAATGAAAGTCGCCGTGGTCTAGTAGGTAGTGTTTTGGCTTATTAGACTAAAAGCCAGGGTTCGAGCCCCAGGCCAGACATCAAAATAAAATACAAAAAGTATTTCTGCGGCGACTTCCTCTCAGCAGATTTCTGGCAAAAACTCTGAGAGCAAAATAAAATTGCCATGAAAAGTTTCTCAAAAATCTGTCGTTCGGAGTCCACTTTAAACTGTAGGACCCGCCATTCATGTATAAAATTAACACACACAACATAAGTGGTGTGAGAAACTACGTCGTAATCCTGACTGAAGGATGACCAATTACGTAATGAAAGGTATTTTAAAAACAATGTTATCCTTTCTTAGGGATCAAAATTTATAGGGCATCTTGATTAATTCACTTGATTCATCACAAAATTCATTAAACTTTCAAACTGGTTTTCAAAATTGGTTTTAGGAGAGTCATGCTTTAACTAAGAAGCCTCGATACTGACCTTTACTGATGGGTCAAAGGTTATAGAGCTTCTTAATTCACATTATTCTTCACAAAATTTCTTAAACTTTCAGACTAGTTTTCAACTTTCCTTTAGGAAAGTCAGGATTAACCTAAGAAGCCTTGATATTGATTGTCAAGAGCGATTAGACAGGACTGTGAGTCTATGTGTGGGCAAGTAGGCTTTGATTTAACATGTTGACTGTCACAGCAGAACAGAAAAGAACACAATCTAGAAGTTATCTGGTAGTTGGGCAGTCAACATGCCCAACAAAGCTACCACTGCCTTTCAGCATATCATTAAAGATAGGCTTTAGAGAGAAATAAATGTAAGTTAGCTAAACTTGTTAGCTTTTTCTGCTATTTTGTCTGTCATACAAAGAAAATTGAAATCAATTGTAGTCTTTAAAACCTAATCATTCAAATTTTTCAATTGATTCATGGCACAGACATTTTTTATAAACTAAGACAGGCAATTGAGACTAAAGACTCTTTAAAGCTGCAAAGCTGGCTGAAGGTTAAAGTCAAAAATATTGCGGAGTACTTTTTTTTCTTCTAAATTTCATTTAAAAATGTTGTCCGCCTGTCTGTCTGTCTGTCTGCAATGAACTTTTGATACATTTGCCATCAAAAGAGAGTGTACAACAACCCTTTAGACAACCTCAAAAAAATGGGGGGAAAATTATAGAAAAAATGGTATTTTCTTTACGTGCAACATGTTGCAAAAAGGAGTTTGAAAAATTTCCTTATTTGAATACAATTTTTTGTTTGTTTTTGGCCAAGGGTAAGTTCACAAAAAAAGGGAAATCAAGGCCGGATAGAAAGAAAATTAAATTCCTATACCAACAAGCACAGGAATTTGTTTAAAATTAAGGATCTACAAAAGGGCCTACACATACACAGCCTATAAGCATATTCGGCTGTGATTAAAAGAACCTGAAAATGAAAACAAAAACTCCAGTTTTTTTTTAATTTTGGAAAACAACAACAGGTAAGCCTTACGTGCAACAAATTGTTTAAAAAGTGGGCGTATATTGAATGAAATAAAACAAAACACCCATACGGATATACATTAACACATATGGAATCCTGTAAGGATTTAATTATTGTTTGAAGAAAATGAAATTATTTTCAGTGATTCACACAGGTTAACAGCGTTAAGACATCAACAATAAATGGAAAGTAATGGAAACGTAAAAACCGTTTAAACGGTTTAATAATGCTGCTGCTGACCCTAATGCCAAACAATGTTATCATTTAACACCTGAACCTGCATTACTTTATAACACTACACTGCAGCACACTTCACTACACTACACTACACTACACTACCGAACAACAGGAGTTATTGACTGAATATTGTATTACCCGTGCCGTTAGCAAACAGGGGAGAGGGATTTATTTTTAAAACGTAGCACATGATGATGATGTCTATACCAACGACACCAATGACACCAATGACACTAATAATGATGGTAGCATTGTCATACAAATACTTGTTGCAACATAATCTTGTGACCATCCACCGATCCGACCGTTTGGCGTATCCCTGTCTGCTTGTCTAGTTGTAAGTAGAGGTTATGCTTTAATGTAAGGCACACTCATGGCACGTGCATAAATGTCACTGACACTGTTGCAACGTTTAATATGCGTTCAATATATGGTGGCATGTTTAACTGTTGCTTATTTAATCTCTATTCATACTTATCCACATACAAAAACAACAACAACAGCACCAGCAAATTTACATTTTCTACTTGGAATAGCACAAGCAAAGTGGCAAAAATAAAAGGTGTTTACCAGACCAGCCGCCGCCGCTGCTGCCTGCATATTTTGAAAGTGCATTAATATGCATCTAATGCCACCACCAGTTGATTTACTCCAAGAGAGGGCACACAGCGAAAAAACAAAAAAAAACTGAAAAACTCTTTTCCAAATTAACTCTTTGACATGTGCTGTAGCCGCGTCTCTCACCTTTACTTCGTGTTTTTGTTTCACTGCTCCGTGAAAGCATTTCTGTTCTGCTGGTTTTAATTTGGCGCTACACTCAATCAAATGGTATTCAAATATATTCTGGTATTTTGTTACTTTTGAAGAGCATTCTTGTAATGTTTTGTGATAAAAGATTTCATTTTAGAATTCGCATTTAAAAAATACTTCCGGTCTAACAATCCAGAGGTTTTCGGTTGAGCCCTTGAGCTATAAATCGATGGCTTTAAAATGCTGCACGGAGTAATCTCTGTGGGTTAAATAAAAACGGTTCTGACATTGCAGGCTCCCTGAAAACTGTAGTGCCTTCTACACGGACGTCACGGCCATTTTGAAAGAAGCACAACGCTTGTTGGGTCATACGATTTGCCCTGAAAATCTTTTCATTTACTTGCGATCAAGTTCCTAGAGAACTTGACCTCGATTGTCGTCCTTGTCACTGAATATCGGCTATTTCATCGGGAAACTTCAGATCATTTATGATCACCCTTATAACATACATACATACGTACATAATTGGTCATTACAACCCCTTTAGTCGGGATTACGACCTACTTTCTCACAGACTTATACTGTGTGTGTTAATTTTATACATGAGTGGCGGGACCTACAGTTTAAAATCGACTCCGAACGACAGATGTTTTGGAGAAACTTTTCATGGTAGTTTTTTTTATTTATTCTCGGAGTTTTTGGCAGAAATCTGCTGAGAGGAAGTCGCTGAAGAAATATTTTTTGTATTTTATTTTGATGTCTGGCCTGGGGCTCGAACTCTGGCTTTACGTCTAATAAGCCAACACACTACCTACTAGACTGCGGCGACAACATAACATACACTTTAGCCGTGAGTGGCGGGACCTACAGTATAAAGTCGATTCCGAACGACAGATGTTTTGGAGGAACTTTTCATGGCAATTTTGTATTTATTCTCGGAGTTTTTGCCAGAAATCTGCTGAGAGGAAGTCGCCTGAGGAATATTTTTTTTTTATTTCATGAAGTTGGAGATGTCTGACCTGGGATTTGAACCGTGGCCTCACGTATAATAAGCCAACGCACTACCTACTAGACTACGACGACTACCACTCTTATAACAACTCCAACAGTAGAGAGTATGGAGTTCATAGTCTCCAACATGTTGCAGGGCATAGGTGTTCCGATTACCTCTCCTAAACTGGGTTTTCCCCTCAAATTTCACTCATCAAGGGCCAGTGCCCTAAAAAGTCAGAAATAGTTTCAACAACAGGGAAAACCAAAACAGTAATGTCTGCTGAAGTGGACTGTTGTGTACCTTGAGACTCTCAATGCTAAAGCGGAAATGACGTAACGTCTCCTTATGTACCTTGAGACTCTCAATGCTAAAACGGAAATGACGTCACGTCTCCTTATGTACCTTGAGACTCTCAATGCTAAAGCGGAAATGACGTCACGTCTCCTTATGTACCTTGAGACTCTCAATGCTAAAGCGGAAATGACGTCACGTCTCCTTACGAATCGTTGGTCGTATTAATAGGTAGGTTAGGTACATAACAAGTCAGAAATAGTTTCAACAACAGGGAAAACTAAAACAGTAAACCCTGCTGTAAGCGGAAATGACGTCACGTCTCCTTACGAATCTTTTTACAGAGAACATCAACTTTGTCTTATTGATGGGTAAATTAGGTACAATATTGCCAAGCTCTACTGGACTGATATAAGAGACTGGATAAGAAGAGACGTGATTGTGTTCTGCCTTTAAAAAATGAAAATGAAAATTCGTTTCAATCAACTCTTGTGTGTTGCAGTTCTTAAGCGACTTCTGCATGCTTTTTTCTTACGACACTTCAGGGCTTTATTTTTCCCAACCATTTGCGCTGTGTTAATTAAGTCAAAAGTTTTTAAACGTTACGTTAAAGTAAACAAAATGAAAAGCAAAACAAAAAAGAAATAAAGGAGAAAACAAGATGAAAAAACAACAACAACAACTGCGTAGCAGAAAGACAGCCTCTGAGCAAAGAAACTAAACGAATGGAAAAAGAAGATGAAGAAAAAAAAAATTGCAAAAGAAATGAAATTAATTCTGTAAAGGATGCCTCTTAAAAGGCACAGTCTTTGAAGGAGCAAAACTGTAACTGGAGAAGAACATTTTTAACATTTTAACACGACTGCGATGCTGGAATTAATTTTTCCCATACCATCACCGGCGACTGTAATTGACAGTTCACGAGGCACAAAGAAAGGGTTGTGAAGCAACTCACAAACGATTGTTTCTATTTCTTCTTCCTCTATCTCCTTCTACCAACTGCTGTTGTTGCTGTTGCTTTATATTTTAGCAGCGTTAAGAAGAAGCCTTGAAACTCCCTTTTGATCTGCACTAAATGCTGGAAGCCATTTTTGCTTCTGTTTTCATTTCTCTTTACAACACTGACCTTTAAATTCTGGGAATACTTTTGCGATAATGGAACGCTGGTTGCTGGAAAACGTACATGGTCTTATATGTAAGCCTAATTGTAGCATGCAACATGGTTGCAAGATGTAATTCTTGGATAGAAGTTTTCATGTCATTTCCTTGAATGAATGTTTCTATGATTTGTTGTCCAAATAAAAAACTCCTTAAAATTTTCCATTTGAATTAAAATTTGCTCCCCCCGAAATGAATGAAAGTTTTTCTTGTTTGTATTGAATTCGTTAATAAATTGATCAAATGACAACAAAATATTATTCTTTTTTCTCTCTCTCTCTTTACTTATTAAAAATGGTTAAAGAATTGGAAAAAAGAAGTCCTTCATCATTCAATTTCTATAAATAGAAACTTTATTGAATTGAAGAATTTTCTTTTTTTTTTTGAACGGAAATAAAGAAACGAAAAAAACGGAAAAAACGAAATATTTTTGCCACAAAATTCACAATAACATGAAACGGAAAAGTTTCCCTGATAAAAGCGGAAATACGTAGAAACTAGTCATTCAGTCAATCATCCTTCCATTTTCTTTGTCGCCATTTTAATAAAAATAAGTAACAAACAGGGAAAGTTTTCTTTCGCTTTTTTTTTTTTTGATATATTTTGGTAATAACGAATTTGTTAAGCCACTCAATTATCGATGCTGGTACCATTATGGCATCATATGGCATCTTTTTTCCGCAATAAAATCCTTCTGTAGACCGATACATTCCCGCCTGAGTAGCTTTTTCATTATTTTCCCGTATCAAAGCTGAAAATAAGGAACTAAAAGGAACCAAATCTGGTGAATGGTGAATTCGATTTGATTCAGTGGTAGGACAGATCCTTACATTCCTTCAATTCCCTTAACATTGGAAACTTCTTATGAATCCATTGAGTCCATTCTTGACAGATCATCTACATTCTGCTTCTCTTCTCATTCTGCAGCTGCTTCTCTTTTGACAAAAAGCTTAGCACATATCGAGGGGTGAATAATTGTTTTCAATCAGCTGCTCTAACAGTCATTGGCCACATAGTCAAGACCGAAGCATCTGTACCCACAAAGCAATGTTCAATAATGACGCCGAAAACCACAATAAGCGAGCTTCTATGGAGTTTGAACAGACTTTTCGTGCGCTACTTATCTAACCTTGTCCTTATTTGCTGGTCTAACCGAAGTCGCCCATATTCGAAGCTTCTTATGCGACGCTTACGGATTCTACGCATTATAATTTATGAGTTTGAAGTTGTTCCAAGTCAAGAGAACTCAGCCTATTTGCAATTTCCCGGAACCCCTATATTGAGATACCTATGTATTAAAACACTTGTAGACTGATCTGGAGTTCGTTATGTTGAAAATCGGATTATTATTATCACTGCAGTCCGCGTAGCAAATAATGAAAGGAAGTGCAGTAATGCGGTACTCTTATCAAAGGAATTCTACCTGCCAACTCCAAAAAGATACTTTCCTCCATAGCTTCATCCATCTAAGAAGAGTTGTATGGAGTAGTTCGCGAGTTGCACCACATTTTCTCATTCTAAACTTTCTTGAAAAGCCAGAGCATGGTGTCGTGTAATATGTATTTTTGAAGAATGTTAAGTCCACTATGAGTCTACAGTCGTCCATGAACGCTGATTAGTATTAGCATGAGCCCGCCCATACAGTCAAGTAAGCAGAGACGAAAAATTTAAATTGAGCACCGACGAGGATAAAGTACGCATTGCATCTGTATTAGAAATGCAGGCGAATCTTTGTATCTGCCTTGTGAAGTCGAGGCTGAATGGCCTGTTAAGGGATTTCTCACCGCACCAGGCATCTATAAGTCAACATATTAATGACTACTGCTGTAGACATCTAACGTTTCATTCTAAGTCTGAGATTATATCTGCTCAGTAACAGAATATTCCCTAAGAATATATTGAAATACTCGGATGTCATAAAGTCCTTTTCGAACACCTTATTAAGTCCAAGCTCGTTTACGAATAATGCTTATTTCTTCGGAAAATTACGGATTATTCTAAGGTCTCCATTACTTGGCTTTTAAGCTAGAATGGTTACCACGCTGGAAAACCTCGTATGTGATACGCACATAGAGTATAGCACATAGATTATTAGGGAAAAATTTAATGTTTTGGCTAATGCCAAATTGCTAGAAAAAAGGGAGTATTCGATCGTCAAATTGATTTCACCGAATCTTAACACAGGGAACCCGAAACAGGAAATTTTTCTCTACCGACTTTTCATTTTTCACATGGTCTCTGTCCACACGGTTTATATTCTTTGGCTAGGCTCCGCCTCATATGATTTTTGCAGAAGTTGTGACACAATAGAGACACAATAATTTAATTTTACATGGTCCAGCAACAGCGTGAAGGCATACAAGAGTACTACAAATACCATTCTAGACCTTCCTGATAGAATTCTGTTTATTTAGAATAAAGGGAATTACTGGAATTTGATTCAGAAGAAATGATGCCAAAAGAGAACTTGACAGCAGTGTTGCAAACCTTATGAAAAATTTAGTAAAACCTTAACAATTCTCTTTCAATTTCCATTTATATTGTCAAAGGCATAAATGTACCATAAATGACCGAGGGCTTTTGATGATGTCAGAGTAAAAGGAAAACTAATAAAATACATAGAAAAACAAACAGGAAAAATAGGAAAATAAACATTGAAAATATATTTTTTTTAAATTTTTTTTTAGTATTTCTTTCTTCACTTTCATCATTCATAGAAATATTATAAAAATAAAGTTTTTTATTTTATTTTAAAAAACTTACAACGGTGAGTAAGGGTAGGGAGGGGGCAGTTCAATAAATTCCATGGGAAATAAAGAAATTAAATAATAACGACGACCGAAAAACAAAGCAAAAGAAAAGAAAACAAAAATTAACAAACAAATAAAAGAAGTAGAAATGAAAGGAAAAGAAAAACGAATACAGCGTAAACAACATAATTAATAATTAAGGTGGAATAAATATGAAGTAAAATCGAGATGAAGACAAAAAGCAAAATTTATCTTGATTTTCACTAACGACCACCAAACAACACAACATCTCTAGGGAGAAGGACTTAATGACATTGGAATTTTTGATTAAAATCTCTTGGGCGTTTAATTAGATTTTATTGCAGAAGAAGACAAAGACAGAAAAAACAAAGGGAATCACAGAATGACAATGATAAACGCAATGGCAATGACAATGCCAATGCCATACAGAAGACACTTCAATTCCCAATAATGTGGAAACTGATGACAACAGCAATAAAACAAAACAAATACGATTGACAAGACACTATTTATAACAATAATTATAATTACAATCATAATGATGATGATAATGGAAGTGGAATGGATGACAATGATTTTATTACAATATTAATGAGAAGCCGGGCTACAAATTTGATAAAAAAGCTTAACTGGAGTGGTATTTATTTGTATCGCGCTCAAGTCCTTAGGCAAAAGTAATCAAATACAAACGCAAGATACTCAAGTTTCATGGTCATTTGCATTTCTAATTAATTTTTCCAACTACCACCCCCCTTTCCCTGCCCCTTAAGTACTTTAAAATAACAAAAAAGAATAGAAGAAATGGACATTTAGGAACACTTTAAATAGAAAAATAAAGATGCAGATGAAGATAAAGTTTATATCCACAAAGTTTGACAATCATTTGAATATAAGAAAATAAAACTTTGGACTTGTATTACTTAAGAACCACTACACTAACACACTAGTCCTTACACACACACACATATATACACACAAAAGTTGCTAAAATAAATAGTTTTCGTTGCAAAATTTAAGTGAAACTTTTATTTGCTTTTTGTTTGAAATGCTCCTCCTGCATTACCTAAAATGATGAGAACTCTGAAACTAGGAAATTGAGACGAAGAGAAAAAAACTCATTTACTTAAATTACAAAGTTTACTATCTTGCAACCACTCACTCACTCACTCTGCGTTCCATCTCTTGTTGCTGAACGCACTTTGTGACTTGGTCTAGTTTTCCTTTAGTGAAGTTAGATTTCTTAAAAAAATTTTTCTTTTTTTTTCTGTGTTTATCGTTCATTTTTCTTTTGCAAATAATTTCTCCATTTTCATTTTGTCCCTGTTTTACGGGGGATTTTTTTCTGCTAAATTATGAAATTCGGAAAAAATTCGAAAAACCGCAACAAAAAAATTTTTCTTGTGGAATTATTTTTCAATTTCCTTAAAAACTACTAAAAACTGTAGAAAAAAAACAAATAAACAAAAAAACACAGAAAAAAATTCAGGAAAATTCGAGTAAATAACCTAAAAGTTATCAAATGTTTTATTTTCTCTGATGATGTACAAAAAAAAAAAAAAGACAAAAAAAAACAAGACGATAAAGTTGTAACTGAAATATAAACCCTCAACTAGTTTTCGTATTAAAAGGCAAGAAACATTAAAAAGTCACACAATAAAAAACGTTGAAAAAAGTCGAAAAAATCATCAAAAGCCACCAACGCTAAAGCGTTTACAATTTCCCAAGAAAAAGAAAAAAAAATTTTAAAAAATAATTTTCGCAACTAAGTTTTAGAAATGCTTTTACGAAATGCCAAATATTTGCTTAGTTTTGTTAGTTTATTTGTAGTTACGTTCGCTATTTATTAACAATGTTGCAGGCATAAATTTATTTCATAAAAACAATTTTTTTTTAATAAAAATTTTTTATAATTTTCGTTTTTATATGTACGAGGGCAGTCACAAATTGCAACACCTGCCCTGTTAGGTGCTCAATATAATCTCCTTTAGAAGACTGTTGTAGTGATTTTAGTAGTCGACTGTAAATCTGACTACAAACCAGGTTGGAATACGTTTCAAGACGTAAAATCTTGCTTGCTTAGGCCAGAGGTTAGTTCCATTGTGTTTAAACTTTCTCAGCAGGAAACCATCCTCATTCGATGGAATGCCAGGCTTATATCGGGTCCGCCATGAAACTGATCTGTCTGATTTGACAGATAATGTATTTTATCCTTCCGCTGAACGAATATGATTGTGTATACGCTTGAACAACGCTGGGGAAATATTGCGACATTACTTCGAAAATCATGGTAATGTTGCAGAATGAGTGCGAAAATTGCGTACGGATTTTGGAAGAAGAGAAGCACCGTTAGCTCCGTATGTTCGTTATCTTGTCAAAAAAGTGAAAGAAACTGGCATCCTCATCGACAAACCAAAAACCGTGAAAAGCCAAAAACTATGCGTACACCCGAGAATATTGCTGCTGTGGCAGAAAGTGCGCGTGAAGCGCCATCAACATCAATTCACCGTCGTTCTCAACAATTGAACATTTCGGAGACATCATTGAGACGAATTTTGCATAAAGACCTTGGTATGACGCCATACAAAGTCCAATTGGTTCAGGAGTTGAAGCCAATTGACCATCCAATGCATTGTCGCTTCGCTAAGTGGGCCTGCGATCGACCTACAGAAGATGCCGATTTTGGCAAAAAAAAAATCATCTTTTCAGAAAACCCGCACGCATACATTGAAAAGCCGACGCACACAAAACGAGTCACTGTTTGGTGCGGATTTTGGTCCAGAGGTATAATTGGGCCATTTTTCTTCGAAAATGAGCAAGGAGTGGCCATTACAGTCAATGGCGATCGTTATCGGGCCATGTTGAACGAATTTTTGTTCACAAAAATTGAAGAGGAGGATATTGGCAACATTTGGTTTCAACAGAACGGCGCTACGTGCCACACAGCCGAAGCTACACTCGATGTTTTGCGCCCTGTTTTTGAAGATCGCATTATCAGCCGCAGAGCTGATGTCGTTTGGCCACCTCCGAGCTGCGATGTGACACCGTTGGACTATTATTTGTGCGATGCCGTCAAAGATAAGTGTTACGTTGCAAGCCAGAGACAACTGACGCTTTAAAGGAAATTATTCGTGAAGCCATTGGTGAAATACAGCTGCACACAATCGATAATGTTCTTAAAAATTGCATGGCCAGCCGAGACAGCCATTTGAATGAAATTATTTTCCATTATTAACCGGAAGGATTGTACTTTCAGCTAAAAAATTAAATTTGAGAAAATATTCAGAAGTTTTTTTTAAAGCATTTTCAAAAAAAAAAGTTTTTTGGCGGACCCTTTAGGCATGTTATCTATTACAGCCATGGACAATAAGAACAGCAAACGCGTGATGGTTAGCCATAAGAATAAAGAAAAAACAGCATATCAGTCCAGCAGAGCCTAACAATATTCTTACAAAAATGAAGAATCTATATACTAGTGTTTTGCTTTTACATCACTTAACATTAAAATGGTAAACAAGTAAACAAAAATACAACAACAAACACCAGCATACAAAATGGTAAACAAGTAAACAAAAATACAACAACAAATACTACAAGAATAAATGTAAACAAAATACACAAACAACAATATTGAAACAACGATATTTACATTTATAGAGATTTCGAGAAGGCAAAACCATGAACATTCGCCTTCAAGAACATTCATCAGACTGTTTACGGTGCCATATAAAAGGCAAGGCAAAGCAGGTGAGTTAGTTAGTGAAGTTCACTTCATTTTAAGTGAACACGTAGTGTGTTTGAAGATCTCCGTTACAAAGATCTGCCGAACAATTGTCTATTAATTGTTAACAGAGGAGTAACAAAGAAAAGCAATTGTTGTTGTTTACATAAAGTTGTGAACAGTGGCACACAGAATTGTGCGAATAATAAAACATTTTAATCAAAACTAAACACAAACTTATTTTAATCTGCAATCTACGAGCTCATATTTTAAACGTTTTTAAAAAGTAAAAACATAACAATATTGCACGTAACTTCATACAGCCAACGAGAGAGTGTATTCAGATTAATTGACGCAACCAGAATACATACATAGGTCCTCTAAAATGTTAGAGACTTTGAACTTTGTACCAGCTTTGACTCGCTCATCAACAAGGCAATTTTCAACGATAACCCTTTGTTCCTTGTTTGAAATTTCTCTAAGGAATCTACGATGTTCGTGGCCATGGTTGGATATCGAGAGCTTGATCGTAAACTAGCTGTCCTAATTAATTAAGAAACTTTGAGGGATTGCATCGCTTTCAATGTGGCCATGACTTCTTTCTGCAAAACGTTGCAATGGTCAGGAAGTTTGTCAGGTAGCCTATCAGGTACATTTTTATTTGTACACCGTTCAGTAGGTACATGAAAAGTTAAAGTACGTACATAAAAGCACATTTAAACTCTCATATATTGGCCACGACTCTCTTACAGATATTTACTCGCTCTTTGCTCTCAAAAGTTATTCTAT
This sequence comes from Sarcophaga variegata, assembly GCA_932273835.1. Taxonomy (NCBI): domain Eukaryota; kingdom Metazoa; phylum Arthropoda; class Insecta; order Diptera; family Sarcophagidae; genus Sarcophaga; species Sarcophaga variegata. Next base: position 8,589,800 of record OW026360.1, on the reverse strand, counting down.
GAGAATATCTACACACGGGGACATTCAAGCTAACGACATGGCTGACACACGTATGAAATTGTCGTGCAAAATTGAGATTTCTCTGCAGCGAAACAAGCCATTTATCTTACAAGGAAATTAACTCATGAGTAAAGAAAAAGGACGTGAAACTGGGTACAATCTGATTGGAAATAAACAGAACAAGATTTGCTTTAAATGTACCCAGAGTTCATCTTGGACGCCGCATAACAGTCATAGCTATAGCAGTCACAGCCCCTGACCCCTAGATACCTAAGACCAAGTCTTCAAAATACTTCGCAACAATTTCTGGAGAAGCTGTATTAGCGAAGTAAAAGGGGAGACCAAAAGATATCTTCTCCGTCTTAGATTGATACTTGGAAACCTAAGACGAAAGATGTTTGGATGCTCAGGTCTATTGCGAAGTATTTCTCTGAATTTCTAGTTTATCCTTGGTCTTTTTTCAGTTTTATTAATTAGGTTTTTCCAATAGGGCAAGTTATTGGCCCTCAGTAGCAGGTTCTAGAGTGATAGGGTTGCCATCTGTTATAGTCTAGAAATAACATCCTTTTTGAAACTATGTTGGATGAGAGTCTAAAGTTGCGGAGCCACCCTAATGTAAGATTTTTAGAGGAAGTGAAGACTCTTAGAGACGTAAACCATGATGAAAATTTTGTTGTTTTTTTTTTTCTTCCTGTGATATTTCATAATTTCTCTTTATATATGTTGAGTTGATGTCAAACAAAGTTGACAAATTTGTTGCCTTTTCCAAAAGCTACATTAATTTGTTGGCTTATTTAAATTAGCCGTATACTTTTTAAGGCTATAATTAATGAACAGCACATAACCTTTTCAAACGAACACTACTGCAAACAACATCAACTTTATTTTTGGCCTGAAGTTCTAAACTCAATCTCAATTCTCTTTCGATACATAAATTCTAATTAATACAACAACAGGAGCAACAAAAATAACTGAAAAAAAACTTGTGCTATTAACACACTATCGGTGATAGGTGAGAAGCTTGGAAGAGGGGGTTATCGAACCTAAAAGTATGCTTTAAAATTATTTAAAGTTTGATGACAGTTTTTATACGGCAGCTAATAACTGTAAAAATAACATTGTAGCTGTTATAATCGAGTCATACAAATGTTTGTTTTGGTTTGCTTAAAGGTAGCATACGAGGGTAGGCATTTCAGGTCAGTTAAATAATTTGCTTTGATAGTGAGTTCGTTCTCTTTTGTCTAAAAGCGTTTATTCATTATATTAGCCAAGGAGATAAACAAATTTCTAAAAACTCTTCAGCTACCCTCGTATTTTAAAATGAATTTCAAGTGTATTTTAGTTTGCACACAATTTTTTCCTTTTTTCTTTTACTGAATACAGATTAAAAATTTTGTACTTCACTGGTGACCCAAAGTTTGATGATCAAAGTTAAATACACACGAGCAACAAGGTGCAGGCAGGCCAATGAGAGTCCTTTTACAAATCCTTACCATCCATTATGTACTAATTTTACTTGGTTAGTAGCAGAATAAGGACATTCAAGTGATACTTTTTTATGTTGTAAGAGTGTGTACGTAATGAGCTTTTAAACAATTTTATTAAATATGTACGAGCATTTAGAAGTTTTTGGGTTCCAATAACGACAAAGTAATTCTCTTTCTCACTCTCTCTCTCTCTGTCTTTTGGTTTACCTTTGGTTTTACTTTTCTGTTTGCCATTTCAAGCAAATAAACTTGAAAGTGGACAAAACCTGGGTAATACTTTGGAACAGCAACACTAACTCATGGAATATTTAAACTCATGAGAAAACTCATGAGAGTATGTATGCATATGAGTAGCACCTACCTATACATGTTTAAATAATACCAAACCAAGGTAATTAAATAATGAATGTGTGAGGAAATGCTTTTAATATCCGGAGATTGTGGAAATGGACATTTTACTCGATTGCCAGACAATTAAATTGTTTCACTTAAAAACAGGAAAAAATTTTTACAAAATATTTGCTTTCAGATTTAAATTCGTACTGGAGTAAAGAAGCAGCCGAATTAACACCAGAAATTCAGGGTTCGTAGTTCTGAAGTGTCCCTCTATTTTAAAAGAATCTGATTTGATCCCGGTATACCAAGGGATTTTTCGTGTCTGTTAATAAAGCCAATGTCATCCGTAAGCATGGGAGCGGGTAATATGACTGCTTATTACACGTGGCAGAAGTATGTAATAAATACAGGATCTTTTTAAAGGGACTTTTGAACTTTGGAGATTGTAAATGGCCATCTTGTTGAACCTACGCTTGTCAAACTACGTACTTAATTAGTCATCTTTAGTCAGGATTACATCCTAGCTGCTCCCATCACCCATGTTTCGTGTGTTAATTTTATCCATGTGTGGCGGCACCTACAGCTGCTTTTGAACGGCAGGTTTGACAAGCTTTTCATGGCAATTTTATTTACTCTCAGGGTTTTGCCTGAAGACTAGAGGAAGTCGCTGAATGAAATATTTTTTTGATATTTCGTTTTATTCGAGATATCTGAGCTGAGGTTTGAAATACAGACTCTCGCCTAATACTAGAGAATAGTCGAATTTACGTTAGAAATCTCCGTGAGATCCAAGAGCGTCCAATGTATTCCTAAAAACTTTGGTGTGAATTTTGTGCTGGCATCGTCCATAATTCTTTGAGAATAATGTTGGCCAGGTCATCACTGGACATCAAGGGGCGGCCCCTAATTACATACATACACACATAATTGGTCATTATAACCCTTTGGTCAGGATTATGACCAAGCCTCTCCTACTAGTTATGTTGTGTGTGTTAATTTTATACATGACTAGTGGAACCTACAGTTTTATTTACTGCAATTTTATTTACTCTCAGAGTTTTTAACAGAAAACTACTAAGGGAAAGCCGCCGAAAGAAATATTCCTTCAAATTCCGCTTTGTTCGAGATAGCTCAGCTAGGGTTTGAGCCACAGGCTCCCGAATAATAGACCTACACGTCACATATTAGACTGCTTTTGCCGAATCACCAAGGACGACTATAGGCAATGACGTGTGTTTGCTGAATGAACACTGGAGCAGCAACAAGTGGACCTTTCTCCCTTCCTATTTCCGCTCCTTTTTCCTATCCCCTCTTTTATCCTTCCTTCTTAAGGACGTTATGTACAATGGGGCAAATCGACGTCCGGGTACTGTACTTGTCTAAATTGACAAGTAAACGTCCTCTAACCGAACCTAACCTAGCAAGTGGACCTAATTTTCCTTGAAAAATTATCTTTTCCAAAAATAGGTACGTCAACGTACAAAATTGTTAAATTCGGGACGTTAATAATCTCCGTGAGAACCAAAAGCGTTGAATGCATCCCGAAAAACTTACGTTTTGGGGTGATTTTTGGACTCGAATTGTCCCTATTTCTTTACGAACGACGTTCGTCAGCTCAGCACTGTCAATTGCGAGCATTTTGATCTATTATAAGCCAATTCTTTTAGCCTATATTGGAGGACCTGGACACCACATGTGGTTTCCAGAGCATGGCTGTACGCGTCACACAACTCATGTCACATTGGATATTCAGCACGAGCAATTTGATGCCATAATGATGAATCGGTCACCGAAGTCATGTGATTTGTCCTCGTAATACGTTTTCTTGTGGATTGCTCTTAAGCCACATATGTATGCGTTTAAGCTACAGTCAACAGTGGTGCTCAAGGTTAGGTTAGGTTAGGTTAGAGGACGTGTACTTGTCAATGAAGACAAGTACAGTACCCGGAGGTCGAATTGACTCATTGTACAACGTCCTTAAAGAGGGAAGGATAATAGACGGATAAAAAGGAGAGGATGTAGGAAAGGGGAGAATGGGAAGTGGAGGAATTACACAACAAAAAGGGGAGAGCGCAACTACACTCATGAAGCCCTAGCGCCTCTCAACCAGCCTAAGCCACTAATGAATCTGTGGAACTCTTAAAGAAGGCCCTGCCAAGGGTTCTCAACCTCAACCTACCAAGGGATGGGCAGTTATGGAGGAGGTGTTCAATAGTCTCCAACTCCTCCTCATCGCAACATGCCCTGAAATAGTCTGGCTGGGATCTGTTCCAGATTCCCGTCAGCGACCTAACCACGCAGTGGTACTCAAAGTTAATATAGCTCTTGTTATCGTTCAAATTCAGCTTGATTCATGCGCCAAAGTAATGAAAAATTGAACATTTCAAATGCGTTTCGCCCAGAGAAGCCGTTGTGAGCATTGAAACGATGTTATATTCCACTTATAAAGGCATCAATAGGTCTTTAAAACGAATAAAAAATTTCGATGATATCTCACACGTATTAAATTAAGCAGAAGCGATAACGATCACTCTAATGTTTCCCCAAGTTATGTAAATATTAAAATAAATCCGAACACTTCCAAAGAAGACAAAACATTTTTCTCTGTCTTGTAAACTGGGTTTATGTACGTAAACATTTTCAATAAATCCCAAAATATGTTCACAAAAGTAAAAACAATAAATGAACAACAACAATAAAGGGAAAAAGGGAAACCGAAAAATTCGCCAAGTTAAAGCACATGTTGAACACAATAGCAGCCATAAACTAAAATCTACGCTTTTTATTTAATTTTTTTTTTAACTTTACAACCAAACTATACAACAAAGACAAAGGAACACAAAAACAAAAAAGAAATATTAAAACGAAATTAAAGCCGGAAGCGGATACGCCTAAATGGAGCTGCTGTTTTCTGCTGGAATGTGGTAAATATGGATAAAACGCAAGCACCCCAAGTTGTTTTTCCTTTTTTGTTTTGTTTTTTTGCACATGCACAAAATTGTTGCATATTTTCAGGCTACAACAAGGACTATTATAGTGTAAAAATGTCTGAGAGAGAGAAAGAGAGAGCGAGAGAGTTCGTAAAGTAAATAAAAACAATGATTTATATTTACAACAACAACAACAGCAAACTTAATTCATACTGGCCAAATACTCGCCATTGTGGCCAAATTAAAGAAAATTAATGTTGCACTCGCTCTCTCTCTCTCTCTCTGTTCCTGCCATATATGTATGTTTGTGTTAGTAACCAAATGTTCAAGTTAGCCGTACTATACAAACTGTTTCAATTTATTATTAAAAATAATCTGCAAATAATTTCAAAATCCCTTGTAATCGTGTCCACCACATTCGTTCTTCCTCCGTTCTTTTATGTAAAACAATGCGAAAGAGATCCAATAAAATCTATGCATGCCAACAGGTGTGTATGAGTATGTGTTTTTTTTATTAAAGTTTTTGTTTGCCTGCTGATGCTGCAAACAGCAGCAAAATGGCCAATTCCTGCAGCTTTTCTGTTGATTTCGAAATTTTTATTTTTCAAGCATGAACACCAACCACAACACAACACAACACTTCAAACGGGAACACAGCAGTACCAGCATTGAATTTCTTTAATTAAATTTTAAAAGCATTTCCGTTTTCCTCTTCTTTTTCATCTTTTTTATTTTTATTTTTGTGTTTCAGTTTTTCCAGCCAGGGAACGTGGTATGCGGTATGTGGCATGAAGAAACAAAACCAAGTTTTAAAGAAATATTACCTGTCACAAGTTTATTTATTACAACGAGCGTGCAGAAAGTCATAAACAGACCTCACTATTGCATTATCACTGCTGTTATAATTGTACACTGAGAGGAAAATAGGCAATGGAATGAAATATTTTAATAAACAGGCCTCTCATGGCCTTTTCATAGGCCTGGGAATTATGAAATGTTAAACCCCTTGCCCGGATAAACAACGAGTATCAAGTAATTGGCTCTGACGGAGTTGGAAACTTTCGAGAACATTGTCTGTACGATGCCGTGGAACGCTGAAGGAAATTGAGAATAACGGAATGTGAAAAACTGGGCTCCTGAATAAATTTGTATCAAAAGGAGCTGCTAGGTTGCTGTCATAATTCTTGGAAAGGGCATTTTACCCACAAGAAACTTTAACATACTCAGGCGGCTGTAAAACTTCTTAGTTCTCTCGTGATGAACACAAGAATGGTGTAGACTTCTGCAAGTCTTTAGTGAGATGGGGTAGCAATACACCATCCACACCCTATGGTATCAAATCACTTTGGAGATATTCCGCGAAACAACAACACAGATGAACTCGCCAAATGTGGAGTTTTTTTAAATTTTGTACCTTTTTTCCGTACAATATTCTGGTTCGTGTACACACTCATGCCGTGTACTGTTTTGAAACTAGAAAGACAGGTTATGGCAGACAGATAAGTCAGTATAGTATGTATGGATATTAGATTTGAATCTGCTTGTATTTTGAAAAAAAAAAATCTGCAGGAAAGGCATGCTCCTTAAGGACCTGCAAGCATAGAATTGACAATGAGGTAAAGAGTTTCAATATCACTGCATTGGCAACTTAGGTTATGTATAAAAAAGCGCAATGAAACTAACCTAGGCTGGATAATGGGCGTGCAGAAATGCACCCTAAGCTCTCGTGGCAGTAGAGTAGTTAAATACTTTTTACTGAGCATTCATGAGAGACGAATGTTCAATGAATTCTGAATAAGATGACCAAAAGAAGGAGAAGATCCTTATTGGTTAAGTGGCGCCGCAGTCTAATAGGTAGAGTGTTGGCTTATTATACATAAGACCACGGTTCAAACCCCAGATCAGAGATCAAAACGAAAATACAAAAAATTATTTCTAAGGCGACTTCCTCTTAGCAGATTTCTGGTAAAAACTCTGAGCATTAAATAAAATTGCCACGAAAAGTTTCACGGCAAACTCCGTTCAACATAATCTCTTTTAAAGGACAGACTGGTGTAGTCGATTGCAAATCTGACTTCAAACCAGATTGAAATATGTGAGAAGACCTAAAACTTTGCTTATAGCCACTGTAGTCTAGTAGATAGTATGTTGGCTTATTAGACATGAGGCCACGGTCCTCCAACAAAACGAAAATACGAAAAATTATTTCTAAGGCGACTTCCTCTCATCAGATTTCTGGCAAAAACTCTGAGTGTTAAATAAAAATTGCCATGAAAAAGTTTCTCAAAAATCTGTCGTTTGAAGTCGACTTTAACGTGTAGGTCCCGCCACTCATGTATAGAATTATCACACGTAATATAAGTGGTATGTGAAGTATATCGTAATCCTGACTTATGGGTTGTAATGACCAATTATTTATGTATGTAGGTGCCCGGCATTATGTCTCAGAGAGAAGGGACACCTAAGATTCAATCATGCAGTTGAAGTTACTGAAATGTTGGCGACAGATATATTGCAACTTTGTGGATTTATCACGAGAAGGATTTACTTTCATTGCGATTAAGAGCCATGGCTCTAGGGAAGTCTGTTTTTTTCTGGAGACAGTTCCTGCTGCTTTCCTAACTTTATTTATAATGCAATAGCCAGGCTGTGCTAGAAATCAATTTTTTTAAGGAAATTAAATAAAAACTTTATAGAAAACCTTAGCAATAGAAAGAAAAAGTGAAATGGTAGGAGTGTTTTCTTTACATACATACATTACAACCCTTCAGTCAGGATTACGGCCTAGCTTCTCACACCACTCATGTTGTGTGTGTTAATTTTATACAAGAGTGGCGGGACCTACAGTTTAAAGTCGACTCCGAACGATAGATGTTTGAGAAACTTTTCATGGCAATTTTATTTACACTCAGAGTAGTTTTTTGAAAGAAATCTGCTGAGAGAAAGTCGCCGAAGAAATATTTTTTCATATTACGTTTTGATGTCTGACCTGGGGTTTGAACCGGGGCCTTGCATCTAATAAGCCAACACACTACCTACTAGACTACGGCGTGTGTGTGTTTCTTTCAGTGTATTTTAAGTAGCATGTATTAAGTTAACCGCTAAATTGACCCAATTATATGAAGAAAACAACTTCACACTCCACAAGACGGCAATAAACATTAATTTAAATTGTATGCAATTAAAACAACAACAAAAACAACAAAAACATAAAAATTAAAATAAAAATGAATACATAAGAGAAATTTAAAAAACATAATGTAAACGTTTTTAAAAATATGCGAATAAGAAAAGCTGAAAAAAAGGATAAAAATTAATAATAAAATTTCTCTCTTTCTTTCACTCCTTTTCTCATTCTTTTAAGCCTTGCCAGTCTATATATTGTTTATGAAATATTTCTTTAAACATTTTCATTTCGGTTTTTAATAAAAACAAAATAAAAATGTATTTCAGTATCCTTTGCCATGGCTTCGGGCAGTAAACAATGTAAAAAACATATGAAGATTTATCATCACCGTTTCATTCATTCATCCTTTCAAACATTCCGTCATTCATTTACTCATAACTTTCTTACCTTTTTGGATGTTTAAACCGCTTTACGTTGGCAGTCCCTTATAATTTTTATGTTTCCTTTCAGGTTTTTTGTTGTTGTTCTTCTGCCTCTTAACACTTTACGAATACTTTTGTGATTTTTGTCTCTTTTGATAAGCAAAATAACTGTAAAGGAAGAAAGAAAAAAACACACACATAAATATCAACATAACCTAAGGTTATAGGAAAACAATTTGTCACTGTGTTAAAGAATACTAACACAAGCATACACACTTATGTATATACACAAACATATTCATAAGTAATGTTAAAATACTCCTATACATTCACATACAACATGTATGTTAAGAAAGAGTGATTTTTTTAAACATCATGAGCTTGAGAATGGTGTAGACTTCCGCATTTCGCTTAATGAGATGGAGTAGCAATACACTGTCCACACCCTATGGCATCATATCACTTTGGAGTTATTCCGCGAAATAACAACACAGAAGGACTGAAAAAAGTGAAATATTTTTAAATTTTTTACATTTTTTCCGGACAATATTACGGTTCGTGTCCACTCTCATACTGTGTACTGTGTTTGAAACTAGAAAGATAGGTTAAGGGGATTTGGGTTCTTAAAATTAAAAAAAAAATCACAAATAATTTACAAAAGTGATCGAAATTTGGGAGAATAAATGAATGCCCGTGGTTTGCTGTGTAAAGATTATTTCACGTAAATGTTGCCCATGCCTGTGGCATAGGGTATGCATCCGTGAGTTTCCATTTGTTATACTTTATTCAGCAATGCGGACATTATCTTGACAACGACAGCGGTAAACTAGTCTTTCAGGACTACTATCGTGTCTGAATTGTCCCTATACACAAAAGACTTAACGTATCGCTAGGAAAAGTGTCACTAGACTTACTAGTGAAGCCAAATCGTAGATAATTACACTTTCAACGATTAATATGCAGCCAAAAATCTCCCATTAATGCTTGATATTTTTCAGCGAAACTTTCGGACCGAAGGCTACGTAATAACATTATCTACCGGCTTAAATTGGTGCAGATAATGACGAAATTATAATTCGCAGATGGCATAAAAATGTCCCATGGGCTTCGTGATAAATGCAGTGTATTCTAGATTAAAGTGTTTGCGATTAGCAAAGCAGCCTGGTTAGTTTGGGAAGACACTGACTGGACATAATGTTAGTTCGAGATTAATTTCAGTCTATAGAAGGCTACTCTCAATGCTTCTGAACACGAACAGAGTACTACTGTGTTAAGCTCCGAAGCCTTGAGATGTGTGACATTATGAGCTAGCAACAGAAGATACGGTGAATGGCGCTAAACTATTGGATAAGGTAGGTAAACCTCCTCTAGAACACTTCTTATGGCTAAACAATGAGGTGATGAAAGAGAGAGGGGTTTTTAATGGCGCAACAACAATCTTCAGAGTTCTAAGGTCCAAGTGCTACCATTTCAGAACGATATGGATTCTGAAAATATGGAAAAATTCTACTGGGACCTTAATAGACTCTGTGACGGGACATTGCGCCTTAATGCCAAGAACTAATATAAAGGGTCAGCCAAATAACCTTTAAAAAAAAAACTACTGAATATTTTCTCAAATTTCTTTTTTTATTTGAAAGTACAATCCTTCCGGTTAATAATGGAAAATAATTTCATTCAAATGGCTGCTTCGGCTGGCCATGCTGTAGCCTACACGATCGGTACAATTTTTAAGCACATTACCGATTGTGTGCAGCTGTATTTCACCAATGGCTTCACGAATATTGTCCTTTATAGCGTCAATTGTCTCTGGCTTGTCGGCGTAACACTTATCTATGACGGCACCCCACAAATAATAGTCCAACGGTGTCAAATCGCAGCTCCGAGGTGGCCAAACGACATCATGAAACGGAACTATGCCTTCAGTACTATCCTGCAGAAGGGTTTGCTTTAATGTCGGAGAGTTTGAGGCCGATGACCATATTATATGTCTTTACCCTGTCATGCAGAGGCAAACACTCAACGTTCTAGGCCAGGGAATATTTCAAACACCTTGGTGAGTAAGCCTAACATTGAAAGTTTCGTCTCCAGCATTAGCAGGCTCGGTTTTTCTTTTCCTTCATTTTTAAATAATCTTTCTCTTCGCGGTAGTCTAGTAGGTATTGTCTTGGCTTATTAGACGTGAGGCCACGGTTCAAACCCCAGGTCAAACATCTCGAACTAAACGAAATCTGAAAAAAATATTTCTTCGGCGACTGCCTCACATCAGATCTCTGACAAAAGCTCTGAGAATAAATAAAAATTGCCATGAAAAGTTTCTCAAAAATCTATCGTTCGGAGTCGATTTTAAACTAAAGGATGCAGCACTCATGAATAAAATTTGGCACACACAACATAAGTGGTGTGAGAGACAAGGTAGTAATCCTGACTAAAAGGTTGCAATTACCAATTATGTATGTATGTATGTTCTCTTTCCCTCTATCCTACCTTGCAAACATAACCTAACGAACACCAAAAAAAAGTTACCCTTTATTAGTAGTGATACATTGGTGTAAGGGGAAGAGGGGTGGTAAACATGATTATAACACAACCTTGAACCATCTTAAATCAACAGAAATTTAATAGATTTTTCAGTTTTTTCTCTTTACATTTGTATTTGTTTATTCATCCTTACAAATACACTTATATTTTCAACACGCAAACGCACACACATACACATGCATTTATGTTTGTTACGGTAAGTCTATGAAAGAGGAAAAAAGGCATAAATCGTGACAGAATTATTTCTGTTTGTGTTGTTTTTAAGTGTAGAAAAATACCTTGAAATTATTTTTTATTTCTTTCTCTCTCCCGCTCTCTCTCTCTCTCTCTCTAGAACTCTTCAAAGCAACTGTTGAATTTAGGTTACAAACAAAGCATTTGTTTGTGTGTAGGTGCTGGTATTTGCGCTGGTGTTAGTGTGCGTTTGTGTATTCATATTACAAAATTATAAAATTTATGAACAAGAGAAAGAAAGAACAGAAAGAGAGAGAGAGAGAGAGAGAGAGAGGGAGAGAAAAGAAATTAAATTATTCCATATTTTGCTTTTCTTTGGGAGATTTAATACCGTTTGAGAGCGTTATTGTGCCATAAATCGGATTTTGCTTTTACGCTCTCGTTCTCACCTTGAAACAAAAACTATGAAAATGATTTTGAAATCTTTTAAGTGTTTTATTATTTGCTTGTTGTTCTTGTTGTTGTTGTTGTTGTTCTTGAATAGAAAATAATTGGAAAATCAATCAAAAAAAAATGGAAATAAAAAAATTAAAAAAAAAAACAAATTAAACTTCGAACATGAATTTGTTTCAGTAACTTTAAGTTGATTTTCGTGGCGAAAATATTTCCTATTTGAAGTTTGTGTGTGTGTGTAAATTGTTTAAACAACAACACCAACAACAGTTGGTGTTCCAGGTCAAGGATTTGGGAATAGTTTTTGATTTAAAATTCAGTTGAAGGCAAAATATTAAGGAACATATGAAAAAGACGATGTCAGTGTAATACACGTGTAGCAGGCTATTAGGCATAAGAAAGGGGCTGATATGGAATGCTACTCTAAAGACTTTCGTAATAATACTTCTGTAATAACAGAAGGAGTTTATGTTGTACTGAAAATAGCCTTCATGTTGTCCAATCGCATGTTCACTAATATATTATTACGTTTTTACCTTTTCAAAACGTTTAAAATATGAGCTCTTAGAATGCAAATAGTCGCCGTAGTCTAGTATGTAGTGTGTTGCCTTATTAGACGTAAAGCCAGGATTCGAGCCCCAGGCCAGACATCAAAGCGAAATATGAAAAAATATTTCTCGACGACTTCCTCTCAGTAGATTTGTGGCAAAAACTCGGAGTGGTAATTAAAACGGCCATGAAAAGTTTCTCAAAAATCTGTCGTTCGGAGTCGACTTTAAACTGTTGGTCGTAATGACCAATTATGTATGTATGTATGTATGTATGTAGAATGCAAATAAAATAAAAATAAATTTGTGTTTAGTTTTAATTAAATTCTTTATTATTCGCACAATTCTGGGTTACACTGTTCACAACTTGATGTAAACAACAACAATTGCTTTGTTTAATTTCCCTCGTTTACACCCTTTGCGTAAACAACAACAATTGTTCGACAGATCTTTGTAATGGAGATTTTCAAACCACGATTATTCACTTTAAACACACCACGTCTTCACACAAGACTGTCTGAACTTTTATTGACAGCCTGATGAATGTTCGTAAAGGCGAATGTTCTCCAGATCTCTATAATGTAAACATTGTTGTTTCATTATTGTTGTTTGTATATTTTGTTTTCAATTATTCTTGTCCAGTTTGTCGTTGCATTTTTGTTTACTTGCTTGACGTTTTTTTCTGGTTTTTGTTGGTATATTTTTGTTTGCTTGTTTATCATGTGAACAAGTTTATTGTTTTTGTTTTTTGTAGCTTTTGCTTATAATTTTAATGTTAAACGATGTAAAAGCAAAACACCAATATCGAGATTTTTCCATTTGCGTAACAATATCCACTTGGAGATACAGCGCTAAGTGACTATGTGACAAAAAGAAGATGTCATCAGCATTGCCCAGATCTCTAAAACGCCCTTAGTTAAGTTCATTCACTCTCTAGCTTCCCATCGCATTAAATTGTCGCTGGCTACAGTGAACACAAAAGGTGAAAGTGGATATCCCTGTCCAACCCCAAGGTTTACTTCAATTCTTTCCTTTATGAAGCTTTTATTTAAATCAAATTGAACATCTCTTTAATGTTTATTTATTTCTTTAATGGAATTGTAAGTTTTAAATTAAAAAAAAAAAAAATCAAACCAATTTGGTAGTAACCATCATCTTCACATGTACTCGTATCGTGCAATAAAACTTAAGAAAATAAACATTTTATTTCTTATTTCCCTTTTTTTTACAATTCTTGTTTTGCTTTCTCCATTAACTTGCCATTTCGGGTTTTTTATGGATTTTTTATTACTTTAAATTGCTCCATAATTTACCTCCAACAGAAAGAGGGAAACTGTGACTCTTACTTGGTTGGTTTCCTTCATATTATTTATAGTGGGTACAGCACGTTTCTTTACTACACAAAAATACTGTGCAAATGGACTCAATTTTAAGGATGAATTATTATTACGATTTTGCTTTACAACAAGTAATGTCAAGTGCATGTCAGTTTAAGGTAAGAGGCATAGATTTTTTAGGGCATAAACAGATAAGTAGTGGCATCAAATTGATGGTTATAAAATTTATAAAAATTTATTTAAATTGGCTCTGAGGTAGATAGTTGGGAATACGCAATGATAAGTTACACTTCTGCTAACATGAACTGGTATTTTGTGCTTTTGAAACTCTATTCTCTTTCATTTCTATAAGGTTTTGTAACTGTCTGAGTTATTTTATTCCTTTTCTTACTTTAATTCAGCTCCTTTGGGTAAGAAATTTAGCTCATCGAGTCCTATACTTTCTCAAACTATAATGCTGCCTGATCTTTTTATGACATTCGTTATTGATAACATTCTCTCAGAGGCAACAGAAGACTTCTCTGGTCATGCCTTTCTACATGCCCAGCATTCGTTGTTATTTGCTGCACTTAGGCGTTTCAAATGCATCTGTAAAGCTGGGTTTCTCATAAGAACACTCTTCAACGGCCTGGATCTGCTCAGATCTAACATTATAAACTATTGGTCTTCTTCTTGTTCCTCTTCGCATGCCTAGCCTAACATTCGTTGTTATTTGCTGCACTTTTGCGTTTCAAATGCTTCTGTAAAGCTGAGTTCCTCATAACAACGCTCTTCCCACTTGCAAGATCTGCTCAAATCTAACTTCAAAAGCTATTGGTCGTCCCCTTGTTTCTCTTTACATGCCTTGCCCAGCATTCGTTGTTATTTGCTGCTGTAAAGCTGAGTGTCTCATAAGAGCCCTCATCATACTACCCAGGTCTTTTCAGATCTGACTTTATGGCCTTTTGCCCTTTCTTATATCTGGTTCCATAGAATCTTATTCCGGTTTCCCAGAGGTATTCTGTATACCATACATACATAATTGGCCATTAAAGCCCTTCAATCAAGATAACGGCCTGGCTTCTCACATCATTCATGTTGTGTGTGTTAATTTTATCCTTAAGTGGCGGGACCTACAGTTTAAAGTCGACTCCGAACGACAGATTTTTGAGAAACTTTTCATTGCAATTTTATTTTATTCTCAGAGTTTTTGCCAGAAATCTGTTGAGAGGAAGTCGCCGAAGAAATATTTTTTCATATTTCGTTTTGATGTCTGACCTGTATACCACCTTAGCCCAATTGTGACTCGGTTTTTAGTGCCACTTAGGCTCTGAGATTTCGAACTCTACTTCTTGTTGTTTACTGGTTTTCTTAGACTCTTAGACGTTTAGAGCCATCTCTGTTACAACTAATCTTCGCGGCAACTGTGTTAGGCTTCCATTATGGCAGAAATGATGCATTTGCTCGTAGATCGCTGATATTTCAACATTATGCGTATACTCTTCCAGTTTCTCATAAAGCTGCCGTAGTTTAGGTGGTAGCGTGTTGGCTTATTAGACGTGAGGGCGTGGTTCAACCTCTGAGTCAAACATTTCGAATAAAACGACGGCTTCCTTCCAGCAACCCTTTGGCATAAACTCTGACAGTGAATAAAATTGCCACGAAAAGTTTCTCAAAAAATTTGTCTTTCGGAGTGGTCCCACCACTCATGTACAAAATTAACACACACTACTTGGATAGTGTGAGAAGCTAAGTCGTAATCTTGTTTGTAATGTTTGTAACGACTAATAAAGTAAATAGGCAGCCAGGTTCTCAATAACGTATTGATGATATGCTTTAAAGCTCCGTTTTATTAATTTCCTCCGTAATATGGATTTGAAACATCGAAAGAGCTGCCTCACATAGGGCGCGAAGTTTAATTGATTGGGCGGGAGCCTTTTTCTTGACCTTTATTCCTAGCCTACACATTATTATCCTTTTTATAACATTCGAACGTTGCACTGCTTTTTACTTAATGTCTACCATACAACCGTAGAAGAATTATCGGATCAAGGCTTCTTCCATATATGGGCCAATAATTACGCGCTTTTATAGTCGTTTTCTCCATGTGCTGTAAACATTTCAACTTCCGACACGGCATAACCCCAAGTATTTATTCCACGTGATAAAATCTACTGATTTCCTTCTCATAGAAAAAGCGTCGTTGCAAATAGATTTTCGTTTTAAAGGATTGAGGTTAAGGTTCCTGGAACGTGCCTACGACCAGACCATCTTCTTTCAGGAGTATTACGATATCGTTCACATATAACACACTGGTTCACGTACTGTATTGGATAATAATTTTACTGTACTGCTTAGCATTGAGCAGCACATTTGACTTGTAAAAATGATTGTCAAGAAAATTTAAATAACAAAACATTTTTGTTGTTGTTATTGCAAATGCGAATGCATATGGAAAGAATTAACTTGAAACTTATAAAGTCAGCTGCTGTCCAATTTGCTTTTTATATGGGCACACCACCAACACGAGTCATTATTACGCTTTTGGGCCATAATTTTTTAACGAAACCAACGTAACAACACATTCAACCAACCAATCATATCCGCATCGACATTAAACAGTTAAATTTTTCCGTTTTCTGTTGTATGTGAATGTGTGTGTGCAGTTGGACGTTTTTCTTTTTTTTCGCTTTTGGGCCGCGAAGTAGGGTAGAAAAACAAAGTAAAAGTGTGGGCAAGAAAAACTATTTGATAACCTTATGCCGTTACAGTTGATAGAGCGCCACTACTCATGGAGTAAGAATATTATCAACACCTATTGGAAGAGTTGCTGGTGTTTAGTTAAGAACCGAAAGGCATACGCCGGCATACATTGCCATACACCACCATCGTATATACATACATACATATATGCTGAGCAAAAATTTTCAATTTCATTTATCAAACCAACTGACATCTGAAAGGCGCTTGAACACGAGCTAAACACACAGAATAGTATACATAAGGCCTGAAGGAAAAAAGAAGAGAAAAAGGATATAAAACTGCATGTAGGGAGGATAAAAGAACAACAACAACAGAAACAAGAGCAGCAGTTTTATAAACATGAATAGAGACACACATCGTAACGACACACGCCACACGCCAAGTTGTGCATACGTATGACTATTTTCTTAGACTCGATAACCTTTTATTTCTTTTTTTCATTGTTGTTGTTGTTGTTTTTATTATAATGGCCATAACCATCAAACAACAGCAAAAAAAGAGGGCAAAAATAAAGGCCCCTTTTAACAAGATTCACTTCAATGACCAACTTACAACACTCATGCATTTAACAAGGGAGACAGGAAAAGTTTTCATAGAAAAAAGCAAAAAAAAAATAAAAAAACAGAAACAAAAAAACATGAGGAAGTAGAAAAAAAGGACACACACAATGTCCTTTTGCATGCTTAACAATAACAAACATAATGAAGAGCCTAGCCAAAGTGAAAGGTACCCCAAAAATGGCTATTAAAACGAATTTGAATACTTCAGAAATGATAAAGAAAAATAGCATTCACACACACAATTACCACACATACCAGCAGACAGCAAACAGCAGGCACATGTCTTGAGTGCATAAAAACAAGCCTAAGGCTCTTACCAAAAGAGAAACAAAAAAAAAAGGATCACCGGAAATTATTTCAGACACAACAAGAAAGCCCAACAACCCAAAACACTTCATTCAAACAAAACTTGTGTCTTTTTTTTTGCCTTTCGATTTTAATTTTTATTAACTCAAGCTGATGCCTAAAGAGGGATGGCACTATCATACCCATCATTCAAGGCCAATAATAGCATTTTCCGTAACACATTTTCGATAAACACATCATTGATGTTTTGAAAGCAAAAGTGGGTAGATATTCAAGCAGGATTTGAAGTGTTCATCAACACTATTTCCGTACAATAGAGGTGGTAACAGAGTTGACGAGTTTAGCACAGTTCTTATGAAAGAACTGAAATACTAAGAAAATCTAAAAAAATAACTCTCATGAACACGCTTAATTGTTAAGCCTGCCTTTCTACTTTTATTATTTCTTTGCTATAATTTCAAACATCACTGTACTTACATTTTGATTCACACGTTTATTCAAATGCTTTCATAGTATCGCCGTATTATTATGATTATTTTTTTTTCACCTCCGTAAAAACATAAAAATTTATAGACTTTTAAGCAGGGACGCAAACCCTTCCTATCGGAAACAATTTAACCGGTACCCGTCATAAATAATTTATGGTCTAGACATAATAAAACACAGCTCAAGAACACGCGTCATCGACTGTCATATATTGGGGTCAATAACAAAACATTTCTAACAACTAATCTCAGCAGGTTTAAATACAAAAAGGGTTTGTACGAGGGCTTTGCAAAAATTAGTTAAAATGGTTTGCCGGAAGGAAACTAAGTTTCAAGCTTCTATCAGATTAATGCAAGGGATTGTGAATACCGTGCCCTTAAAGGCTGAAGAAAGTTTCATTATTAAAGGTTCAGTTTTATGAAATGCGTATTGCTCTAATTGGGTAACAGCCCTCGTAAAAGGTATATGTAATATCAACAAAAATAATAAACGAAAATCTTATCATAAAGTAAGCGAATTTAGTATCATAATGACAAAAATTAATAAAAAAAAAATGTATGATGAGGTGGTTAAACTCAAGCAAATACGTTTCAAATCCGTCAAAGACATAAAAATGTTCTTCATGGTCTTCTTACTTAACTTACTTAATTGGTCATTACAACCGTTTAGTCAGGATAACAACCTCGCTTCTCACACCAGCCATGTTAAGCTTATTCAGGAGTGGCGGAACCTACCTCCGAACGACTTTCCATGACAATTTTATTTATTCACAGAGTTTTTGCCAGAAGACTGCTGGGAGAAAGTCGCGAAAAGAAATATTTTTTTAAATTCCTTGTTCTAGACGTCTAAGCCGGGAGGTTAAACCACGGACTCTCTCCAAAACACTACGTACTAGACGACGGCGACTTCATAGTTTTCTGATTTTCAAAATTATGAGATTTCATCTGCCCTCCCCATTTAGAGAAGATATAATCAATGACGTACTAAGCAGGACTGCTTCTGCAAAAGAGTAGGACTCTTGATCATTAAGTTCCTCACCACCACACCCAATATTGTTTAAAGAGGAAATTGTTCGGGCCCTTCGTAGATCACAAAACTTTTTTATAATTTCAGATGTTCTGGAAAGTTTTTGATAGACAGAAACACTACGGATAACTCGACTAAGCAAATAGCATTAGTTCGTAGGCTTTTTATATGCCATTACACAGTCCTGTAGGCGTTCTAATGCAGTATATACCAGGCTACCATCACGATAGCAAAATTAGTTCAGGACTGTATTGAGAGAAGGGTTATCTTTGTGGATAGCCAGGCAAGCTTTGGAGACACCAACTTGACACTATGTTCGTTTAAGCTGTAAGGCCATCACTATACTCCTAAACATCAACAGGATGGTATTGTTTTGCTTTTAGGCGCCTTGTACCGTGTAATGCAAATGAAATAAGAAGAGCAATAGTGGTAGAGGGTATGAACCTGATGAAGTGGACGACTAGACCTCCCCTGGGGCACTTCTTGGAACTATCAATCAGGTAATGAGGTGGAGGATGGACCCTTCATGGAAAACAGAGAAGGCTTATATGGTCTTTATTGAATCGTTCTATAAGGGAATGGCTCCCGAGACTAAGGAGGTAATCCATAAGAACCTTGATAGGTTTTTTGATGGGACAATTCCTCTTGAACGCAAGGGACAGTATATGGAACAGGACCTAGCTTCTCACACCACTTACGTTGTGTATGTTAATTTTATACATGAGTGGCGGGACCAACAGCTTAAAGTCGACTCCGAATGACAGCTTTTTGAGCAACTTTTCATTGCAATTTCATTTTCTCTTAGAGTTTTTGACGGAAATCTGCCGAGAGGAAGTCATCGAAGAAATACTTTTTGTATTTTGTTGTGATGTCTGGCCTGGGGTTTGAACCCTGGCTACTAACTAGACCACGACGACTTCAAATAAAACTCAATTCGGGAAGAAATATGCGGTGTTTCGTCATCGTTGGGTTACCCTTCAGACATTAGAACCCTTCAGGCATTACAACCCTTCAGTCAAGATTACAACCTAGCTTCTCACACCACTTATGTTGTGTGTGTTAATTTTATACATGAGTGGCGGAATCTACAATTTAAAGTCGATTCCGAACGACAGATTTTTTTGAGAAACTTTTCATGGCAATTTTTTATATATTCTCCAGAAATCTGCTGGAAAGAAGTCGTCGAAGAAATATTTTTATTCGTATTTCGTTTTGTTGGAGATGTGTGACCTGGGGTTTGAACCGTGGACTCAGGATTCACCGGCGACTTCTGGATTCTGTGAAGCATATTATGCCCTGCCGATTTTTGGCGGTGGTTGCTTCAATGTTAGTTACTAGTGAGATGACTCTGCTATTGTTTTCTTCTTCTTTATTTCTTCTTGGAGAACCATTCCTTGCTTTTGTGTCTTTTCTTTTTTCATATTTTATTTCATTTCTAAAGTTGTTTGACCCAAGTGGAGGTGTCTTACCTATCTTCCCAATCAAACATTACCCAATAGCCCGTTTATCTTTTAGTAGAACATGAGCTTAAAGCATTAAAAACTTACATACCCTGGGAAAAATAAGGCCAAGCTGCACGTCCAACTCATTCTAAGAAATTTTCTTATTAATCAATCAATACGGCCTGGAGAAGAATGTGAAAAATGTGTACACACCCTCTAACGCGATAGATAAATATTTAATTTTGATAAACACTGAAAAATATTAAATTTTATGGATATGCAAGGCCATAAAAATTTATTGTTTATCTGCAACATTTGAAACTGCTTACGATTATTAATCAAAATATGATAAGAAAACCTCTTTACTCGCTCTCTCTCTCCAAAAATTACTTTACAACCGTCGTAGAAAAGTTCGGTTCACATATGCATGCATTGCCACAGGCAAAAGGCGGATTTAAAGCCAACGAAAGAAGTCAATATAAAGACCCACACGTACACACAAAAGCAGTTTTTCTGTAAAGGATTTGGGGATTTTTTTTCGTTTTTTTTTGTATTTCTTGTATTGGAAGTGAATATGTTGGGGTATTTTGGGGTATTTTTGAAAGGATGTGCGTTTTGAATTTTGAATAGGCAACGGAACGATACTTTAACAAACAATAGCAATAGCAACAAACAATTTTTTTGTTGCTGAATATACACCCAACAAATGAACAATTTTTGCGTAGAAAGACGAAAAAAAAACGATTTTTTTTTTCGGAAAGAAAACTTATCGATAAAAAGGAGCGTATGATACGCCAACAACAAAGGCAAACAGATTTTATTTTGAATTTCTTTTTTAATTTTTTTTTTTCTTTTTTTTTTTTTGCTCTACCAACAATACAACAATAATAATAACAATAATAATAAATTATATTAAAAACTGACAAAAGACTGGCAGAAAATCCCCACAAATAAATAAACAATGCCACAACAGTGTGGCAAAAAAATTTTGTTGAAGTCGTATTAAATACTTCACAACTGGCTTTTCTTCTATTTTATCGTCCTTTAATGATGATGAGAGCAGCTAGCGAGAGAGGCAGTAAGCATAAAAGTGTATTTGTATTGGCCCCTTTTATGTATGCAAAGAACAATATGCAGAGACCACAAACAGTGTCCCTCTCACAACCCTCGCTCTATTAACAATGACACCAAAAGAAAAAAAACACATTTTTCTTCTCATACATATTGGCAAGGATTTTTCCTTCTTTTTTTTTTTTTGTTGCTTTCTGGGAAAAAAAAGGACTCCTTATGAAAATTAATAGAAGCCTGCATATTAAAATTAAATATTTTACGTTTAATGTGTTGTGCTACTGCTTGAAGAACATAAAAGACTTTATGGCCACAGTTCATTAAAATAATTTATGATGCGCAGCAGCTACACATTCATATACAATGAAAGAAGGGCAAGCAAATCAAAAAATACACACGAAAAAAAATCCTAAAGAAATGCAATAAAAATAACACCATATTGTCCATTCGGGTTTATATTGCTAAGGTTTTTCAAATCTGTGGCCAAGTTTGGAGTCACGTTCATAGACTGCCTTTATTTTTGTTGCCGTTTTCCCTTGGCATGTGCTGATGAATGCGTTTTTCCATTGCATATTGAATATTCTGCCACTGACAAACGTTTCTGATATTTAGAGGAACACAAACAGTTCTACAGCGTAGCTAATATCACATGTGTCAGTTGCCTACAAATTTGTTTTCAATGCCTGCCACACTCCCACAAAAATCATAAATGCCTCCCCTATAATGTCAGATTGATGGCTAAGCACGTGTTAAACGTAAAATACTTCATTTCTAAGCTATTAAATCATCGGCAAAGTCGAAAACCCCCTCTTAACTGCACATAACCGAAGAGCACAATAAAAAATATTTTGAATTCAATTGTAATATGCAAAAAAGGATATCAAAAGGAAGCCAACAGCTACCAGATTTGGCAAGATTATGCCTTTAAAGTTATTGCCTTAATATAAAGAAATTGAAGATGCTGGTCAAACATCATATCCAAGGAACCTTGAGCCGATTTAAAACATGTTCCTTGGTGTACAAATAAGAAATTTTTAATCTAGAAACCCCATACCTAATCCGTTTTAACATCAATAGCAACACGCTCACGTCCAAAGTACCATAGATGGGAGAAAAACATCTCATCTGGGAGGTTTTACTTCCTTAAAAGTAGTTTAGGTTAGGTTGGGGTGGTAGCTTTGATACTTAAAGCTCACTTGTTGCCACAATTGAACGCAGTCTCTGTACTGATCAAGTTTCTCCAAATCAGGAAAGAAGAAATTGGTCAGCGCAAGGACTGTCGTGGTAGTGTGTTGGCTTATTATACGAAAACCCAGGGTTCAAGCCCCAGGCCAGGCATCAAGACAAAATACAAAAAGTATTTCTTCGGCGACTTCCTGTCAGCAGATTTCTGGCAAAAACTCTGAGAGTCAATAAAAATTGCCATGAAAAGTTTCTCAAAAATCTGTCGTTAGGAGTCGACTTTAAACTGTAGGTCCCGCCACTCATGTATAAAATTAACGCACACAACATGAGTGCTTGAGAGTATTGGAGAGTAAAGTCCTACGTAAGATCCAGTGCATGTTGGCGATGATTTCCGCATCCGATCCAACAGTGAGCTGTATGAGCTCCTCAACGACATAGGCGTTTTAAAATCAAGCGGCTGCGCTGGCTGGGCCATGTCATTCGAATGGAGCAGGATGCTCCAGCCAGGCGGGTGTTTTATGCGGGGATCTGCGGAAGTCGGTGAAGAGTACGGCCTTGTATATGCGTTGGAAGGACCAAATCGAGGAAGCCCTGTCATCGTAGGCGCGCAAGAAGCAGAGGCGCCTAGAAGGATGTGTTGCGGCAGGCCGAAATGCGTTAATCGGGTTGTTAATGGCCAATTAAGTAAGTAAGTAAGCCAATACACTACCTACTAGACTACGGCGACTACTTTAGCGGCTTGTATTCTGCAATTTAAACACTTTCAATTCGGCTATACATACATACATACATACATACATAATTCGTCATTACAACCCTTCAGTCAGGATTACAAACTAGCTTCTCACACCACTTTTGTTGTGTGTGTTAATTTTATACATGTGTCGCGGGACTTACAGTTCAAAGTCGACTCCGAACGACAGATTTTTGCGAAATTTTTAATGGCAATTTTATTTTACGCACAGACTTTTTCCCAGAAATCTGCTGAGAAAGTTGCCGAAAAAATGTTTTCATATTTCGTTTTTCGATGTCTGACCTGGGGCCTCAAGTGTAATAAGGCAACACTCTACATATTAGACTACGGCGAATACTACATTAGCGGCTTAGATTCTGCAATTTTAATACTTTCAATTCAGCTATCGTTCATTGAATTATCTGCATAGAGTCCCTGGGATAGTAGTCCCAGATATTTCACTCCGCTTTCCAAATCCTGTCCTGATGAAAAGTGCATTCCCATAAAAAGTTTGAGATTTTCTCTTACAAATCTCATCCATAAGTACGACATTTATTGCTGTACATACTCGTGTTTTCAAATCCTATCTTAGTGACAAACGCATGCTCAAAAACAATTTGAGAAATACTCTTTCAGAATTGGTCCATAAGCTCTACGTCGCTTGCAGTTCACTGGCATACAGGATGTAGTTGCCAGATTCCTCCTTAGCCTAGCGATTTCGCTGATAGCTTCCAAGTTAGCACAGAATCTTCCTTACAAGTCGGGCTTAGCACGTCTTAGTAGTTTTTATAATCATCTAGGGAAACTTTATGATCACCTCAGTGTGTTTGCTTATGGAGAATCTATATTATTGCCCTCCGAGCTTGTCCATTTAAAAATGATACAAACATTTGAAAAATCTATTGACGCAAGTCCATTTATTTGACAGGATGTAGATGAACTCCAAGAGCACAAAACCTCTAAAATTCTTTAATTTTGATTTTATGCTTCTCTCCCCTCTCTGTAATCTTCCGTTTTAACAAATATTTCATGTTGGTTAATTGAAATCCGGTACAGCAACGGAAATTAAATTAAAAACAAAACAAACACAATACAGAGCTAAAAAGCATGAGGAAATCTCGGAAGCAAGAAAACAATAACAAATGAAAAGAAAAAACTTGTACAATTAAAATTCAATATAAAGGTGCTTAAAAGATTTTTGTTGTAAGAAAACAAAAAAACCAAAAAAATTTTTTTTTAAAAGAATTACAATGAAACGTGCATCAACTTAAAATATACTTGTCATACAGCAAGCAGCAAATGATGAAAATTGCTTAATGCTCAGGTTGCATGTCAATACAACCGAATCCAAACGAAACCATGCAAACGGCTATTTGCTCTTATCAACAATCAAAGAGGGAGAGAACGGAATTGAATAAAAAATAAAATCGACAATCATGAGCATTATGATTGTAATTGTGATTGTGATTATGATTGTGAGTACGAGTACCAGTACGAGTACAATCATAAAGAAGCTGTTACAACAGCCGGTAAAAACAAATCAAATAAAAAATAAAGACCGAAAGAGAGGGAGGGAGAGAGAGAGAGCCAAATAACAACAACAATTACAATAAAACTTACACTCAAATAGAAAAAAAAATTATTTTAACGGAAATTCATACATGAAAGTAGTTTTCCTTTCCTTCCTTTGGCTGTGTTGCTGTTTCCCTTTCGAATTCATTTCATTCTGATTCAATTTCAACAACGAATTTTTTTAAACTAAATTCACATTCACACACACTCACACACACTCACTCACTTACCCACAATGAATATTACAATGAAAACGTTCGTTATAGTTACAGTACGTACGAGTGCTATACGCTGGCACTGTGGCAATCTAATACAACGATTCATGCAACTTACGGATGCAAGTAATTATAGTAACGATTTTAAATAATATAACAGCACAGCAGCAACAGCAACAGCAGCAGCAACAATAGCACCAACACAGTAACAATAACAAACCAAGAACTGAGCCAGTATTGGCAAAAACCATACACCCAACGTTAAAAGTAAACGTACACACACCTTTATTATTTATACGCTTATAATGATGACGTTATGTTTGCAATTGTTGTTGTTGCTGAGATGTTGGTGAACGAAAAAAAAACAAAAAAAAATCAAATTAAAGAATCAACCAACCAACCACTGATTCTCAAAATGAAATGAAAAGCACCCCTCGGTGCTAAATACTAAAACGTAACACAAACACACACTGGAGTACAATCAAACCGACTAAATGAATTTCAGTGAACTAAAGGATATCAATTATGTGCTAGTACATACACATATGTAGGTATGTACGTATGCATGTCCTTTCTAAATGGTTTTTCAAGGGTAACACAGCGAAAAACATTCATTTTTTGTTCTCTTCTTGTGTTTGTTCATATTTTTGTTTGTATTTTTGTTAACGCCACACCAAAGAAGAAAATGTTCCTGTTAATTCATAATGCACATCTGCCTCTTGGCGTTGATTTCTTCCAGTTCTACGCTGTCTAGACTATACCCTCCTATTCATACCAAAGAGGGTTGTTTGCCTCACGTACATTGCATTAGCAAGCACATCATAATGAAATTGATTATTAAACATATGCTTTAAATATTTTATAACAACAACAACAAATATAGCAATAAATAGCATTTAAGGAATAAAAAACCGTTACTTTTTTTAAACGTTTAAAGAGAAAATGAAAGCAAAAGGATTGTGTCCATATCGCTCATCATCATGTCATCCAGCACAATAGTGAAGGGTTTAGGAAACATCTGGAATATCGAGATCCTTGATTTAGGGTCAGTTAGATACATAATACATACATACATGGTCATTACAACCCTTCAGTCAGGATTATGGACCTAATTTCTCACACTACTTATTAATTTTATACATGAGTGCTGGGACCTACAGTTTAAAGTCGACTTCGAATGACCGATTTCTTCTCATGGCAATTTTATTTAAAACTCAGAGTTTTTGCCAGTATCCTGCTGAGAGGAAGTTACAGAAAAATTATTTTTTTTTCATATTTTCGTTTTGATGTCTGACCTGGACTCTGCACCGTGGGCCTACGTCTAATAAGCTAATACATTAAAAAACGGAAACTACTAGCCAGAAGTCGCCGTAGTCTAGTAGATAGTGTGTTGGCTTATTAGACGTAAAGTCAGGGTTCGAGCCCCAGACCAGACATCAAGACCAAATACAAAAAGTATTTCTTCGGCGACTTCCTCTCAGATGATTTCTGGCAAAAAAAAACTCTGAGAGTAAATAAAATTGTCATGTCGTTCGGAGTCGACTTTAAACTGTAGCTCCCACCACTCATGTATAAAATTAACACACACAACATAAGTGGTGTGAGAAACTAGGACGTTGTACAATGGGTCAATTCGACCTCCGGGTACTGTACTTGTATTAATTGACAAGTACACCTCCTCTAACCTAACCTAACCTAACCTACTAGCCTACGGCGACTTCTAGGTCAGATACTGCATATAATTCCTATTCTCCGGTCAGAGTTCAATCGTCATGTCTTACAGCGTAATAATGAACTGTTTAGGAGCCGGAGAGCATCTTTAATTCATGCGGAAGTTAATGTGGGAGACTGGACAAATATCGTCTGGAATATCCATGTACTTTCTATCCTCTAGAGTCTAGAAAGACGCCGTTTACCATGTCTTCAAGCACAATGATGAAGGCTTAAGGTAACGGATATTATACTTGTTTTATTCCAACGTTTATATGAATTAACTGCCTGGGGACTAAGAGTTCGAATTATTTTTTTGAAACACTCCCCTTACTTCTCAATACGGCTGTCTGTATAAAAATATCGTAGGCATTCTAAGAATCAATGAACAGTAGGAAGAGAATTCTGCGCCATTCTTGTGATTGCTCTGTTATATAATAGTACGTACAATATTGGTTTGATCTGTTTGGTCTGCACATCAAGCCAACTTTTCTCTATTTTGCAGCAAAGTCCTCCTTTTATTATGATTGTCAACAGCTTGTATATTTCGATATGTGGTGTAATTCCTCTCAATCTTTCAAGCTGCATCCTTTATTTGGTAACTTTACCTCTCTTCCAAGTTGGAGTATGCCTTTCTTCCTCCCAGATTGATGTGATGTGAAGCTATAGGCGTTAACATTCCACCTGGTGTATCATTTTTGCCTGTTTCCTTGCTACTTCTGAATTCCTGTATGGCCTCCTTTAGCTCATTTCGATTGAAATATGTGCAGGATATTTTTAAATTATTTATTTTAACGCTGCTGTTGAACATTTTGTTGTCTTGAGGAGATGCATCACCCTTAACTTTTCTGATTTCTTCGAAAAGTTCTCTCGATCTTTGCGTTGTGCATCACGGCTTGTTTGTAGTGTTCGAATAGAATCAGCGACTCTGCCTGCCTACTGCAACACTTTCGTTTAGTAAGACCATCTGTCGTTTACTGTTGCTCTTGTTTGCCCCATTTCAGGAGCTTTTTCTGTCCCCTTATGAGCCTTTTCCGATTGCTGATATTGCTGGTTTGTAGTATTTTTGTTGTTCAACTGCAACTTGAGTTCTCGTTTTTTTGGAAAACTAGATTCCATATGAGCCAGGATTTCCTCAATGACTTGATTACATTATGAGTGGTATTGATTTGATGGTAAGTATATGCGAATTGTCAAGGCTAATGCGTTCTTTAAGTCACAGTAATCTAATACATAGTTAGTGTGTTGGCTTATTAGACGTGAGACCACGGTTCAATCCCCAGGTCAGATCTGCAACATAACGAAATATGAAAAAATATTTCGTCGGCGTCTGTGTCTCAGCAGATTTCTGGCAAAAACTGTCAGGGTTCGAGCTCCAGGCCAGACATCAAAATAAAATACAAAAGGTATTTCTTCGACGACTTTCTCTCACCAGATTTCTGGCAAAAACTCTGGAGAGTAAATAAAAATTGCCATGAAAAGTTTCTTAAAAATCTGTCGTTCGGAATCGACCACTTGTACCTGCTCCAATGCTCATTCAGCAAACACACATCGTTGTCTATAGTCGTCCGTGGTGATTTGGCAAAGCAGACCGGATGAAAGACAACTAATTTGTCAAAGTCCCCGTTGTCTAGTAGATGGTGTGTTGGTTTATTATTCGAGAGACTGTGGCTCAAATTCTAGCTCAGAGATCTCGAACTAAGCGGAATTTGAAAGAATATTTCCTTCGGCAACTTTCTCTCAGCGGTCTTCTGCTGTCTACTCTCTGAGAGTAAATAAAATTGCCATGAAAAGCTTCTCAAACCTGTCATTCAGATGAAACTGTAGGTCCCGCCACTCTTGTATAAAATAACACAAACAATATAGATGGTGTGGGAAGCTAGGTTGTAATCCTGACGAAGGATTGTAATGGCCAATTATGTATGTATGTATGTAAAGCGGTTTTTTTTGTATCTGGCTTGTTATCAGTGCTAATATCATTTCGTCTGCTATTTCTGATATCTGTTTACGTGTAAGTAATTAATCTGATTGTAAGCTTTACTGATTTCGGCGATGCTCATGTATATTTATGATCTGCTAGTAGTATCACCTTCTATGTTGCAATTAATGAATTGTATCAATCAATCCTTCAAATTCCATAATATTTCCATAATTTTCCTGATTACACTAGCATTCATGAAATGATTAACCATCAGTAAAGTGTGGCTGCCTTCCAGAATGTTAGTTGCTTTGTGTTTGAACAAAGTATCGTGTTTCATAATGCCGCTGTACAAAATGTTTACAATGTATACATACATAATTGGTCATTACAACCCTTCAGTCAGGATTACGACCTAGTTTCTCACACCACTTATGTTGTGTGTGTTAATTTTACCCATGAGTGGTGGGACCTCCAGTTTAAAGTCAACTCCGAACGACAGATTTTTGAGAAACTTTTCATGGCAATTTTATTTAACACTCAGAGTTTTTTCCAGAAATCTGCTGAGAGGAAGTCGCCGAAGAAATATTTTTTGTATTTATTTTGATGTCTGGCCTGGGGCTCGAACCCTGGCTTTTCGTCTAATAAGCCAACACACTACCTACTAGACCACGGCATTTACAATGTATACTATTTCAAAACGTCGTCAATGTGTATTTTTAACACAGTTAATCGGATTTATAGTTGATGCATTCTTTGGTTACTTTGCCTATCTACATAGTTTATATACAGTAGTAGAACTGCATATAAACTTTGTATTGATACATTTTGGAAGGCAGCCTAAAGTTATCGATTATCTCTTAAGCAGTGAAAGTTTCTGGCTATTCCTGTTTGCAACACCATTTATTTTCATGAAATAAATTTAAATTTATTTTACGTTGTTTAAGATAATGGTATTCATTCATTAATTTCTTAAAAAAAAACATTGAAAATCTTAATTCCAAATTGAATTTCTTTAATAAGAAAATATTTCATTATGTTGAAAGGCAAAATATGCCAAAAGAAAGGAAAAGTTCAAGTATATTTAAATGTAAATCCATGCCAGATTAATATAAAGATTCTTTTTTTTGGTTTTGGTTTCCAATCGCATTAATATTCAATTTATAAACTGTCGGACCATATCAAAACTTGCTGCCTCATATACAAACATTAAGAAAAAAAAAATACAAAAAAAAATTGGTAGAGAAAAATATGATAAAAATAAGTAAATAAATAAAAGGGAATATTTTACGCAAATATTGAACTTAAAATCGTAACATTTTCCACAATGTCTCCATGAATCACTAGAATGTGTCAATATTAAGAAAAACCATTCAAGATACTCGCCCTCTCTCTCTCCCTCTATCTCACTGGCAGTAAGTAAACCATTGGAAAGAATATTACTTATGAATACATAAACAGAATCTACTACGTATGTATGTATGCAAAAGTAAGTGTATGGGGGGTATATGTAAACAAAACAAACCAAAAGAAAAAAAATTATGAATAAATAAACAAGTAAATATATGCATACAAAATAGTACATACATACATACAGACAGACAGACATACAGACAGACAGACGTATGTACATACATAAATAGTGTATGGTATCCAAGTATTCATGTCTTATATTATATTCCAGTTATAATAATACAAATTTATGGCCAGAACAAACAAATATTTGTTACACCCCACTTACTCATTCATTCAGTCTTATACAGTCATTCATTCAGTCATAAATTCATTCATTCATTCATTCATTCATTCATTCATTCATTCACTTACTCAATATGTATGTATTTTGCAAGCAAATGCCATAAAATCGAATAAAATTTAGAAATCGAACATTGAGAACAAACTTTACAAAAGTCACAAGTCAAATACATAAAGAACCCACTGAGTAAAGGGTTATCCATTTATGGGTTTTAAATCAAAGTCAAGTTTAATAAAACATACATAACGTTCTGCCATTTAATTGATTGCCTCTGGATGATTCTTGAAGCATATTGGTCCACATACATACATAATTGGTCATTACAACCCTTTAGTCAGGATTACGACCTAGCTTCTTACACCACTTATGTTGTATACGTTAATTTTATACATGAGTGGCGTTACCTACAAATTAAAGTCGACTCCGAACGACAGATTTTTGAGAAACTTTTTCATGGCAATTTTTATTTAACACTCAGAGTTTTTGCCAGAGATCTGCTGAGAGGAAGTCGCCGAAGAAATATTTGTTCATATTTTGTTTTTGATGTCTTGCCTGGGGCCAGAAATTTCTTTTTTTATTTGAAAGTACAATCCTTCCGGTTAAAAATGGAAAATAATTTCATTCAAATGGCTGCCTCGGCTGGCCATGCAGTAGCCTACACGATCGGTCCAATTTTTAAGCACATTATCGATTGTGTGCAGCTGTATTTCACTAATGGCTTCACGAATATTGTCCTTTAAAGCGTCAATTGTCTCTGGATTGTCAGCGTAACACTTATCTATGACGGCACCCCACAAGTAAAAGTCCAACGGTGTCAAATTGCAGCTCCAAGGTGACAAACGACATCAGCTCTGCGGCTGATAATGCGACCTTTAAAAACAGGGCGCAAAGCATCGAGTGTAGCTTCGGCTGTGTGGCACTTAGCGCCGTCCTGTTGAAACCAAATGTTGCCAATATCCTCCTCTTCAATTTTTGTGAACAAAAATTCGTTCAACATGGCCCGATAACGATCGCCATTGACTGTAACGGCCACTCTTTGCTCATTTTCGAAGAAAAATGGTCCAATTATGCCTCTGGACCAAAATCCGCACCAAACTGTGACTCGATTTGTGTGCGTCGGCTTTTCAATGTATGCGTGCGGGTGCCCCAAATGCGACAATTTTGCTTGTTTACATACCCGCCAAGATCAAAATGAGTTTCATCTGAAAAGATGATTTTTTTTCGCCAAAATCGGCATCTTCTGCAAGTCGATCGCAGGCCCACTTAGAGAAGCGAAAACGCATTGGTTGGTCCATATTCGTTCAGCGGAAGGATAAAATTAATTATCTGTCAAATCAGATATAAGATAAGTGTTACTATTCACGAAATAAGCACTAGTTGAAAAAAAAACGTTAGATGGCGGACCCGATATAAGCGGTGTACCAAGCGGCCCTGTCAGTCCATAATAAGCCTCACGTTGTTGAAGTTATCCTCACTAGCTGAAGAGGGCAGATGAGGGCTCTTAATTTTGAAGATTATAAGGCTACAAAGTCGCCATAGTCTAGTAGTTAGTGTGTTGGCTTATTAGACGAGAGCCCGTGGTTCAAGTCCATGCTTAGACATCTCGCACAACGAATAAAAAAATATTTCGATTGGCGACTTACTCTCAACATTCTTCTGCCAAAAACTCTGAGAGAAAATATAATTGCCCTGAAAAGCTTCTCAAAAATCTGTCGTTCGGAGTCGACTTTAAACGGTAGGTCCCACCACTCATGTATAAATTTTACACCCACAACATAAGTGGTGTGCGAAGCTAGGTTGTAATCGCGACTAAAGGGTTTTAATGACCAATTAAGTAGGTAAGTCATATGGAAAAAGTACTCTGTATTGATAATGACGATTCTTCTTAAAAAAATACATTCAGTTGACACCTCCAACAGCACACCACCTCTCCACAATCAATTCTGGGTTCTCCGAACTTCAAAGGTGAACATTTTGCTTGTTGACGTAAACCCAGAGTGAGAAAAGGGCTGCAGTGCTGTAGAAAAATTTTGTTCAATAAATTAGCATTGAAAGTCCATTGCACTCTAGCACTTAATTAGTAAATCCACAACATTACGAAGGGTTAGCCACCTTAAATTGTAGCACGCAGTGGACTTCATAAGAATGGAGGTGAAAAACCAAATGCGAAACTACGCTCTATTGAGCCGCAAGACAGGAACAATCGTTGAGCAGGCCTTAGAATCCTCAAATTCGAATTATCCGCAACACTTTATCTAGCAGTACGTTGAGGCACTGGCCTGAGCACATCTGTTGTTAACAAAAAAAGGAGTTTTATGCCGCTTTTTTAAATTTAAGTTTCGGCATTAAAATTTTAATACAGCCTTAATAACAAGCACTCGACTGCTATTAAAAATACTTTGTTTGCTTTGATGTCTGGCTTGGTGTAGTTCAACATTTTATTTAAATTTCCTTTCTTTTGCACTTTTAATTTTTAAAATTGTTGCAGATGAAAACACCAGTCAGTCAGTCAGTCAGTCAGTCAGTTAGCCAGCCAGCCAGCTAACCACATTGTATATGAGGTTAAATAAATGCCAAATAAACTCATAAAATAGTAACATACACAGACTCATAAAAACTTCAAATTATACTCACATACACACTCACACACTTATGATGGAAATAGTGGCATAATTTTAGGTGCTGTAGCCAGCTAAATCCCAAAAAAATCTTGTAAAGTTTTCTTACTTTTTTTTTGAAGGAAAGAGCGAAAGGATTGTAAGTCTCTGTGTTTTTTTTTTCAACTTCTTTGTCTAACTATTTGGCTGGCTGGCTGAGTGACTGACTTTATGCCTCTGTTTTTAAGCGTTTGTTGTTCATTTTGCACGTTTCCAAATGAGTACGAATATAAGTATAAGTATGTTTGTATGTGTATGTGTGTTTACATATTTTGAGGATTTTGTGCTTTTCATAATTTTTTTCTGCTCCATACCAGCATACCGGCAATAAAACTCACCCAATAAACATGCTGAAGAAATACTTGCTTCTTTTGTTTGTTTGTATTTGTGGTTGTTACAATATCTACTTAACGTAATAGTTGTTGCTGTAGTAACATCAATAGCAGTCGTAGGAGTAGTAGTTGTAGTTATAGCCGTAGTTGTAGTTATAGTCGTAGTAATGGCAACAGCATTAGCTTATTTAAGATACTTAAGCTAGAGAGTAATAAGCTTTAAGAGTTGTTCTCCGCTGCTACCAGCTGTAATAGTTGTTTATCCACCAACCCATACAGAGTGGCAGTGGCAGCCACTAGTTGTGGTAAATAAAGCAGGGAAAAAAAGAAAAAGAAGAAGCAAAATACATCTTCATAAAGCTGCATAAGTATGTCATGATTTCTTTGTACGAGTTTTGCTGTTTTCTTTTCCTTTCTTTCCTCGTTTTTTTTTTTGTCAGAGAACAACTGTAAAAGTCTACTTACACATGTTATTATTTGTGTAAATACACATGTACATATGTATGTATGTATGTATATCTACATCTGTAAGTGTATGTTAGTGGAACATAATTTACTTTATAGTTTACCCTGCTCTATACATGCAAAGCCAGCCATGCCATACAGTTGCAATAAAGTTTCTATACAAACTTCTTGTAAATTCTTAAAGAATTTCGTTTCATTTCGTTTTGTATTTTTTCAAATATTTTTTCATTCCTTTACATAAAAAAACAACAAAAACAAAAACGTTAAAAGTCGACATTTATTTGTTTGTTTGCTAGTGTGCATATACATACATGCCACACATATGTATGTATGTATATGAGCTTAGGTTCATACTCATGTATAACTTTAAATTGTTCTGCCATTTTTTTTTATTATTATTCCACACATACACACACACACACAAATACTTACTTTAAAAACCACTAAAATAACATTTTATAATAAAAATAAGAATAACATACCCACACTAATACAGATTTTCACACGACACTCACCCATACACACACACACAAGAAAGGATCTACTGTGCAACATTTTACAACATTGGCAACCAACATCATCAACACTTTTTCTATTGTGCCTCTAACACGCTTACTTGCACTTACACACACACATGCTCATAACTACACATATTTTGACTACATATACATGTAGCATGTGACTACATACATATGTACTCCTGGCTCTATTTATGCAGCCACATGTACAGTAATGAAAAAAAGTTTTCGTTCATATGAAAAAAAATTTATAAAAAAAGAGACAAAATGAACTGGTGCGGGAAATTTTAAAAAAGCGTGTTAATAACAATGGTTGCCTAAGCAAACACAGATCTGGAGGTATGTGAAAGTTGTCAGATCTGCAACTGAAGTGTCATTTCTTAATAAACGATTTGCATTACAAGTATAGCTCGTTTAACAATCAAAGAATACGTAAAAATGGCAACGTCCATTGGCAAGCAATATCAAGTCATAGAAGATTTTCAGACTTAATTTTCTGGGCCCATATTAAACATCCTAACCACGTGGATAATTCCCTAAAGTTGAAGCATTTGAAAATCAATCTACGTCAAGTTGCCGTCCTGGTTCAAGTGTCTGCCATGACTTGGCTAGGATGGAACGCATTCGAAATACTCCATTTTCCCCAACGCTGATGCATAAATTAGGCTGATTGACGGATCAGATGGGGTACGTTGGTCAATCATAGCGGTGACCAGTTCATAGCACAGCCACGGAGATCGTTATTCCCTTAAAAATGCTTGTGCAGAATATCCCCTGTGGCATGAGCTGTATGGTTCGTAGCGCCATGAAATCACATATCGTTAGTGTACAGATCCTTGAATTCAGGCCAAAAGAAGGAGCTAATTGTCGACCTACTCATCATCATCATTAACTGGGATGGCCTGGCCAACGCTTCAAAGAAATTTGGGCCGATGACAACGCCAGTTCAAAATCCACATCAAAACGAAAATATGAAAAAATATTTCGTCGGCAACTTGCTCTCTACAGTCTAAAATAAAATTGCCATGAAAAGTTTCTCAAAAAATCTGTCGTTCGGAGTCGACTTTAAACTGTAGGTCCCGCCACTCATGTATAAAAAATTAACGCACACAGCATAAGTAGTGTGAGCAGCTGAAGGGTTGTAATGACTAATTATGTATGTATAGCAGTCGCCGTAGTCTAGTAGGTAGTGTGTTGGCTTATTAGACGTAAAGCCAGGGTTCGAGCCCCAGGCCAGACATCAAGACAAAATACAAAAAGCATTTTCTTCGGCGACTTCCTCTCAGCAGATTTCTGGCAAAAAGTCTGAGAGTAAATAAAATTGCCATGAAAAAAAAAGTTTCTCAAAAATCTGCCGTTTGGAGTCGACTTTAAACTGTAGGAACCACCAGTCATGTATAAAAATGAACACACACAACATAAGTGGTGTGAGAAACTAGGACGTTGTACAATGGGTCAATTCGACCTCCGGGTACTTTACTTTGTCTTAATTGACAAGTACACGTCCTCTAACCTAACCTAATCTAATTATGTATGTATGTATGTAACCTTATTAAGCAGACAAAAATTTACAATGCATGTAAACTTTTACACCACACTGTACTTTCTACAGATTCTTGCTTGCTATGTATTTATATTGTTTTGCTTTTGCTGTACTTATAGTTCTTGTTGTCACTATTGTTGCTGACATACATAGTTGTTGTTGTTGTTGTTGTTGTTGTTGTTGGTATGTAAAAGGAGTTTAAGCTGTGACATTTAAGTGTGTCGTTATACCACTAAGATTGTAAACGTGTAGAAATATGTGTGAGTGTTTATATTTTATTATATTCAGTTGAATGCACATATTTATAGACATACAGACACACCTACACTTACACTAACACTTCCACTACTACTGCTACTACAGCTACTGGTACTAAGATCAAAATCAAGCAAACACATACATACACATACATATACATTCCCATAATAACATGCAGAACAATGGAAGAAGTAAAGTTATGCCTTTGACGCCTGTTTCTACCGCTCACGCCCCCCATTTAAACCACTGCTATTTAATGTATGTGGGATGAAGGAAATGTAGAAAAAAGGAAAAAAATTTTCCATTGTTCCTGTGCTATTTAAAATGTTTTTTTTTATTTATTTCAGTGATGCATATACGGTTTGTTTTTTAAGATTTTTCATTTGTTTCTGGCCAAAATTGGCCTCTTACTTTTAGCAACAGCAACGGCTACAAGAGGCATTTATTTAATATTTTCAACATTTCGCATAAATTGTTCCACTTCTGTGATTGCACAAAAGCATCCACACACACACACACACACTCACAGACAATTGCATATGCAATATGTTATCATATAAGGATACACTCAGCGGCATGGCTTGTGTAATTTTGTAGAAAAAATTTTTGTGCATGTAGTTGTAAGAGATTTAAATTTGTTGTTGTTTTCCAAAAATAGCCGCATTAAACAAAAACAATTACCTTTAGGCACCGCAATACACTATGCTGCCCTGCACTATGCTGCCCAGCACTGCACTGCTGTCCAACTGCACTACTGCAATTGCATGTGCAGCATGTTGCGTTAACAGCAAAAAGAAAAATTATTTTTTATAAATGGCCTCATGGAAAACTGTTCATCATTTTAAGTGAAATTTAATGCATGGCTGTTGATGCTTTTGTAATTGAATCGTTTTCCCCAAGAGGCAACAACGTTAAGCTTTAGCTTCAAAGGTGTTTTTCATTATAATCCAGCCAATGGCTGCAAAATTGCGGTTGCTAATAGCGATAACCACACACAGCAACAGCCTAACACCGCATAATATCGTTAAAGTTTGATTAAATTTTGATACGAAATTCTAATGGAATATTAATAAAAGTTTTTCTTTTTTTGTTTTACTCATTTCCTAAAGAAAAAATATTTTGTTTTTATTTGGAAATTATTAATTAAATAAAGACGCAGACAATCATCTGATATTTACGTAAATAATTATTTCCATTTGCTCCCACATTGCCATTAGAAATCCTGGTCAACCGAATCACAACAATCAGCAAGAGGGCTTGACATGGTTGCAATCAATCATCAATCATCATCAATCAAACTAGGCTGACAATTTGATATGAGTCTAGTGATCGATCGAATATTAAGTAATGATAGCTTCGTTGAACAATCCAGAAAGTCTGAGGGAAATAAGAAAACCACAAAATGAAAGTTGCCATCCTTGCACACTCAATTTCTAACAGCTAATCTTCTCGCATACGTACCTATCAGAAAGTGTATAATAATAAGCATCCAAAACATTAAATGCTGGACTTGGTAATTAATTTTGGTCCGCCTTATTATATTATCCTGATAGATTCTTTATTACATCTACTTAGTCTGGAGCTACATTAGAATGTCTGCCATTACATTAGGAAATTTACAGCGTCTTCCATGTCATGAAAGGCTTTTAGATCTGATTGGCCATTAGTAGGGTACCACATCTGCCTATCATACACTACAAAGCTTAAACAGCGTACAGCTCTTTACATACATACATTATTATTGGTCATTACAATCCTTCAGACAAGATAACGACCTAGCTTCAGACACCACTTATGTTGTGTGTGTTAATTTTATACATGAGCGAAGGGACCTACAGTTTAAAGTCGATTCCGAACGACATATTTTTGAGAAACTTTTCTTGGCAATTTTTATTTACTCTTAGAGTTTTTGCCAGACATCCACTGAGAAGAAGACGCCGAAGAAATATTTTTTCATATTGGAGATGTCTTGAACTGGGGTTTGAACCGAGGCCTCACGTCTAATAAGCGAACACACTACAGTAGACCACGGCGACCGCAGCATAGATTTGCCTTAATAAGTTCTTTATCGTATCTATACATATATCCTAACAACCAAGCACTTAAACACTGACACGGGTCATTGTAGATTCTGTTTATTGTTTCACAACAGGGTGAGGGCTATAAGTTTTAATGTATAAAATCCTAACAAACAAGCACTTAAATACTGCGATGGGTCGCTCTTACTGCCTCTAACACTGTGACATTTGCCTCACTATTCGGCCTTATGCAAGTAGTTCTGAATGGTTTCGATTGTTTTGTGCCTACCTCGAATTTTCATTACTTTGTGGACATATTCAACAATTTCCTTCTCAGGCCATCGAAGCTACCTACCGTCTGGATAGGAAGAAACATTTTATCCTATCTATACAATGGAAGATAAGACATGAAGAAAAACTTCCTATCCTATTCCCACCTACACACAGTTGCTAAATTATACGTACGGTTAAAAAATTGTCGAAATTTTTTAACTAATACGTTTTCGTTGAAAATCTTTATTGTTTCCTTTATGTTAAGACGGTCTTTTGCATTAGTTAAAAAATTTCTGAAATTGAACTGTATTGTGGCCCTGCACAGGCCCACAAAGGTATGCATCCAATTTTCAAATTTCACAAATTTCTGAACCAAAGCAAAAGACCGTCTTAAAATCGAAGAAAGATGTCAGACAATTATAAATATTTTCAAAAAAACGGATTGGTTAAAAAATTTCTGAAATTTGTTAACCGTATGTATACTTCTGTGGCTATGTGTACCTTGGCTGGGTCAAATAATCATTAAACAGTCAAAGAAGTTCTTGTTTCGCTTTTTCTCTTTCAAATGCCATCTAGTGTGGCATAATCTTACTCCTATACTGCCAGGTACTATAATCAGTTATTGGAATAATAAAGGATTTCTTTTTACTACACTTTATAGCACATAATCTCTTAAAGCATAAAACTGATTCAAGCCTTTGTTTCTAGAATTCTGAGAATGATTAAATTTTATGCGAACATAATAATCACTCCTGGTATTTCCTATACAGTTTCTTTCTTTGTTTTTGTATTTTTTTAATGTTAATCATATTCTCCCCTTCTTTATCTCTCTTTAGCGCCTTATAATCACTCACTTTCAGCTGAGTCTACCCGTATACATACATATGAGTCACCCAAAAGCATTTACTTTAGTTTTGTTTACGATCGAATTTTTTTACTCATTTTTTTTTTTGCTTTTTGTTGCCTTTTATATGAATACATAGTCTTGAGTACTTTAATGTGTTGCTTTTGATCTTTGCTTTGGCACAGAATATGTGAATGAATAAAGGAAAGCACGTTGATAGAGTATTAAAGCAACATCAGCATCTCTTTAGAGAGGCACTAGCAGTATGATACAACTACAACAACAAATAAAACAAAAGCCACTGACTCCATATGAAATTCCAATGAAATACCAAACAAAACGTAAACAAAAATTTTATCTAACGTGGCCCATGCTCGTGATCTATACAACAAATCTTTTTCTCCGTATAGAGCTCTCTATTCGTCTGTCTGCTTGGCTTTATAAGGTAGCCAACACAATAATTATTTACACGATTAATGTTATCTGTCGTCCAAGCAAATTTGTTTGGAAGTGAGAAACAAAAGTTCATCATCATCTGCTTGGTCATAGCAATAGGGAACGAATTTTCAAGTGTTATATAATGATGAGCTGCGGATACCTTTTAATCATAATTACAGCGTAATTCTAATGCTTGATTTCAAACAGAAAAATAGATGCCAAGTAGGGTCATCAATAATATTCAGAAATTTTTTAGTATGAAAGGCAGTTGAAAAGGTGTTGAATGCAAGTATGTATGCCACTAGAGATGAAATTGTTTTTTTATTTCAAAGAAAAAAAGTTTTCTTTGTTTTTGTCTCATGAATATTGTTACCTCTTAATAATTTCATATTCAGTTTAAATAGGCCACACCCTGTAATTGTTATTCAATATCTCATGAAATGTTTCTTTTTATGGCGATCATTATATCAGACTGTAGAGGGTGTGACAAGCAAACTGTTTACGAGCAAAATGAATTCAATTACAATTAAAAAAATAATTTTGAAAAACAATTAGAAATTAAAGATGATTTAATAAAAAACAAAACGAAGTGTAATTGAAATAAAATAATTGCAAATAAAATGCGCAATTGTTTTATTTCATTAATTTTTATATTTTTTCCATAAAAAAAAAATTTTAGGTGTACAAAAAAGTTTCCAGCACTAAAATATTAACGATTTCATAGATTACTTTACGTTTCTCAAGCATGCTGTGTTTTGTTTTATTCAAAAATACATATATACATAAATAATTGCTCATTACAGCCCTTCAGGCAGGATTACGACCTAGTTTCTCACACCACTTGTGTTGTGTGTGTTAATTTTATACATTAGTGGCGGGACCTACAGTTTAAAGTCGACTCCGTACGACAGATTTCTTGAGAAACTTTTCATGGCAATTTTATTTTACTCTAAGAGTTTTTGCCAGAAATCTACTGAGAGGAAGTCGCCGACGAAATATTTTGTCATATTTCGTTTTGTTGGAGATATCTGACCTGGGGTTTGAACCTTGGACTTACGTCTAATAAGCCAACACACTACCTACTAGACTACGGCGACTTCAAAAATACAAAGACTTCATGTCTATGCATCACAGATGTTATGAATTCAACCATAAAGTCAGATATGGAGGCTCCTCTGGTTCAAGCACCGAATTAACGTGGTGATACAAAAGGCCTACGATCTCTCTCAATGAGAAGGCTAATCTAATCCATTATAAACGGGGACTTACTGTACATTTCAAAGTTTAGCGATCACACAGATCCAGTGCTCAATTTTATAAGAAGATACTGGATGATATTTCTGTTAAGGGAATACGAAATAGTTACGCTATGACTAATAAAAATGGAATATGGAATAATCTAATAACCTACATAAAGCAGGGAAAGCTTAGAGACATTACAACCCTTCTGACAGCATTCTATGCAATACTAGAAACTGTGGAAATCTAATCCGAATGGGGATATACAGCAGTAATGATAAAAATACAGTTAAAGCTCTTAGCACTTATACATTCATGTCCAGGCCATTTTACGAGTGTTAGTTAGGTTTGGTTAGGCAAGGTGCCACACTCTCCTTAAAGAAAGAAGCCAGCCCCATTGTAATAACACAATCAATTCTATCCAGGGATCAAACATTCTCTAATTGAAACCGGTCAAAGATGTCCCCCGTCTCATTACGACATGTGCAGGACACTAACACATGAGGTGAAGAGTAAGCTGTTCCTTCTTCTCAGACCGACAACTACTACAGAAGTCATTTGGTGGAATGCCAAGTCTTTCGGCATGCGTATCAAAAGGACAGTGGTCTGTAAGAATCGCTATTATGCGCACAGAAGTGCATCGGTTCTCCGAGTTTTACAATGCTTTTAGCTACTTAGAATCAAATTACTTTGATATGAG
The DNA here is from genome assembly GCA_932273835.1 of Sarcophaga variegata. NCBI lineage: Eukaryota > Metazoa > Arthropoda > Insecta > Diptera > Sarcophagidae > Sarcophaga > Sarcophaga variegata. Next base: position 8,548,441 of record OW026360.1, on the reverse strand, counting down.
TATCGAGCTAAGTAGGCCTTCTTTGAATACACTCCATTTCTTTGACTTTAGTAAGAGGTAGCTAGTGCCTTGTGCCTTCATGAGCTAGACACCATGTCTACTGTAATACGTTCCACTTCACCATACAACTTAGCACTTAAATTTCAGGGTCAACATATGATAGGTAAGCTAGTCCTAGATTAATACGTTTGCAATATGTTGTTCCCTAGAAACAACAACATCGCTGATCATTATGTATTAAATCTTGTGGTGAGAAGCTGTGGGTTCCCTTTATCAAGAGATGTTTGCCGGACTTTTCCCTTAGTTTGTTAGTGGATTTGTAATGTTTGGGAGCAATAGAAACTTCGTATACAGTTTATTTGATGGATAGATAGGTAGGTTGGTGTGGTAGCTTTGATACCAAAAGCTCACTTGAGCACGAATAGCGACCCGTTAAGTCGCCGTAGTCTAGTTGGTAGTGTGTGGGCTTATTAGACGAAAAGCCAGGGTTTAAATCCCAGGCCAGACATCAAAAAGTACAAAAAATATGTTTTCGGCGACTTCCTCTCAGCAGATTTCTGGCAAAAACTCTGAGGGTAATTAAAATAAAATTGCCATGAAAACTTTCTCAAAAATCTGTCGTTCGGAGTCGACTTTAAACTGTAGGTCCCGCCACTCATGTATAAAATTAACACACACTACATAAGTGATGTGAGGAACGGGGTCGTAATGCTGACTGAAGGGTATAATGACCAGTCCAAAGATGCAGTCTCTGTACTAACATTTAAAGCACGACTACCCCATACTTTGAAAAACAGCCCGAAAGTTTGATAAACGAAGCTATATCCTTGTCATCAATGAATGATTGCTCCGTCAAACTGACAATGATTGGAGAGTCAAATAACCTATAACAGCACTTCGCAAGAGATGGGCATTGACAAAGAAAGTGGATAACAGTCTCCTCTTCTTCAGCGGATCTGCAATCTGACCTGTAAGCATGGCCACTGTGATGACATTACGACCAAGTCCATGTAACTGGTTGGTGCGACTTCTATCCATCAGGGCCAAGTGAGCCTAGCGGTGGAGCAGGACTCCGCATTTACCCAGGATAGGTTGATGTGTCTCGAAAGAATTTCCGCGCTGATTGGGGAAAGCATTTTAGTCTCCGAAAAAAAGCAAATCAAAGTGTTATCCAGAAACTTCAATGTTTTGCGCTGCTTTGTAGTTTGGTTGGAGCGTTGAATTGCTGTAACTAAATGATTAAAGGCCTGTTTCTCTAAGACCAACGAGGAGGTAGAGGAACGATATGATATTCCGGGTAACTGCAGTGCTGATGAACTTGCCAGGCGGGGCACGACCATCGAACTCACCGATGAGTTTTCGAATCTGGGCATACCTATGAGGACCTGCAAGTTCATAATTGATAATGCGATCGTCGATTCCGTCCACGACAGGTGGGCGGTCTCGGACACGGGTAGAACGGCTCGTAAAATCTGGCCAAGGCTGGATGAGGCGCGCACAATGAGTCTACTTAAACTCCAAAGAGGCGCGCTCAGTGTAGTTGTCGGTGTCATTACGGGGCATTGCATTATGGGTACGCATGCGAGGCGCATTGGTCTTGGACACATTGCTAACGACTTCTGCTGAAGCTGCAGAGATGAGGAAGAAGAGGAGACTGTGCCCCTCACCTACTGGGTACATGCCCGGCTCTTTGCCAAAGGAGAAGGAAGTGCTTGGGTACTTACTACATGGATGATCTGGAGGAACTGTCAAGGATTGACATTGACAGCCTAAATCGCTTCATCAGGAGCTCCGAGTGGTTTTGAGGCTAGGGGATAGCGGATAACTGTGGTAGCACAATGGAGCCAATGAGGCCGAAGTGAGTTCATCCAAGAATTTTTCTTGGATGGGCAGCCACCTCTACCTACCTACATTAAGACCAAACACGAACATCTGTTTGCATGAAAAACACTAACGAAATTGAGTATTTTTTCACACATACAGATGTTAGTTTGAAACTCTTCCTCTTACAGTAACAGGGTATAAGAGCGTCTGACTAATTATGACACCAACAATTAAGGCTCAAGGGATGCCACTCTCTCTAAGACTTACAATGAATGGTAAAAGTTGCTGGCTTTACAAAAAACAATTGACAATCTCTCATATTTTTTGAAAGATCGCATTATTCCCTGAAAGATGATTGCAAGTGCCTTAACTACTTTTGCCTAGAAAGCCTCTCACGTTACTTTAATTAAAACTACGAAAACCCACAATAAATCAATTTGAAAACGTAACATTTCATCAAGTGTATCGTCATACAACATTTTTATAAAAATAAAATTTTTATTGCTTGACACAGACAGCCTACAATATTTGCTTTAAAAAATTTTAAAGCGTTTAAAAAAGATTTTATCATCAATAAAATAAAAAATAAAAAAACAAAAAATAAAAATCAAATATAGACCGCCTCTACTTCTTTGTACTCGCTCTAGTTGTAGAAGCCATTTGTTATAAGTTGATGATTCCTAAGCCATTTATGATAACACTCGGCTTTTAATTGTTTTTCCAAAGAAAGTTAATAATTTGTGAATGGATTTCAGTTCACTAGCATAGTACAAGAGTACAGAGAACGGTTGGTTTAGATTTCTCAAAACAATTTAACGATCGTTCGCTGAAAACCCACTTAAAACTGAAGAACTATTAACAGCCGCATAACAGTGGCTCTATAATTAGAGACAAAAAACCTTAAAAATAAAAATTCTTCTTAATTATACGAATCATAATGATCATGTTTTGTGATGATCACATATTGTTGGTGATGATTTAATTGCCTTAATTACATACTTATTTTCTAGTTTCTGAATTTGGTGGCAAAGCTATTAAAAAAAATTTACTGAAATGCGAACGAACATCTTTAAAAAAAAATAAGAAAACAGAAGTGAAAACCTATTGATCTACGCGTATGCAAATCAATGGCTATCATGTCATCAATAGCGGCACGTTTAACCACGAGTAAATAAACGCTAGTAGCGTATCATTAAAGCTTTGTTTGGGTCATACTCTACATAATTTTGTTTTGGCATACTTTTTTGAAAGTGAAAAAATACGTGCTAATTTGTAAATAATCATAAAATTAAAGAGAATGTACCCCAATTTTATTTATAAGACAATCCAACATGTATGAAACGTCTAAAGATACGTGCTAATTTGTAAATAAAAATTATATTTAAGGGAAGGTATCCCAATTTTATTTATAAGACAATCCAACATATATGAAAAGTCTAAAGATACGTGCTAATTTGTAAATAAAAATTATATTAAAGGAAAGGTATCCCAATTTTATTTATAAGACAATCCAACACGTATGAAACGTCTAAAAATACGAGCTAATTTGTTAACAATCATAATATTAAAGGGAAGGTATCCCAATTTCATTTATCAAACAGTTTAGCATCTACCAAACGTCTTAAAAAGCCTCCAGATCACATGAAAGCAACTCTGTCGCGCATAAAAGTGTAAAACTGAGGTTAAAGAGAAACTTCCAATTTCCGCTTTAGGCTCAAGCCAAGCTTATTAAGGCTTGTGAGAGAAATAAGTAAACCAGATTAAGCCAGAGAAATGTTCTTCTTAGTTTTCGAATTTTAACAATTAAGAGGCTTCTATCATTCTCGAAATAAGCAATTTAGGAAGCATCAGGACCCCTAAAGAGTATAATATCAACAGATGAGATCATAGGAAGGCAATATAGCGCCATCTCTTGAGAAAGCGAAAACATTTAGGCACGATATAAAAGCCCAATGTGGAGAGTTTCAATGGTGATCGCAAATAGACTTCTTCTGAAGTTGACGATGCCTTTTTAGAATCTGGACTGAATGGGATGTTTCATACTAGAATTTAAAGCACCGAAGATGCTTCCCTGGTAGGATCATCTCCTAGGATTCGATTGAAGGATACAAAAACGGTTCTAAGCTTGAGAATAAGGTGGATAAGATATCTCTCCGCCTTCAAAACTAATCTATTTCAGGGCGAAGTAATGGCCATTAATTGCCCTGTGAAATTTGTGCTTTTTCTAAATATTACTAGCATTTTCATTTTCTATGATAGTCCCATGACAATTGGACCTCTTTTAGGTGCAAGCTACGTAAATCTCTTGATCACTTCTTACAACAGTTTTATGTCCATTTTATATCTTCGAGGGGTTGTTCCTTTTCTCAAAAGTAACTTCATTGAAGATTTACATCCCTGTACCTCATGCAAGTAATTTTAAAACAAATATTTCCAAGTTCATAGGGATACTTCCCCTATTGCACATATTCTGGCATTAAAAAATATAAAATCGGAATATTTTTGAAAAACAAACAGTTAAGGCGCCTTAAAGCGTAGCCATAAAATTGAATTGAATTTTTTGGAAAAGAATTCTGAAAGATTATGCTGGAGTATGAAATGAAATAAAAAACCTGAGCGTTATAATTTTGCCCTCGAGAGAAAAAGAAATTGTATATATGCACGTATGCACGTATGTATATATGCACATATGGATGTCTGTGTTAACTGGTAACTTATGCGTATATTTATGTACATATGATGTATGCACGAGTACATACCATAAATAAATGAATAAAAATAATGAAAAGTCAGCTTAAAATTGTATATTTTTTTTATTTACTTTTTATTTCAGCATACATATGTATGCGAATACTTATTATGTGTGTGCGTGCATCAAACAACAACAAAAAAACAAAAAAAATATTTTTTTTAAATAAAAGAAGCATAATCAGTTTTTAAATGTGCAAAACTTTTTAGTAATACGAGGGCCGTTTCAAAATTAGCTTAACTGATGTATGTATAGTAAGTGATGGTAGCTTAAAATATAAACAATCTGAGCGAGAGAAAAAGTATTGATCAGCGTTATATCTCAAGCCAGCTAGTATTGAAGCCCAGCTTGGTTGCATTCTACTGGAGGTTATTCCTGCCTTTACCATGGTAACATTATTGGTTGGCAAAATTTAATCCAACTTGTAGCGGCAGCCAATACAAACACCACAATTAGAGCGATTTCCAGTGGCAGTTCGAAACCATAAATGAGCCAAGGTTTCGCCATTTTAACCATGACGTAAACCAACAGTCAAAGCAGAATTCTAGAGTGAGACAACCCTGTTATAAAAAGGCGAGGTTAGATCCATGTGCAGGCAAGATCGTAGCGTTTGTCTTAATTTTGATTGCACTAAGGCAACTTAAAGCCTGATTGAATGAAAAAAGAAGTGTTTTTCAGCATTGGCAGTGTACAGTAATCCCTCGATTTACGTCGCAGTTGGTTCCAAAAAAGGCGACGTACATCGAATGACGACGCAAATTGAATTTAGAAGGAACAAAAAATTTTACGACGTAAATCGAAACAACGTTAATCGAGGCGGAGTAAATCGAAGGATTACTGTATCCAATATTTCAATGTCTACAGCACTGTTAAACGAAGTTAACGTTGAGCAATAGGTCCATGCACTCATGATAAAATAATATACAGTACGAGTACATGGGTGGTTTAAAAAGCTATCCAGACATTACAATGGCCATGGGGCCTCCGAAAGTACTCGTTAAACCAAGCAAGCAATCCACGCAACGTACTTCATGACTCTTCTTCACGCCAGACTTCAAGCTGTCGTATTATTTTCTATTTACAATGAAAACCTAGAGTCTTAATAGAATATGCGAGGGTGCTTTGAGAGAGAGAGAAAGAGAGAAATAGAGAGAGAAAGAGAGAGAGAGAGAGAAATAGAGAGAGAGAGAGAAAGAGAGGGTGTGGGTGTTGAAGTCGCCGTGGTGTAGTAGGTAGTGTGTTGGCTTACTATTCGTAAAAGCCCGGGTTCGTATCCCAGGTCAGACATCAAAAAATGAAATATGAAAAAAAAAATATTTCTTCGGCGACTTCCTCTCAGCAGATTTCTGGCAAAAACTCTGAGAGTAAAATAAACTGCCATGAAAAAGTTTCTCAAAAAAAAAAAAATTCTGTCGTTCGGAGTCGACGTTAAACTGTAGGTCCCGCCACTCACGTATAAAATTAACGCACACAACATGAGTGGTGTGAGAAGCTAGGCCGTAATCCTGACTGAAGGGTTGTAATGGCCAATTATGCATGTATGTATGAGAAAGAGAGGGAGAGAGAGAAAGAGAAAGCTTTGTTAAATGGAAGCTCATGTATGAAACGATGTCCCAGAATTAACTGACAAGTTCTGGTTAACTGGTGTTGGCAATTAGCCACCAGGGCTTTGAATAAAACCCAAGACTACCTTGGAAACAAGCCTGAAAGTTTATTCATTGAACTGAAATCAAATAACGACAGCTTAATTAGATTATAGAGAAACTATGAGCCAAAGGGGAGAAGTTTTCGTTGAGCCAAGAACTCACTGTTTAAAGTAAAACAAAAATGCTCTCTGACTCCTGAAACGATCTACATACATACATACATACATTAATGGTCATTACAACCCTTTAGTCAGGATTACGACCTAGTTTCTCACACCACTTATGTTGTGTGGGTTAATTTTATACATGAGCGGCGGGATCGATTCAGAACGAGAAATTTCTGAGAAACTTGTTCATGGCAATTTTATTCACTCTCAGAATTTTTGCTAGAAATCTGCTGACAGGAAGTCGCCGATGAAATATATTCTCTTAAGATTTCGTTTTATTGGAAATGTCCGAAGTCTCAAGTCTAATAGTTCATCACAATACCTACTAGACTACGGCGACTACAACCTCTGCAACAACCATTTGAAGGTAAGCGAAGAAGCCATAGAATCTAACGATTTCAAAAAGCTAGTTTGACTGTTCTTGCTATAAACAGGGTACAGTAGCTTACAGAGTAATGCTGCAAAAGTGGTATTGAGTCCAAAAGAGCGAAGATTACGTTGAGGAATATAAAAAAATGTGTACAATCGCTGCAGCAGTCATTTGAAGGTAAACGAAGAAGCCATGGAATCTAAGGATTTTAAGAAGCTAATTTGACAGTTCTTGCTAGAACTTGCAGGGTACAGTAGCTTACCGAGTAATGCTGCGAATGTGGTATTGAGTCCAAAGATACGAACAATTTTATACAAATTGTTTCTCTAGGCTAACTTTTGAAATCGCCCTCGTAACCAACGTATGTCAGGGATTTTTATGCACAAAAATATTAAGAAAAAAAAAAACAACAAAATATACAGAATTTTTACAGGTTGGCAGCAGTATTTAAATTTTCGTTACTGCTGTTACGTATGAATTTTTTAATTTAATTTCTTCCTCTTTTTCTTCTTTTTTTTTTAAATAAAAAAAGTGTTTCAACAAATCTGATTATGCTGATGATTTTGTTAGTGTCTTTGCTATTGCTCGCTTGCTACTGCTACTGCTATTGCTATTGGTATTGCTACTGCCTGGAATAGTTACCTTTAACCCCTTGTAACTCTTTTATGTTAATGACTTTACATATGTATTATGCATCACAAAAAATACAGAAAAAGCAGCAGCAAAGATTCAAGGTTACTTTAATTTTTTTCATATGCTTTTGACATCATATTCATCATGATTTTAACTCATTTACACACATGAACTAAGATTTTTTTGTTTTTCATACTTTTTTTTCATACTTTTCTTTCATACGCATTAAATTATAATTTTATTTCATGTTTTTTTTTCTGTTGCCTTCAAAGAGTTGAAAACATGACACAGATTTCAGATTTCCATTTCCATTCATTTCATGTGCAAATCTTAATACTTTAAAGCCTTAAAGCTTCAAAAAAACTTTGTTGCGATTTGAGAATTCGCAACAGTTTTCAAAATTGTTTATCCTGTTTATTACCTGCTTAAATATTTAAGGAATAATTAACGATAAGAATTTGTATATATTTGCCTTGCAAAATACATTCCCAACCCCTGGTAAGCATGTTAGAGCATTTAAGCCTGGGCATAATTATACGGCATAAGAATAAATTCTTATTGTGTGTGAGTATCAGACAAAGATTCTCTTCCTTTTTAACTATTTTAATGACATACCATCCATATGTATACATTTATACATAGGTATGTACATATGAATGTAATACACCGTATATGTATGTATATAAGATAAAGCGTGTTTGCATTTCACCAAACAATACTAGTTATAGGGGTAGCAGTAGTAGACTGCGTGTAGTTATAGAACCTCCAAGTATTTCTTCTGGTACGTGCTACATTAAGGTAGAAAACAGAAACAAAATCCAATAACAGCAGATGTCTTGTGTATTTTTTGTTTTTTTCTTGTTTTCTTTTGCTCTGTCTAAACTTCTTAAAGAACATTAAAGGGGTGGTTGGTGTTTTAGGGTGTGAAGTTTAATTAAATAAAGAAGAGAAAGAATATTTACTTTTAAAGTAAAAACGAAAAGAAATGACATATGCGGGCTTGGAAATATATTTTAAAAATACAATTTATTTCAATACATTTGGTTGTTTATTCATTGAAAACGTTACAAAACAAATAAAAACAAATTCTAGGAGAATAGTTGTACCAATTTTTTATGGCACACAATTAGAAATTATGTGTTAAGACTTACCGCTAACAGAATTCGCCGTAGTCTAGTAGGTAATGTGTTGGCTTATTAGACGTAAAGCCAGGGTTCGAGCTCCAGGCCAGACATCAAAATAAAAATACAAAAAGTATTTCTTCGGCGACTTCCTCTCAGCAGATTTCTGGCAAAAACTCTGAGTGTTAAATAAAAATTGCCATGAAAAAGTTTCTCAAAAATCTGTCGCTCGGAGTCGACTTTAAACTGTAGGTCCCGCCACTCATGTATAAAATTAAGACACACAACACAAGTGGTGTGAGAAACTGGGACGTTGTACAATGAGTCAATTCGACCTCCGGGTACTGTACTTGTCTTAATTACAAGTAATGTCCTCTAACCTAACCTAACGTAACTACCGCTAACAGAACGGTCATTAGACCCCCAGACATTGATTCGTAACATTCCGTTTATTAGCGCTAGATAGAGCAACTTGATCAGCTAGTTATATATATATGTGTACAGATTGTCTCTGATAAGATGAGTATAAGGACGTTTCGTTTTAAACAGAAAAAATTTCAACTAGTGTACATACCACGAGGTATGACTTCCTCCCTGCAGTCTTCTGGCAAAAATTCTGAGAGTAAAATAAAATTCTCCATGAATCTGTCATTCAGAATCAACTTTAAACTGTAGGTCCCGCTACTAATAAATCCAATTAACACACAACAACATGGGTGGTGTGAGAAGCCACGTCATAAGCATGACAAAACAATGTTGTAATGCCCAATTAAGTCAATAAGTCAGCTTAACGCCGCTCCGCTTGACGCTGTTTCAGTATTACGCGTTAGTATTGGGTTTCCCCTAAATAGCACGCTGTACTGATACCCGTTGTATATGTGTGCAAATGAAACGGCCAACCAAAATCGGTGCACTATATAGTGTATACTACATATGTATCTTTTTCAACGCTCTTTTGTTAGTCTGTCCAGAATAAAGATACCAACTGTATTTTCCGAAGTCACAATCACAGTACGAACGCATCTTTCCTGCGTCACTGCCTGCTTGCATTTAGTTTAGGATTTCTAAGTTTATTAATATGCCTTACCATAGGGAAGTAATCTGAGAGGATCACAGTAATGCATTTGTATGGCCAAAAAGTATTTAAGGTAAGAAGATAATTTGTATTCATCTTAGCCGATCAGTATTACACGTACCTTCTTGCTGCCAACAAAGTTGAGCCTTGCAACGGAGAGTACAAGGAATGCCTATCTCCTATAACAAAGTCAACTCAGCACTAGCCATGTCTAACTTATCAGCAAATGCAATTTTCGAAGATATCTCCATAATCTGGAACCTATATAGGAGCTCCCTTATGAATGTTCCGAAATTTCTCTAAGAAATCCTAAGCATATGTGAACAGAGACAAAATCAGGATGAAATACGTGAGGAATTTGATAAACCAGCACGAAATCTGCTTGGAAAACACTGTGGTGGTCAGGCAGACTAAACGGAAGTCAAAATGTACTCCATTTCAAAGCCATACTGCCTTACCGAGATCCTCCAAATCAGTAGACCCGAAGACCTTACCAACAGATCAACCTTTTATATCGATGGACAGTCAGAAGAGAGCCAATTGAGTACAGCAAATAATGCCTTGGTTGGGATGCACTTGTGATCAGGATAGTAGATTGCTCGGGAACTCGCTCTAACAGCCTATAGTAACAGTGACTTTTGCACACCATTCACCAAACGTGAACAGATGGTATACAGGGTTGTATTTCTTCACAAAAGTGAAAGAAAGCGCTTATGCCGCTTAGGTCATTTTTGTTGCTACTGATGCCTATGTAAAGATCATTCAGCGGTTCAAGTACTCTATACAAATTCCTACACTCACTGGTTTGTGGAGAGGGTGGCTTCTATCAAACCGAAGTGGGTCAGTGATGGCACCAGGCAGTTGTAGTTTAACCCTGGTGCCATAGTATTTTTGTAAAGACTGTTAAGATACAGTCGCATATTTTAAATGAGTTGAGAATATGTTGAGAAATTAAGAAAATTTAACCCAAATTTATTATATTTTCTCTACTTTCACGGCTAATTTCGGTATCATCCTCACTGCTGAATAAATATTTTTAAATTCTCTGCCAAATTAGTGTAAAGTAAACTAGATTATGTTGTAATACAACAGCCTAAGATTGACAGTTTCAATTGTAATCTTTTGTTTCGTAAGGCAAGACACAAATTCTCTTTGCCTTACATCTGCCAATTTTACTGCATTCCGTATTATCTTTTCATTTACTTTACATCATGCCTCGTGCTACTTTTTTTTCTGTTTATTGTCTTCAAGTAATAAACAATTCCTGGGTTGATATCAATCCAGTTTAATTTGATGTACTCGTAGATACAAAAAGTTCTCAGAAGAAATATTATTGAATGACATTGATTTGACTGTTGCGAGGTGTGGCTGTAGATTCCAAGTAAACTTAGTTTGGATTTGAAAGGATTGTTAAAGGAAATCTTTGTTTGTAATGAAAAAATACTTGTTTACACCAGAGTAAAGGTTTTATAACCCAAAAAATGTGTAAAAAAAACTCGTCAAAGGTCATCAAACTCTGAGACAGAATACGACAAGACATACAATACGAATGTCGACAAGAGCACACATAAAAATCATAAGTAAACATTCCAGTAATCGGGAATAATTGAAGCAAATATTTTTCCTTCTCCTTTCCTTTTCCTTTCCTACCGTCAATTAGAAGCAACACATGCAACTGGTGACGCAAAACAAATGTATTCCTTAAGCTTAAAATGTCTATGAAATCATAAAAGAAAGCAACAAACAATTGAGCAATTGTCTTTGACACTAACACACGCACGCACACACACACTCATACATCCATGAATAGTATGTTATATAAGAAGGGAGCTACAAGAAGAACCAGAAAAACAAGGAAAATTATTGTGTGAACATCTGTAAGAAATCGTTTTCATTGCTGCTTGCAAAACCCCTGATTTTTTTTCTTTCGTATTTTCAATGCAGCTCTTATTATCCTTTAAAGGATTTCTTTATTTGTATGTGTCTCTAGTAAATTTACTCTCGTTCTCTCTATGTCTCTCTCTCTCTCTTTTCTTTCTTGCGTGTGTGTTTCTATTTTTGGCTGCCAAATCTAGAATTGACAGCCAGCTGCCACATTTTTTTGTTTTGTTGGTTCTATGAACCCAAATAAAGTCGCTGAAGAACAACAACAATAATCAACAGCATAAAGATGCAGGATATTTTATGCATTACACGATGCCCGATTGAGATTGAGATTTTCTTTTGTGCGTTTTAATATGTTCAGTTGAGTTGAGTTTGTGTGCTGTGTGGATGTATGTTTTACGCTTCATTTGATACATAAAGAACTTAAGTTAGAAGAACAATAAAACCAACGACATCAATGACAAAGTAAAAAGGAATGAAAACAGAAATAAAAATAGAACTGAAAGCAGGAAAAAAATATAAAAATACAGTGTGAAAAGAATTAAGAGGGACACTGTAAAATTTCATTGTTTCATCGCTCAGTTATATTTTGTCCTTTCTGCAAAGGGAAGCATATTGCTCTGTATAATGTCTACATAATCAGCAACAGCAGCTATAAATATGCTCCCTTAATCCCTACAATTTAACCAACGTTTGATATCCGAAAGCTTGTCCAATTTATCAATTTCTCGCCGTCATGTTTAATGGTCTCTTCTGCATACTTTGTATCATAAGTTTTCTTTGGGGCGAGTGACGTCAACATGACGTCTGGCGTTAATATGACGTGTGACGTCAACATGACGTGTGACGTCAAACTTCATTTCATATTGTTTATTAGCTTAAGGAATAGCAACAAATCAAAATATTGCAATAATACTGATCAAAACTTCTTTTAAAACTACATCATTAAAACGATATCAAAGAAATGCAAATAACTTCAAATTGCATGGTTTTAACTCCACACTCACTTCCACCAATCCTTTTACGGACGGTAACGGGCATAATAATAAGATTATAAGAGAAACAAATTTGATTATGAGAAGAAGTATGAAAAGTTCGATAACGCATACCCAAGTATCTCGGGAATATCACTCACAATTTCATCCCCAAAAGTCCTAAAAGACTTCTGGCCGTTAACATACCTTCATAAAGCGGACTGTATGATGAACTCAGCCGTTTAAACTCATGGAAGGGATTACAACTCAACTTGCAAAGAAGAGCAACCTTAAGGAAGCCATAAAACAATATTGCACGCTCTGCCCTGAACTGGCGAACCAAGAGGAGGCATACTGCAGAAGAGGAATGTCGGCTAAAATGTGAAAGCGACTGGAAAAGAAGCCGCATTAGAAGCACTCCACAATACTACAATAAATTAAAAACTTAGCTTTGGACAAAATAAAATGAAAACAATTTCTTAAGGCCTTATATTCCTCATAAGACTTATGGGAAATTATATATAACGAAAGTGTACCTATTATTTCGTCCAGGAAAATTTATTTGTTGAGCGACTTTTCTGGAAAAAAAAATTTTTTTTTTCATTTAAAGGACACGAGGCCAAAATTAATACCAAATATGAAATCTTATTACATTTGGCTTCAAAAAACGCCTTGTTTACAAAATTTTATGCCGTAGTTAAGAATAAAGACTATGTACCTATTATTTTTGACAACACTGTACCATGATGTACATACATGATGTATTTTTTGTTTGATTGTTTGTCTTTATTTCGCTTGTCATTTCATATTTCTTTAGTAATTTCCTCAACAAAAACTATTTTTTGTTGGCTTTTTAGCGCTCTATGTAAAGGTAAATCACTTTTCTTAAGGGTTTTCCTAAAGTTAATATAAAGAAAAAAGAAAATTTTTAAACTGCAGCTGCAATTTTGTCTTACTCAACGTGTACACCCTACACTACTTCGAGAGAAAGAGTGCAGTAAAGGGTTTCGAAATCAATTCAAATTTTTATTACAAAATTCCTCTACAATGTGGTTTTATAGTAAGAAATAAAGAAGAAAATAAATAAAGTTTTTTTTTAATTTCACACCATCGTGTTGCCCAAAAAAAAAAACAAATCAAAAAACCCAAATATGTTCAAAGTAAAGATGGCTTAGAGAACGACTGAAATTAAAAAATAAATTTAATTTTCATTTATTTTTTTTGTTTGTTCCCAAAACAATGGTTATGAGTACCATGTGTGTGAACTTTCTTATTCTCATTCCCATTCCCTCTATGCCCTACAAATACCCTGCCATGAATCGTTTATTTTAAGCTGCTGTGTGGTATTCTTGCTGCAGCATAATTTATTTGTTTCGCGAGACCAGACGGAGTCTTACAACATTCTATTTGCAGTGTTTGTTTCTGTATTATTACCGCGTTAGTATTGTGTTGTTTTTTGTTGTTGTTGTTGGTTTTCTGTTTAAGGCAACGTATACATATGTATGTGGACCATAAGACATACACTATTCTTATATGAAAAGGAAAAATTTAAACATTCTTGTGTATGAAACAATAGACGTTTAAGTTGTTCTCTTTCATATATTTTCTCTTGTGTTACAGTAACATCCTTTACTTTCTCTTCCTTCCTGCTCTCTCTTACTCTCTTTACCAACCTCTTTCACTGCCTTGCTTTACTTGCATAACATGTAAGGCAAGCATATGTGTTTTTTTTTGATACATGCATGTGATGTAATTGTATATGTATGTGAGACTAATTTTTAGTTCTATTTGTTTACATTTATATTGGTTTTGTTTTTGTTGTTCTAGCATTGCAAGAATGCCCCAAATATTTTCATAGTTTTGTTTTTATTTTGATTTCTTTTGTTGTTGTAGTTGTAGTAGTAGTTTACCAAGTAACTTGTAAGAGAGAAGAGAAGGTAAATTGTAAGTTCATTCAACTGTCTCTTCGAATGTTTATTTGAACGTACCAAGTGAAGAAAAATGTAACAGTAATAAATAAAAAAGTGTTGCCATAGTTTATAAGCATTATAAGGCAATTATTTTTTGTAGTATTTTATGATACTGATGAGGATTTTATTTCAAAAAATATTAAAAACAGGCAATGGAAATGGAATGCATTTTTCAGAATTTTCAAAAATCTTTTACATGGCAACTTTGTTTACTTCAAATAGTTCTCATTTTCCTTCTTGTTTTTATTGCAAAATAGAAAACCTTTATAAAGTAAAAACGTAAAACGTTTTCAAATAGTTTTCTATGCTTTCGATTGTTCTGTTCTTTTTTCCTATTCGTTCGTATATCGTTTCTCTTTTCTTTTAATTTTTCTGATAAATATTGTTGAAATAACATTTATTTGCTTATCTTATTTCAACTTTACAGACACAAATGCATTGTCAATACAACTGACAAATGCATTCAAACTTTTTTGAAGTGCTTTTTTTGATATCAGAATCGTTTATTTATCTTTTTGAGTAAAAAGATTTTTGATAAATTGCAAAGAAAAACATACATATGTATGTACATATGGATGCAACAACAATAATGAAATAAATATTGTAAATCAAACTGAAAACTTTATCAAAAAGTCTAAATCAAAATGGTTTGACGCAAATAAACAATCATATCTCGAATTGGAATGCAATAAGTAAAATAAATGCTCATGTAATTATAGGGGTATTACACAGTGAAGGATAAAAGTCCATGCTTTGCTTCTATTTCACGTCATATTAAATGATTCAGCTCCTCTTAAATTTGTGGTCATACACACATAAATAATTGGTCATTACAACCCGAACGAATGATTTTTGTGAAACTTTTCATGGAAATATTATTTATCCTCAGAATTTTTCTCAGAAATTTTGTGGTCACCATGTATTATAGTCCGCTTTTGAGAGTTTCAGTCACCACCACGTATTAGCCACGTATTCCAGAGTAGAGCCTGCAGTATTATTTTGGAACTGCTCTATTGAGGTATGCCTTTATCAGAAAAGTTATAGTTCCTTCGGCGAGTTCGAAGGAAAGTGTTTTGCTCTGAAGCCATGTTGTCAAAAACAGAAACTTTGTTGGGGTTCAGGGATGAAATCGTAAATGATATTTCCGAGATACTTGGGTTTACGTTATCGAACTTATCATCCTTCTTGCTATAATCTAATTTGTTTCTCTTTCGACGTAATAATATAGGTTGCTGTCCGTTAAAGAATTGGTGGCAGACGATGTGGAGTTCGTTAATTAGCACTTCGATCAAACCATGTGCTTTTCTTTACCATCTTGTCTATACTTGTTCGTTTAGAGCATCTGCAGTTCTGGTATTGACACAAGTTGCGCCATTTTGTTATTAATTGCGTAACAATTGGGGAAAAAATATTAAAAATGGGAAAATAAAGGCTAGACTTTGTTAACCCAATCGAACCACCAATTAAATAAGAAATGTGAAGTCAAATTCTGGAAACTTGAGGTTCTATTTTGTAATAGCTGGTTTCAAAACTTGTAATAAGAGGATTTGTTTGTATTCCTTTTAAATATTTTGAAAAATTAAATTCAATTTTAATCAAATTTTGCAATTTTAATCAAATTTATTTTTGCCACCACTGTATGGAATTGTTTATTACTTAATTTCATTTTCTTGGCATATTTTTATAACTTTTATGTGTTAAATAAACAAAATAAATAAAAAAATCTATATGACTCCGTAAATATGATTCCAGTAGAAGATAAGGGCTGAGCAGGAACATAAAAAGCTGACTTTAATCATCTTTCTTTGAGAATTTATTATGAAAGTATCAAAACAAAAATAAATTCCGAAGATAACGTGAATTTCTAAGTCGAATTGTTACTTCAAAATGAAAATAAACCCGGAAGAATATGTTCATCAACCATAATTTATCAAAAAATACAAACATGGTGACACTTTATTCCATAAAGTTAAGAAATTTTAACGAAATTCTTTAGCCACTACAATTTAGAAGACAACAGTAATATTGTCTGTTAAATGTACACTGGTTAACGAAAATGATTTATTGTCTGTGCATAGTTCTTAAGCTTACAGAAAAAACCCTTCTCGATAACAATTCGTTACACTGTCATTTAAAAGAAAGAAAAAGAAAGCCAAGTTGAAAACAATATTTTTTCCTTCTTTTTTTTAGGTTGGCAAGAATCTTAATTGAAAATTCATATCACATAGGCACACACATATTAAAACCAAAACATAAAAACAACAACAACAATTAAATAAAAGTGCATAAAAACATGAAAACAATTTGTAGGTCAATTGAAAAAGATTGAAGAAAAACGCCACAATAAAAACATTACAAAACATCAATCAATAATTAAAACAAAAAAAAACTAAAAACGAAGAGCATAACAAGGAGTTTAACAGTATTAGAGAGGGGGAGAGACAGAGAGAGAGAGAGAGAGTAATAGTATTTGTGATATTGCTCTCCACAATACAACATCTCATCGTCAGCAGTAATATCAATTCAACATCTGCTGTTTACTATCACACAAAACCTCAGCTTAGCTTAGGGTCTTTATAGTCTTCTGGTTTTAATCAACTCACCGTTTTTCTTTTCTTCTCTTTGACAGCCAATTTTAATGCATTGATTTTGTTGGTATTGGTATTGGTGCGGATGGTGCCATTATTGTTGTTATTGTTAATTGAATTGATTTGATGATCATCAGCTGCTGCAAGCACACTCGTAAATGTGTCATCAATTGAAGCGCGTGTGCCCCAAAGCAGTTGAATTTGAAACAATTCGTTTTAATACAACACCACAAAACAAAACAAAAACAACGTGAATAAGAAAAATAGTCCACACAAAGAAAATCATTATGCGAAACAGTTATGAGTTCTTATTTAAAATAGAATGAAACCCAAAACAAAAAACAAAAACAAGAACAAAAACGAAATTGTAAACAAATAATAACAATAATAAGGGAGAAGATATTTAATGCCTGTATTGAGAGAGTGTAACTTTAAAAAAGCCAACAACAATGACAGCTGTTTTATCATTTCAATTGAGTTAAAAAAAATGTTTCTCTACAGTAATAAGGCTAGGTTACTCAGGTAAACAAAAAACACTACTGGGGTTTGCAGAGCACATGAGTATTTATGTTATAAAATATGCCGGTTTGTTTATAGCAGATTTTAAAAGAATGTAAACATCAAGGAAAATAAATAGTAGTCTAATCGAGATGAAACAGAAATTTTTTTGCACAATGTCTGTTAATTTTGTTGCATTCTCAGCAATTAAGTCCATCTTACGGCATATTAATGGGTATTTCGCCTTTGGATTTGCATCTCCATTTATATAAAATGCAACCCTTCGCACAACTAAAAATGGCTGCCCATTCACAATGTCGTAAATATGCCGTTTGGAAGCTGCTGATTTCTCATTCAATGTTTACATCAAAAAAAATATTGCATATGAGACGTGGAGGACCCAGAATTGATTGTGGGAAAGCATTGTATCCAGAAAAAGTGATTGTGTTGTCATTTCGCTGTATTTTTTCAAAAATTACTCTGGAATTCATAGAGTTATGGTCGTACTTTTATTTTTTTGAGTGCAATTGATCTGAACGGTGCTCAGAAGCACACAAGGCATGAGGTGAAGAGCGAGGCTCTTCTTCCTCCTCAGACCCACAATATAAGAAAAGTGTTTTCAGAGAAGACCAGTCTATCGACTAGCCTTAGAATAGGACAATTGCGTGTGAAAACTACAATAATGTAATTGATGACCACATAATTTAAGAGAAGAAGGTAGATTAGGTTAGGTTAGAGGACGTGCACTAGTCAATTAAGACAAGTACAGTACCCGGAGGTCGAATTGACCCATTGTACACGTCCTAGTTTCTCACACCACTTATGTTGTGTGTGTTAATTTTATACGAGCGGTGGGACCTGCAGTTTAAAGTCGACTCCGAACGACAGATTTTTTGAGAAACTTTTTCATGGCAATTTTATTTACTCTCAGAGTTTTTTGCCAGAAATCTGCCGAGAGGATGTCGCCGAAGAAATACTTTTTGTATTTGGTCTTGATGTCTGGCCTGGGGCTCGAACCCTGGATTTACGTCTAATAAGCCAACACACTACCTACCAGACTACGGCGACTTCAAGAGAAGAAGGTAATGTAAGCCTCTTTTTAACCGTATGAGAGTGTAGCAATATTGCAAATATCGGCCTGTTGCCAAAAAATGTATGTCTGCTAGTAAGACTACGTGAAAACACGCAATGTAACCGAGGCAATCGAACCACCTCTGCCCTGTAACATATCGGAAATTTTTAGTTACTTACAAATGAAGATAAAAACAAAAGTGCG
This sequence comes from Sarcophaga variegata, assembly GCA_932273835.1. Taxonomy (NCBI): domain Eukaryota; kingdom Metazoa; phylum Arthropoda; class Insecta; order Diptera; family Sarcophagidae; genus Sarcophaga; species Sarcophaga variegata. The sequence goes on along the minus strand of OW026360.1, from coordinate 8,529,666 downwards.
TTCAATACAGGTCCTTGTATAATAAAAAAAAAATTTGAAATTTTCCAAAAAGAGTGAATTCTTTCAAATACCTGTGCTTTTGGTAAACAAACAACGCAATGCGTCATCAATTACGTATCAAGCAACAACAAAATTAATGATATGTGGTTGAATACGACGCTCATTTGTCTTGTATGCGTTCATATGAGTAATACGAGTATGAGCACAATTTATTGGCCGTTTAAGCAAAAGCACTCATTACGTTTGAGTACGAGGCATGTGAGCAAATTAGAATGAGGCGACTTGGACAAACGTTCATTAACATTGATTAAGCGAAGACGTGTGCGCATACTCGTTACGTTCGTTTTGTTTTCAAAAAGGGGGTTTAACGTAAGGTTTTCGAACGAATGTTTTCGTTTCAAAAACAAAAGGGGTTTTAAAAATTGTGTTTATTTTGCAAATTATTTGAACGACTGGAATAATTAATAAGTTTAGAATTTTAACAAATAACTTGTCATTGAAAAACTGTTTACGCAGAAAAATAAAACAAAAACCAGACTATGTTTGATGGCTTAACTTATATTCTAAAATAATAACTAAAGAACGTGATTAAATTAATTGGAAAAATTAAAAGCTTACAAAACAAATAAAAAATTAGTAATAAAAAAAGAAAATAATAATAAATACGTTTTAATTAAAATTTAAATGCTAAACGTTCTATAAAACAAAGTGCAAAACATAATAAAAAAAAATTGAAAAAATATATTGAAACAGAAGCTGACATTGGATTATGGTCACTGGTTTGCTAAAGAGCCAAGGAAACAACAACAAAAAAATAATTAAAATACCCTGTGGATACTATTACAAGAATTTGTTGCAACCTTTGGTAATAAAGGTAGGTTTACTCAATTTTTTTTTATTTTTGCATTTTCTAAGCAAAAATTTTAAATTATTCAGCAAATATTTTTGAAAAATAAAAATAAAAAAAATTTATTCAAATTACTACCATGCATTGCCATTAGTTGGAGCTTCAGTTTACGGCGCATTTTCTATATGCAATCGATGACTTATTGTTCAAGCATTATTTAATTATTTTTCCATTGAATCGTGATGAAATAATTACATTCATTACTGTGTGTGCTATTTTTTATTGCAATAATCAATAGAAAATTAAACGTTTTTCAATATACAAAAATATTGATTTTAATCTAAAGGAAAATTGTCCCAGCTAAAGGCAAAACTGGAAGCCATTAAACTTTAATTTGTTTCAAATTTTCAATTACTTGAGTGAAATATTTAAAATGCTTTTTTCATTTGACCCTTTTACCTGTACGCTCTTAAATATGAATCATTAAAATAATACATTTAGAAACCAGAGTTTAATTTCTTTAGAAAAACTTTTTAAGTTTAAATAAAAACGATAAAGATTTTGAAATTCCAAGAATTTTCAAAAGATTTCATGGGGCTTCATTCCCACCACGAAATCATAAAAGTTTTGTTTCTTTTTTTGTTGATCTTTTTATAAAATTATGTTGGACAGGGTAACATAAGTAACGGGTTAGCCATTTAGTGGTTTCAAAACTGCCAGACTGACAACAATATTATGTACTTAGTAAAGTGTCGCCCTAACCTTATTAGTTTAAATCCCAGCTCAGACATCTCGAACATAGCAAAATAGAAAAAAATATATTTCTCACGGCGACATCCTCTCATCAGATATGTCTGGCAAAAACTCTGAGAGCAAATAAAAATTGCCATGAAAAGTAACTCAAAAATCTATCGTTCACAGCTGACTTATGGATAAAATTAACACACACAACAGGGATGGTGTAAGAAGCTAAATTGTAATCCTAACTAAAGGGTTGATGTGACTAGTTAAGTAAGTAGCGAAGTCGCCGTGGTCTAGTAGGTAGTGTGTTGGCTTATTAGACGTGAGGCCTCGGTTCAAACCCCAGGTCAGGCATCTCCAACTGAACGAAATATGAAAAAATATTTCTCGCGGCGACTTCCTCTCAACAGATTTCTGGCAAAAACTCTGAGTGTTAAATAAAACGGCCATGAAAAGTTTCTCAAAAATCTGTCGTTCGGAGTCGACTTTAAACTGTTGGTCCCGCCACTTATGTAGCGGGACATAAGTGGTATGAGAAACTAGGTCGTAATCCTGACTAAAGGGTTGTAATGACCAATTATGTATGTATGTATGTGTAGTTAAGTAAGTAAGTTGCCATTTACGAATACGGATCGTGTAACAAATGCAGAGAAGTCACCGTAGTCTAGTAGGTAGTGTGTTGGCTTATTAGACGTAAAGCCAGGGTTCGAGCCCCCGGCCAGACATCAAAATAAAATACAAAAAGTATTTCTACGGCGACTTCCTCTCAGCAGATTTCTGGCAAAAACACTGAGAGTAAATTAAAAATTGCCATGAAAAAGTTTCTCAAAAATCTGTCGTTCGGAGTCTACTTTAAACTGTATACACTCATGTATAAAAATTAACACACACAACGTAAGTGGTGTGAGAAACTAGGACGTTGTACAAGGGGTCAATTCGACCTCTGGGTACTGTACTTGTCTTAATTGACAAGTACGCGTCCTCTAACCTAACCTAACCTAACAAATGCAGAACCAAAAAAATATTTAAAACTCACGACAGCAGTGGTGATTGAAACGTGGTCACTTTTCGAGCATCAGATACAAAGTGAGTGCAAGGGATTGGCAAGATTATAAAGAAATTTTAAGAGACTGTAGTCTAACAAATGTGCCTGATCGCCCTGAGCCCAAAATATTACTTCTCTTATGGAAACTATGGCGTATAATTCGAATTTGCCGATTCTACGGCGTTTCACAGTAATGGGGTCGTTATATTTGGCACCTGAGTTTGCTCCTCCAAGCATATGTATAAAGTCCAACTCACGCCACAATTAAAGGCGGCTTATCATTGACAAGACCTTAGAGGAAGTGATGGAAAAGCTATTGTACCCCGAAAACTTGACTGTTTAGTGCACTTTCAGGTGTATTATTGGTACATAATTTTTCGAAATTGACCCTAGAACTTCATTAAATGAGAGCATTTTGGTCATATGCTAACAGACTTTTTTTTTGAAGTTAAAGTTTTTATAATTAAAGGTTATGAACACTATGGGATGTGGTTGTAACAAGCCGCAACTCGGCCGATTCTGGATTTATTGTATACAAAGTTTCCAGAAAGAGTATGATCATGCTGTTTGGAGTGTAGCAAATTGATAGCATAAAGTGGATAACCCGTTACTTTAAATTATTATCGCTTTGCTACTGGTTCTTGTAAGTTTTTGGGCGGTTGATTTGATGAAGTGAAATAATTTAAAAGCTTTTCTTTTTTTGGTTATCAATACCCTTATCAATATGCAGGGGACTTACTACACAGACCTTTTATTACATGAAAGATTACTTTATTACTTAATATTGACAAAAATTAATAAAAAAAATAAGTTTTAAGGGTATTGGAAAACACCATAAATATGAATGTATGTATGTACAATACATTGTACATTGTTGATGCCATTAAAATCTAAGTATGTCAGGGCATAACAAATCATGCTTATCAGGGTGGAGGTTAGAATCACCAGTACAATAAAACTCTTCAACTTTAATTAAAATTTCGATGACAAAAATAAAGTTTAAACACTATACGAGTATATATACCACAAACAAACATACTTACATATAAATAAATAAAGTATAAAAATAATTAAAATAAAACAAGAATTAAAGAGACAAATAATCACAATAAAAATAAAACACGATATGAATCACTGGCTAATTTGCAAAGAAGTAGAAGAAGAAGAAACAGGAATTCTTACCACAAAACTTCTCATAAGAATTTTAAAAGAAAACAAAAAAAAACTCTTCTGATATGAGTGACTGGTTTTAACCAGACACACAGAAATATTTGAGCGGAATTTCCTTATTAAAGAAAAACTAAAAAAAATAATCACTTTAAAGTGACGTATCAAAAATGCTAATTGCTGCTGTGGCCTTTGAAAGGAATTTATATTTTCAAGAAATATTTGAAATATTTTTAAAAGTTGTAATCATTCAATCAAATTGTTTTAAATATTCAATCAAATTTCAATGTGGGCGTGCAATGCAAAGAACAATGAGTACAAATTTATTTAAATCTTTAAACATCAAATGAAATTATAAGAAATGTTCGTCAGACAAATAGTGGAGAGTTATTTTTAAAATATAATAACTTTGGTAATATCAACTGCATCATGCCACATAATAGATTGTTTGAAAGTTAACATTTTAAACTTAACTTTATTGGAAGACTTTATTTAAATCACATGATTCTGTAAAAAGTTATTGACGTTTAAAAGTGAAAGAAAATGCGAAATATTATCGTAATAATTTGGGCAACAATCTGTTGAAAAAAATTTGTGTTAAACGATCCTGTAACTAGGAAATGTAAATGGGCGAAATGTCTCGCTAGCTTTCGATCTGAGACTTTTGATGCCTCTGTGGTCGTTTAATCAATAAAAAATTCAAGAAATACTTGAACATTACCAAGGTCCTAGAAGGCATTCGTCACCGAACAGTTTTCAAACATTCGAAGAAAGCTGAGTACAAAAAAACTCAAAGTTTGAATGGCACAAGAACACATGGAAATTCGATCCAATAAGAATTTCCATGTACAATTCACGGTCAGGCATACATACATACATAATTGATCATTACAATCTTTCAGTTAGGATTACGATCTAGTTTCACTCACCACTTATGTTGTGTGTGTTAATTTTGATACATGAATGGCGGGACATACAATTTAAATTCGACTCCGAACGACAGACTTTTGAGAAACTTTTCATGGCAATTTTTATTTACTCTCAGAGTCTTGTCCAGAAATCTACTGAGAGGAAGTCGCAGAAGAAATATTTCCGTCATTGTTGGAAATGTATGTCATGGGGTTTGAATCGTATTCTCACGGCTAATAAATCAATGCACTAGCTACTAGACTACAGTGACTTATTATTCACGACTAAAACAGAACGAAAGCGCAGCATTTCTGATCACGAGCTATATAAACCGGATTACGAACGACAATAATGTGCAAAACGTGCCACTAACATTAGCAGATGGTGCCAAAAAATTCGGTCTTTCACAAACCACAACTTGATAAATTTTGCGTCGTAACATGGACCTACACTCGTACAAAATTCACCTGATTTATGAATTGAAGTTAAACGGCCATAGACAACTACGTGTGCTCGCTGCATAGGCTTTGCAACAGTTGACAACTGACGGCAATTTTCATTGAAAAACTATCTGCAGCGATGAAGACCATTTCTGGGTGAAGGGGTACGTGAACAAACAAAATATGGCATCATGAGTCCATATTCCTTTGAGAATGATGATCTCCAAGCAATCACTGTCAATGGTGAGCAGTTGAGGCAGGTGATTACCAACTTCTTTTGCGTTTCATCGCATGATCTGGACACTAACGATGTGTAGTTTTAACAGGATAACAAAACGCGCCACATTGCTCATGCCATACAGGATATTCCAAACAAGCGATTTGGGGGCATGGTGATCTCAAGTTACATACATATACACATAATTGGTCATTACAACCCTTCAGTCAGGATTACGACCTAGTTTCTCACACCACTTAGGTTGTGTGTGTTAATTTTATACATGAGTGGTTGAATCCGAACGACAGGTTTTTATTGAGAAACTTTTTCATGGCAATTTTATTTACTGTTGGAGTTTTTGCCAGATATCTGCTGAGAGGAAGTCGCCGGAGAAATATTTTCTCATATTTTCGTTTCAATGTCTGACCTGGGATTTGAAACGTAGCCTTTTGTATAATAAGCCAACACACTGCCTACTAGACTACGGCGGCTCAAGTTAAGGTGATGTAAACTGGTTATCGAGATCTTGCAATTCGATACCGTTAGAATGTGTTCTTGTAGAGTTTACTTAAGTCACAGCGGTTATTAAAGCCAGCATAACCCATGCACTGGAGCCATAGAAATTTGAACATTTTGTTGTCTTTTAACGCACGAATTATTTCATATGAATTGAAAATAGATTTGAAGCGTTAAAAGGTTCTGCTGGTAAAGATTATTGTAGTATATCGCATTGACAAAGTACGCCATTTTAAATAAAATGTTTAAAAAAACTATTCAAATAGGATTTTATTGTCAACCATTTAAATCAAATCCAAACAAATAATAGCCAAACTATTTGAGAATTTTAGCATTTAAAAATCAATTTAAAAGAATTATGATTTATTTATACGGGAAAGCTATGAAATTAAAAAAAAAATTATTTTTTCAATATTTTAAGTAATTATTGGCTTAAATTAAATAAAAACAATACGAGGCCCTCATATACTATTTTTTTATAATAATTTTAAATTTTTTTTTGTGGGATTTATTTTTGGCAATTGCCATAAACACTTAGGCCACCAACTCTCATATGCACACGTACTCAGTGGAATATCCAAAAAAATAAAAGTTTAACCATAAATCAATACAATGTCAAATAAATATTTTAAATGGAAAATATTTAAAAAAAATATTAAAAAAAACGAATGAAAACTAACAATTGTAGAAATCAATTGAATTAAATGCTTAAAATTGTTTATTAGAAAATATTTAACAAAATCAACAACAAAAATGTGCAATGAATTTTAAAATTCAATTCTTCTTCATTTTTATTTTGATCATGGAACAACAATTAAAAGAATTCTTTTTTTATTATTTTTATTTAATCCACTCAACAAGAACGGGAACATTTGTTAAACAATTTAAAGTTTAAACCAACTACCGCCACCATAAACAGCAAAATTTTATAGGAAAACTAAACATTGTCATAAGTACGCATTAAGCGTTTTAAGCTGAAGCCAAAGGCAATATAAATAAGCCAACTGTAATGAACGAATGTACACATATGATCAAAATAATAAGTACACCCTATATTTTTCTCTAAATTGACTGAGTTTCGTTAAAAGCCGTTACATCCATCTTTATTTTCAATTATTTTGTTGGCTCTCTTTGGCATGCGGGCAATAAGCTTTCTGCAGGTTTCTACTGGACCTTATTTTTTGAAAAAACCTCCTTTCCCATAATTTATTTCAACTCTCCCCAAAGATTTTCGATTGGATTTAGGTCCAGAGGTTGACTTGGCTAGACAATAACGGCAGCCAATACTCTTTGAAGTCGCCGTAGTCTAGTAGGTTGTTGGCTTATTAGACGTAAAGCCAGGGTTCGAGCCCCAGGCCAGACACCAAAACAAAATACAAAAAATATTTCATCGGCGACTTCCTCTCAGCATATTTCTGGCAAAAACTCTGAGTGTTAAATAAAATTGCCATGAAAAGTTTCTCCAAAATCTGTCGTTCGGAGTCGACTTTAAACTCGTGTATAAAATTAACACACACTACATAAGTGATGTGAGAAACTAGGTCTTAATCCCGACTGAAGTGTTGTAATGACCAATTATGTATGTATGTATGTATGTAATACTTTACCAACTTAGAAGTATGCTTCGGATTGTTATCCCGCTGGTATGTCCATCTAAAAGGCATGCTTTCCTCAGCATAGGTCAACATTGTATTTTCCAAGACACCTTTGTAGAGGAGTCTGGTCACAGTGTAGATAATTCGACGTATCGGACCGACACCATACCACGACAACCAACCCCAGACCATAATATTGCCGCCACCGTGCTTGACCGTCTTCTTTGTAAAGCGAACATGGAATTCTTTACCCCTAGGGCGTCGAACATCTCGGCAACAATTGTTTCCAAATAAATTAAAATTCTGTTCCATCGCTCCACAAAATATTTCGCTTTTTTTCACCGTCTGCTTTGGACCTATTGGAATGACTTCTTGCAAATGCCAATCAAGCCTTTAAACTTTTTTTGTCCAAGCAAAGGAACTCTTCTGGCTATCCATCCTGACAAATGTGCTTCTTGTAGTTTACGATGAACCATTCGCGATGAAATTAGATTTCAAATTTCTTTTGAAATTACTCTGGAAGACACAAATGGGTTCTTCTTCGCAAGTGTTACAATTCGTTTATCTGTTGATTTAGAAGTTTTTGAATCTTCCGCGAGTTTGGACGGGCTTTTTAAGCTTTAAAAAATGTTGTACTAAAAATAGCGACCGCTGCATGGTTTCTGCTATGGAATGAAGACTTTGGCCAGTTTCTCTTAGTCTTGAAGCATATTTGCTCTCCTCCGGAGAACAAGGACTTTTTCGGCCCATGGCTGATTTTTTTAATAATTCTGAATATTTTGTTATGAATAAAAATAAATAACAGTCAAAAAACTATTTATTATTTTGACCAAGTACGAAAATCACACATAAAGCCTACTTTACACGGTCCCACAAGTAATATGATCTGTCAAAATTTTGTGTAGAAGAGTACGGATGTGATCGTCTACGTAAGGTAATACCGTGTGAAGTGGGCTTAAGCGAAACTAACTCTCAATGAAAACAACGGGGGAAGTCCCAGTTTCGTTTTTACTTTTAAAGGCCTTACCATATTAAAGTTATTTAAATGAAAAAAAATTGCCATGTTTACATAAAGTAAAAAATAAGCAAGTGTACTTATTTTTTCGACCATATGTGTATGTATAGTAGGTATGAACTACAATTTATGTGTGTCAGAACCTGTTAATTTTTATATTAAAATTAACTTTAACTTGGCTATGGCTTTAGCTATGGCTATGGCTATGGCTATTCGTATTTCTTATCATTTCTATTTTTATTGGATTTCTTTCTGGCTTTTATCTTTATCTTCTCTATTCATATATTGCATGTATGTATGTCTGTATATAATTTCTATAAAATTTATTAATGGCTCAAATCGTCTGCCGTTTAGACAGCGTCAGCAAGTATTTTCTTTATTTTATTTTTATTTTTTTATTGTATTTAATGTGCCACCGTTATACAATAAGAAATTAACCATAATTATAGCCATAAATTGCTAAACAAAAGCCAAGAAAACCATATAAAAACTTTGAAAATACTCATGTATTTGCAAAAAATTTATATTTAATGGCCAGTATCGTGTCTTCTAGAACAATACTTCTGATGTGACACTATTCGTTCCGTATGTATGTCCGTCCATCTTTTGTTTTTCTTTGATATTCTATTCTTTTGCTCTAAATAAGGCAAAAAAAGAGAGAAAAATCAGAAACAGTTGCCGATATTTAATATCATTCATCTCGAATTACAAAATTTTACATTCTAAATAATGTAAGAATTCTATGGAAAAAGAATATTCAATAAATATTGCAAATAAAATTGTAAATAAAATGAATAAATCATTAAATGTATGAATATTATTGTTTACATAAATTGATACCTGTCCGCATCAATGATGCATGAATCATGAGAATGACACAACAAAGCCTCCCTGCAAAATGCTGGCTTGTTAACTGCTGTTTTGCCATCAACAAAGAAAAACTTAACAATTGTTTCCTTGTTTTTTATTTATTTTTTTGGTTTGTTTTTTTAATTAAATTTTCTACATTCACTCTTTCGCATGTGGTTATTGGATATTATTTTTTAATGCCACCAACACTCAGGGGATGGCCCCTATTCGTGCAGTTATGGTTGCCTATGAACAGAGAGTAGCGCTTACCTTACTCTCATTAACAAGGTTTATTGCTCTTTCGAGTCACAAGTTTAACTTGAAGCTCTTTAAAGAATTTTGGCACCGAAAGAATCGATTGACTGACAACTATCTCCTTAATTGTGCCCTGGACAGAACCAGTGGACTCTCTGATTTGAAAAGTGCTTAAAAATGTATGCAGTAATCTGGAACCTGCACACTCGCTTATAAGAGGGACTATTTTGTAATACATAAATGGATCACAAACGTTTCAGAAACAGGTGTTTATGGTCCCAGAATGAAATATTCCAAGACCTTACGGGAACTCTCGGGAATCTTACATGTGCAAGTCTATGTTATCGAAATTTGTGCTGAATTCAACTTGAATAGGTGATACAAAGGCACAGGACAGAGCAATGCTATCGCCATTCGAATAATTGGCTCTTAAAAAAGTTAATATTGTGCTCAATTCAACTTGAATAGGAAATACAAGGACCGTCTATAGCAATATTATCTGACATACGCCATTCGAATAATATCTAAAAAACCTTAAATCGAATAAATAGTATGGGCCTATCTGAAGCAGCTGAATAGTCTAGGTGCACAGAAAAGGGACCCAGCAGCGGCCCAGGTAATGTGGAAAATCTCGGCGATGAGTAAGCAAGCAAGCATGCGAGGCAAAAAATTTCCACTCGGTTAATGGGACCAGAACCCTACTATGAGCAGGGTGCGAATCTTTGGAAGATAAGATTAAGAGAGGCTTAGACTCTTTTGAAACTAAGTGGGTGTGAGGATAAATTTGATGGAAATAATCCGAGACCATACGGGAACTCGCGGATATCTTACAAATGAAAGTCTATGCCGTCGAGATATGTGCTCAATTCAAATTGAATATGAGGTACAAAGGCACACGACATAGCAATACTATCTGACATTCAAATAATTGGCTCCTAAAACACCTTAAATCGAGTAAATAGTATAGGGCCGTCTGCAAAAGCCGAATCGGCTATGTAGACCGAATATGGTTAACCGTTACCGGGTTCCAGGCCATGTAGGAACTCTGGGCGCTGAGCAAGCAGTTGAGCTTACGAAGCGAGGAATTTTCACGAGGTTGCTGGGATCAGAACACTTCTGTGGATTAGGAGACGTATGTTCAACGTAGGCTACGATTTAGAGAGACATAGACTCTTCTCAATCTAAATGGGTGTGAGGAAATGTTTGTTGGAAAACTGCAATAAAAGGAGATCTTAGTCATGCATCTGACTATCAAGAAATAACTTGAGGTTGATATGCGGTCTTTTAACAGGGCACTGCAAACTCAGGGTACACTTATTCAGAATGGGAATTATCGCGAACCCAAAATTTGGATTCTGTAACGATAAAAATGAATCATCCGAACACATCCCAGGTGAAACATCTGGCTAGACACCAAGTGCTAGCCGGGGAATTGTCAATGTTGACACCGTACAGCATCCTGAAATTTGTCAAGGCTTGGAGGAGACATTATATGGATACCCTATAAAGTTTGAGGAGAGTGCAATAGATCTCATTGCAGTTTTATTGGTGCTGAACCTCTAAATGGACACTAAAAGAACGAAATACAAGACGGTAAGCGGAAAAATTAACCAAAACTGTACGTCGCTTTGGATGAAACAGATGTAGAAAGAAGTACAAAGCTTTAAATGGCTGTATCGATAGCTTAGCGGGCAATGTGCTAATCTGTTGGGGTTAACGACTCGTTTTCCACCAGGGGCTCTGATCTGTTACATTATTCTTTCAAATTTGTGGATTAAGAACGACGCTGAAGCTAAAACACTGCTCATCCTCACTACTTTCTCTTTCCGTTCTTTTTTAATTTTGCGGTATTCCCAAACAAGGCTTTGCATATATGGAAGCCACCACCTAAGAGTTGGTTCCAGTTACAGCCTCATAATAATTTTCCATTAAAAATTAATCAACCGAAAAACATTGTTAATAAAAATTGTTTATAAACAATAAACACTCTATTATTAAATGGAAAAACGTATGTTTTTTATTTAATTTTTCCAAAAATGTTTTTTATTAAGTTTATATTTGGGAGTGTTGGGTAGGTAGTACGACAGACCATAAGTGATTACATTTTAGGCCTGGGAATAAATACTGAATGCCAACATGTAGGTTTTCTTTATTTCTAATCGAATTATCTAAACCTTAAAATACAACAAAAAAAAACAGTTTTTTTGTTTTCCTCTAATGATTTTAAAGGCAACAACATAATTAAGATTCCAAACAAGTTCCAGACTAGGAATGTGTTCAATGCATTGTAAACACACATGCCATACTTAATGTTACTAGATGGCACTGTAATGGCATATGTAAGACAAATACAACAAATAAGAAATTGTATATAAATAGAGTGAAGAAGAAAAATAAAATAAAAATAAGAAAATATTATTGGATTAACAAAGCCAATACAATTTATAAGGCTGCCTGTCTCACTTCGAGTTTGTTAATGCAAACAGAATTTTTGGTGTAGCTAGGTGGATAACCTTAGCAAAAGTTGCAATATATTAAGTACTAGTTCTAGGAAATTTATTTTGTCTATGAATGAAGTTCATTAAGAGCTTTTATTATATTTAATTAAATTAAATATAGTTTATGGTGTCATGTTTTTTTCTTAGTTCATTTTAATTACAGAATTTCTATTTAATTAAAGGAAACATTCATGGAAGAAGTATTAACCACAAACCTTGAATTATAGTATATTATTATAAAAATATATATATTTTTTGCTACACAATATCAATAAATAGTAACATTTTATTTTTATTTGTTTAATTAAATGAGTTTTTGAAATTTGTTATAAATTCAAACGTATTTAATTTATATGCAAATTTTATTCATTTGGTTATTATTTATTGTAAAGATCTTCAAACACTAGGTATAATAGTTTATAAATAACAAAATAATAAAAATTATAATTGCCTCTATTGTTTACATGGTATTGATATTTTTAGAAATATTTTTATTTTATTGTTGAAAAACTAGGTTAAATGCAAAATATTACATTTTCTTATGATTTTAAAATATTTTTATTTCTCTTGTTATCAATAATCACATTCTTTAAGTTTTTAAAAATTAAAATAATAATTAAATTAAGTTTTTATTGTTAAACAACAAATCATATTCAAACAGTTTTACTAAAAATATCCAAAAGTAATTAGGTTTTTATGCAAATAAATCATGAATCCAAAAATTTTAATATGGCAACACTCTGCAACTAATAATAATATAAGCCCAACACTTTGCAACACTTATTTTACACTAAGGCTATCTCTCTTACTCTTTTGCTTTTATACAATCTATTTTTCACTCTTATTAGCTGCTCTCTTTAAACAAATTTACTCTACGCTTAATCGTTAGGCGTCTGTCATTTTATAACGAAATTTTCATCAACGCAAACAACTTGCAAAACAGCTGCGAACGCGAATTAAACGAAAATAATGAATTGTTAATCATCAACAGCCAATAAATAAGAATATTATTGGAAAAATTGTTAAAGAAAAGTATTTTAAATAAAATCCCATAGTTTTTTTTAGTAAAATAAACATAAATTTAAATAAAAAACGCCCTCAAAAGTTCTCTCTTAAAAACTTGCGATCATAATTTTGGTCACACAGTAAAACTAAAAAAAGAAAAGAAAAACTAGAAGGAAGAAAAAAAAACTGACGAATTGTTAAAAAGTAATCTTTTTTTGGATATTGTTGTGTCAATGGAAAAGAGCAGATAAAAGAAAAAAGAACAGTGGCAGTGAAAAATGTTTTAAAATAAGAAAAAAAAAAATAAACATTTGCTCAGTTTGTTGTTTTTTTTCATTTTTCTATTCGTACGTCGGTTTGCTCATCGCCGTTTTTTATTTTATTATTTTTTGTTTTAGTGGTGTTGGTGTTGTTTGTACGTGTGTAAGGAGAAAATATACGAAAAAAAAATAGACTCGAACTTGTTGCTTCAGTCATTCATTCATTATTTTTACGTGAGACATCAAGCAGGCGCTTTAACGTTAATACTTATGGTCTTAACCACCAGCAAACGACCTGACCTGCACTTATTTGGTGGAATACAAATATTGAATTTTTTTTATACAAAAATTTCGCCATTTTATTGCAAAAAAAGTGAGTGAGTAAAAGAATATGTGAACTTAATTTTTTTTTGTTGTGTTGTGTTGGAAAAAAAAGAGAATCAAGCAAATGGAAAATATTTTAAGAATTATAGGGAGAGCGTTTTTAATTGTTCAATTCAATTACCTGTGATTTTTAAACTTTTTGGAATGATTTCTTATGGTTTTCACTTTTTTTATTACTTCACGAATTTAAATAGCAAACACCACTTTTTATTGTAAATTCCGTAAAACACTTCCGCACACACACACATACACATGCAAAAATGGTAAATATAAAATAAAAATATATGGAAAAAGAGTGGCAAAAGTACGGGTGGTAAACATACACTCGCTTTATACAGCAAAGCAAAAACCATACAGTGTTGTATTTTGTAACCTTGAGTAAACAAACAACAGGATTGCCACTGTTCTATGCAATAAATTACTGTTATTGTCAACAAAATTGTAGCATAAGCATATAAAATAGCATTATCTGTGTTTATTTTTGTTGTTTTCATTTTAATTTTTGCTATTGTTGCTAAGGCAGTGGTTATTAATTTAATTTAAAACAAAGTTTAATTTTCCATAAGCGAAACAACCTTCAAAGCCTTATAATGTCTGTTTAATTTAATTGCTATCAATTTGCAAATACCACAAAAAACGAAAATGAAATATTTAAACAATTCAAGCTTTTTTAATTGTTGATGTAATTTATGTATTACTACTCTTGCTCGCTATATTTCAATGAATGCACTCTTCAAAACAGCTTTAAAGGTCAATACTTTATTATCGTGCTGTGCTTAAATAAGTTTTCGTTTTATAGGTATGTGCTATAAACATACACTTAGTTACAAAATTATACATGCATACAGACAAAATTCTACAGACGTTTGTGTTCTTCCATCCAATTTTTTTTTACAAAGCAGCAGTCTACAAATTTCCGGTATATCATTGGAAAGCACTGATTTCATTTTTTTTGTTTTATAAGCCATTCATAAGAATTTTTTGTTTACGTGCGAATTACACTGAAATCTTGATTTGACAGCTTGGATGACTTGAGTCATATGAATAGACGACTTTCAAGTCTTCTTAAGCGATTTTACTCAGCGGTCGACGATGTCGCCGTAGTCTAATAGGTAATGCGTTGGCTTATAAGTCGCGAGCCCTTGGTTAAAAACCCAGGTCAAACATCTCGGACAAGAGGAAATATGTAAAATATTTCTACGGCGACGACCTTCTGACAAAAACTCAGAGTAAATGAAATTGCCATTAAGAATCTATTCGTTCGTAGTCGGTCATGCCACTCGTGGATAAAGCTAAAACATACAGCATGGGTGGTGTGAGAACCTAGGTTATAATCCTAACTAAATGGTTGTAATGGCCAATTATTATTAAGTCAGCTAATTGACAGAGAACGTATACGTTCATTTCATTTTTGTAACTTTTCAAAACCAATTATTTTTCATTCATTTTATTATGCTTTGAAGTTTTCTTCAATGGTGTAAAGGCCACAACCATCTGTCGTAATATTTTTACTCTCACTTTTAATATGTGGATGTGATTTTGTAATACTTTCTCTTTAATTTTACGTATGAAAAGGTTTACCGTCTGAATTGGCCCTTTAGCGATATTATAATTTCTTTTAATTTCTATTTTTTTTTTTTTTTTTTTTTGTTTAAAATAAATTACGAAAATCTTAATGTTAAAAAAAAGGTGGAACGTATGTAAACTTTTGCTGCCTAGTATTAATGTATACTGGAAAAAAATATATCTTTTGGGTTATTTATAGGGGCTTATGATAAGAAAAACCCAACCCCTTTTTATAAATCCTTTATTTTGAATTAAAAAGTTCTTTAGTTTTGAATATGTTTTCCCCAATTAAATAGAATTTTATTTTGTATTTCTTGGAAACTGTAATGATATGCGTGGAAACGACGATTCATTATCTTAAAAATGTTTTTATGTTGTCAACAAAACAACATTTCTATTTAAATTTTATTTTCAACAACATATAGTTTTGAATATAAGTATATAACATGATGTATTCATAGATATATGATGATGACTACATACATACATATGTATGTGTGTTTGGTTTTTATCTTTAGATGTTAAAAATATCCAACAAAGTTTTTAGCGTCTTCGTCATTTTTTTTATGAGTTGTTCACACGTTTTTTCTTCTTTTTCTTGTTTTTAATCTGTATTGTATAATAATTTTATTTTATTTTATTTGTTTTCCTTGATTTTCTCGAAAACAAATCTTCTTTCTTCTCATTTCCAATGAAATATGTTAAGATATCAGCAAATAAAAATTCGTTTAGATCGTGTGATGAAATTTGGAAAGAATCGCAACCCTGCAGTCGATAACTTTTGAACAGCAAAACCATATTTTATTAGTATTACAGAAAACAATTGTTTTCAAAACATCACTTTGAGTAATAATTTGTTTATTTTAAATAAAATATCGTATAATATTGTTAAACTCGATAAAAAACAACGTTGGAATCTTTAATTGAAGCCAACAAATAGTTTGTATGACTCATCATGCATCATTTAACAATACAATATAATCATCATACAATGGCATGGAATCTCAATTGTACTGATTTAAATACATACATACATACAGGCACTGACATTTATATATAACTGCTATGTACATACATATACACACAGTTATGTTATTTACTTGATAATTGTGAACAGTATTCTAATTGTTTAAAATACAATATAATGTGGCTATAAAAGCAATAATAATTTATCGTATATATATACACACACATACACACATACACCCAATATAATAATAAATAAAAATCCGATACAAAAGCTTACAAAAAGAAAAATTAAAAACGAACGCTTTGAACAATAAACCGCTCGCTTTAAGCATTCTCAAGTTCAGCATGAGTAATTTATCATATAAATTCAGGCCCAAACCATGCATACATACACAAAGAGAGCAACGGGAGAGTATTGTGCTTTGATTGTCATTCAAAACTCTCCCCGAAATATATATTTTAAACAGCATTTCCTTAATCTAAAATAAAACAACAACAACAAGTAACGGTCAATAAAATTTAAATGCAAAATGCATTTAAATTGGGAAAGCAGAAAAGCAAGAAGAAGAGAAATTTAAATAAAAACAAACAACAATTCTTTATTAATTTTTCTGTATTAATTTGAATGCAACCAACTTTCACAAAAAAAAAAAAAAACGAAAAAAGTTAACTTCGAATGCCTTTGCGTTACTTTATTTTGTCTTCTTCGCTGTCCAATACTTTTTTTTAATGCGGAAGTAGTTCCGTTCTAACGGTTTTTAAAAAGCAACTTTTCTCTTTTATTTTTTTCTTTCCATGCAATTTGTTTTTCTCTTTTTTTCCATAACACAACGAACAAAACAACAACAAAAAAAATCCAAAAAAAGTTCACAAAACTTTTGTGACAAAATCAATTGAATTTCAAGTTTTTCTGTTTTTTTACGAAATTCGCATTTTTTCTCTTTTTTTCTCTTCCTTTTTCTTATTTACCACCAAAAAAAAAGGAAGTAAATTTGCAGCATATTTCTTAAGACACAATGGCCTCCTTAGCCACCAAAGAAGTTGGTGTTATTGATTCCGTTGAATTGGAACCATTTATACAGCCAAACAATAACAACAAGAATAATGAGCAGCAAGATAGTATAACAAACCCCACATCAACTACAACGACAACCACTGCCACCGTAACAATTATAAAACCGCATGCAACCACCTCATCGGCAGTTTCATTGGCATCGGATAACGAACACAATAACACAGAGCGCACACATTTAAATGCCTCACCCACGCCTATGCAAGCGGCAGTACCATCTACCTCACGACAATTATTTAAAGAGGCCGCCAATTTACATGGTGGCCATGATACAACAACATTTCTGCAGCAAGAAATTGGTCAACAGCAAAGACTCAAAAGCGCTTCATCCACTTTGGACAAAAGCGTTTCGCGTAACCCCTCATCGGCGGGTAAGCATGAAAAGAAAATTGGCCATCGCCGTGTAGACGATGAGGGCGAGGTAACTTATAAGAAAATTCAAAGTAAACAGATCATGGGTTCCATACAGCTGGGCATACAACATACCGTTGGCAGTTTGGCTTCAAAGCCCAAAAGAGATTTGCTTATGAATGATTTCTTTGAAATGGAAACGATATCATTTCCTCCCGATGGTTCTAGCCTAACGCCCGCCCATCACTACAGTGAGTTTCGTTTTAAGGTCTATGCCCCCATTGCATTTCGCTATTTCCGCGATTTGTTTGGCATTGCTCCGGATGACTTTCTCATGTCAATGTGTGCTGCTCCCTTGCGGCAACTGTCGAATCCTGGTGCTTCCGGTTCCATATTTTATTTAACCGATGATGATGAGTTCATAATCAAGACTGTACAGAAGAAAGAATGTGAATTTTTGCAAAAACTTTTACCCGGCTACTACATGAATCTGTCACAGAATCCTCGCACTTTGCTGCCCAAGTTCTTTGGCTTGTATTGCTTCCATTATAATGCCAAAAATGTACGTCTGGTAGCCATGAACAATCTATTGCCTTCGGATATAAAAATGCATGCGAAATATGATCTGAAAGGCTCTACATTCCGGCGAAAAGCTTCCAAGGCAGAAAGGCAAAAAGCAAGTCCCACCTATAAGGATTTAGATTTTATGGAACATCATCCGAATGGCATATTCTTAGAGACAGACAAATACAATGCACTGATGAAGACCATACAAAGGGATTGTATGGTTTTGGAAAGTTTCCAGATCATGGACTATTCATTGCTGGTGGGCATACATAACTTGGATTTGGCTGCCAAAGAGAAAAGAGAAGAACGCATACGTAATGCCCGGGCTAAGCTGCAAAGAGCCGATGATATACGTGAGGCTGATGAGCAGCCAGAAGCAGATCAAATATATAATGCTGCAGCTTCAAGTTCAGCAGCGGCTGGTACCGCTTTAAATCGTTCGCGTAGCATGAATAGACAACGTTTGGTGGCCCATTCAACGGCTATGGAATCCATAACTGCTGACATCGATACACCATTCGAAGAGGATGAAGATATACCAGCTGGCGGTATACCGGCACGTTCCGAAAATGATGAACGTTTAATACTTTACATTGGTATCATAGATATTTTGCAATCGTATCGTTTGGAGAAGAAACTGGAACACACGTTCAAATCGATTATTTATAATGGCGATACGGTATCGGTATGCCGGCCCTCTTTCTATGCACAACGCTTTCAAAGTTTCATGGGCAAGACAGTGTTCAAGAAGACGCCAACGTTTCCTTTGAAACATTCACCGTCCAAACGCAAGACATCAACATCCACCATGCGTACACCGCAAAGAACACCCTCCCAAAGTATATCTTCAAACATACGGCCGCCTTTAATGTCTGGCTCATCAACGCCACCGCCTGCTTTCGATGACATTTCGGAAGAAGACATTACAGCCAATTCCTCCTCAGGCTTAAGGTTTTCGACTTTATCGCAAAGGAATCTTGTACCACAGAGATCGTATATGTCTTCGCATCGCAGCACATTGGGCAGTACTACGGACGACTATAGTGATGATGATTTAGAATCGGCCAGCGGTAGTGTACGTTCACCGATGCAAAGGAAAAAAGGTCAGCTACACTTATCGAAAACAAATGTACAGGTCACTACCATTGGATGCATAGAGGATGATCCAACGGCAGTGCAACAACACTCTGATCATAAACAATCTGATGAGGGCATTGAACAAGATGTTGAAGGCAAACGAATTGTAACCACAAAATCCACGGTGATATCGTCGACACAAGAACAAATGTACACCTCCACGTTGGTGGTGAATGATGTTAGGTGATCACGAATAATTGTTTGATTTTGTGTCTCCATGTTTTTATTTCTCATTTTGTTGTAATCCCTCTACCCCGCCCCGCCCCCGTACATACAAACATACCTACATAGATACATACTTATATACTAGATAGTGGATATTTAATAGTTTATTTTGTATTTTAATGAACTAAACATTTACAAATGCTTTATGTTTTACGCTGTGGATTTCTATGGCAAGCAAGATCATAAATCAAATGAATATTAAACAGAAAAAAAAGAAAAGAAAATCTTTCTTCTTTTAGATTGTTACAGGAAATGTTGGTTTTTTTTCATTAATTACAGCAGCTTCATGAAAAACTTTCTTTTCTTTAGCTTGTACAGGCAAAAGTAAAGAGTGTAACAAAGGAGTTGTTTGCAATACAATACAATACTAGAATATTTTAACAATCTACAGTTTTAGTTACATCGACCCTCCTCCTACCCTTTCAAGCAACCAACCGCCCTTATAGAACCAGCCAACTCTAGAAACTGTTACTGTTGTAAACCATGCTATGGTTTCTCTCTCTGTCTCTGTATTATTTATTATAGTATGATTATGATTATATTTTGTTTTTGTTTTTCATTTGTTCCTTTTTTTGTATTATTTTTTTGTTTTTGTTTTAAGTTTAGTTTTAATTTAGAAAAAACGTAACGATTTGTTGGTAATTAATGTTAGGAGCGGTGGTTGGTTGGTTGTTCTGTTCTGTTCTGTTCTGTTCAAATCAAATGCAACGTATAAAGCAACAGTATTTTCTTAATATTTTAATTAAAACAAGAAGAATAGAAACAAAAGAAGCGATTTATTAAAACTCAAACAATACAAAAATAGTTACATTTTAAATAATCAGGGATATTATTTCTGTATTTTTGTTTATTTTTTGTTTTTAGGAAATTGGTTTAAAAGTTTTATTTTGAAAATAAAGCTGTAGGAAATATCGAAAGAAAAGTAAATTTTATGTTTTTTATCTCTACTTATTATATGTATATGCATTATTATATTTATTTTTATTTTTATATAAAACATGGTCCGTAAGGGGCCATGTGCATTAAAAAAATTTTTTTTCTTTGATTCAATTTGTCTTTCTTTATTGTGCTTTAACAACAATTTGTATGTAAATTTATAGACTAAAACTAAAATCAAAAATCATATCAAAACGACTTACAATACATACATACATACTATATACTATTTAATTGTATAAAATACTACTAAAAAACAAAAACAAAATGATAATTGTAATTTATATAAGCTGATACTATTAATTTAGTATGTATTTAACAATAATAACAATAAAAAAAAATTATTTGTAAAAAAAAAACAAAACAAAAAAACATTAACGAAATTATTGATTGTGTCTTATTTATTTATTTTTTTTTTTTAATTTAATTTATTAAAGTATTTAAAGTCCAGTCACTAAGCAAAAAAGAAAAAGAATTAAAAACAAAAATTATTTAAAAAATATTCTTTTCACTTGATACTGCCGTTGCAATACATATTGTTTATTGCTGTTGTTTTTCTATATTCAAATATATTCCACATATGCCAGCTTTAAAATATTCTTTTTTTTTCCAAATGCATAAAGGAAATTCAACACAATCTAACGGAAATTAATAACAACAACAGCAATAGCAACAAAAACAATTCAAATTTATTTAAAAAAACATATTGTGTTGTTGGTTTTTATATGTAGAAAAAAAGTTTTCAAAAACAATTAGAAAAACATTAAAGCTGTTAGAAAGCATTCGATAATGCATACATACGAGGTTAGGTTTTAAATTTGGAAAAGCTAAGGGGGGTTACTCTCTATTGCGATGTGAAAAGAAAATGGTACGTAATCGAATAATTGGTACTCTTTATTGCGCTTTCGTATCTTACACATTCCCTTGCGCAAATCTGGCATCATTTTTAACTAATTTTGCGTAAGCGATACAGAGTACCAAATTGTACTTTTAACGCATTTGGCTTACGCATCGCAATAGACAGTAACCCCCAAGGTAAAGACAGAGTTCGATCCTATGAACTCACATTGTAATACCGCTAATAATCTATTCCGTCATTCAACAACAACTTTTGGCGAGCATTTCTAAACTATCACCATAGTTTTATGATGTTGTGGTTTGAATCCAAATCACCTTTGGCTAGATACGTTCTGTAAATATTGGGTTCCCAAATCTCGAACAATAACAGAAGACGTTCTGTCTCCTCCTTGAAGTTGCCGTGGTCTAGTAGGTAGTGTGTTGGCTTATTAGACGTGAGGCCTGGGTTCAGACCCCAGGTTAGGCATCTCCAACTGAACGAAATATGAAAAAATATTTTTTTGGCGACTTCCTCTCAGCAGATTTCTAGCAAAGACTCTGAGAGTAAATAAAATTGCCATGATAAGTTTCTCAAAAATCTGTCGTTCTGAGATGACTACTCAGGTCCCGCCACTCATGTATAAAAATTAACGCACACAACATAAGTGGTGTGAGAAACTAGGTCGTAATCCTGACTAAAGGGTTGTAATACCAATTATATATGTTCTGTCTCCTCCTCTACTTCTTAGCCACTGCAGCTCTTGCAGAATCCATTGTTAGGCATTCTGAATATCCAGACATTTATATCCAGGTGTTAGGGTCCCACTCTAGTCGCTATGAAGTTTCTAAAATGGATTCTTTGCAGATTTTATTTCACATACATCCGTAACGCACAACATTTTTCTGATTACCACAGTATTCCGTTCATTATTCCATCTTTCCTTGGCAATATGAGTTAAAGTTTATGAAATGAGTTAAGCTGCTCCAAGAGCTTTTTCTAGATTTGCTTTTTACGTGTTGATAACAGTCGTATCTCACCTCAGAAGGTATAATTTTTCTACACTGTTCTTGGAGAATCGTGTGTTACGGTTTCTGGAACCTAGAGGTATCTATTCTACTACCATCTCTGTGACACTACTAGTCAGATGGCTTTTAAATTCCAGAGATTGATGATAGTTTTGCATCTGAATATGATGCTGAGCGAACCACAAAGTTCTGAATTGGTTCGACACAAACTAAGTTTAATTTGCGTAGACTTTATACAGGCATTGAGTATTCGAAACTGGATCCGTCTGTGTACTACTTGCAATACCAGGAATACCAATCTCACTCTGGTGAGTCCGCTGTCTCTGTACTGTCTAACTAGTGGAATCAATTTACGCATTTGACTGGTTGGCATTGATTGTAACATGATGTTCTCTGTAATAACTTTGCTTATCCTTTTCATTTTTGTTTTCTTGTCGTGCAAAGACGCAAAAGTATTGTAAGGATACGATTAATTGCGGTGCCCTTAATCTATACCCCAAGAATGTTTGCTGCTTTCCTGTTTTCATCACAAATTTTTGGATGTTGTTCGATGTTAGTAAAGTTAACTTGTCCTAATATTTTATTCTCTTCATCACAGAATCTACATAAAGGTCTTGAGATGTGCTTTTTGAGACTATAAAGCCACTGCTAGGTGGTTTGATGCTTAACTCAAATCTGTTCTCATTGTAATTATACAATGTTTCGATTCTCTCAAATTCATTTGTCTTGAGAAGGGTCTCTGCTTCCAGCCATCTTCCATTTTATCGAGTATTCCCCTTCCAAATTTCTCTCCCCCACTCTACAGAAAGCTTCAGAGTTTATCAGCGTTGAGAGCCTCGCAAACTTATCTGCCTGCTTATATCCGTTGATTTCCACATGTCATGGTATCCAAGAGAGGATAACTATTTGCACTGCCTAGCTAATACAGCAATCCTATACTATTCTCGAGATAACTTCATACGAGCCGTGTGCTTAGTGCCCATACTTTATATTTCCTGCGCAAGCTTATGGAATAGAAAAAAAATCCACAATTGGCTTAAAAGAAAATCTTGGTTTGATAAGAAAATGGACCAGTTCCGACATGCCCTATTGCGATTTATTTATAGTGGCTTGGAGGAGTGCCTTTTATATTGCGCTGGCCAAGGTCATCATAACGTAGAGACAGGTAGCTATTTAAAAAAGCTAGGCAGATAGTTCTTGCTGTAACCAGTGCATCGGAAAGATTATGTTGACAAATAAAGAAAGGCTTTAGGTTAGGTTAGGTGGACGTGTGCTTGTCAATTAAGACAAGTACAGTACCCGGAGTTCGAATTGACCCATTGTACAACGTCCTAGTTTCTCACACCACTTATGTTGTGTGTGTTAATTTTATACATGAGTGGTGGCACCTACAGTTTAAAGTCGACTCCGAACGACAGATTTTTGGGAAACTTTTTCATGGCAATTTTTATTTACTCTCAGAGTTTTTGCCAGAAATCTGCTGAGAGGAAGTCGCCGAAAAAATACTTCTTGTATTTTGTCTTGATGTCTGGCCTGGGTCTTGAACACTGGCTTTACGTCTAATAAGCCAACAGACTACCTACTAGACTACGACGACTTCTATCCACATCCCCTATTGCGATTTATTTATAATGCCTTGGAGGAGCTTTTATATTGCACTGGCCAAGGTCATCATAACATTGTAGTAAGTTGTTCAACTAATATAGAGACAGATAGGTCCGGTTGATAGCTATTTAAAAAAAGCTAGGCAGTTAGGTCTTGCTATAACCAGCGCATCGGAAAGGTTATGTTGAGAAACAAAGAAAGGCTTTGTTGTTTTGAATTTAAAGAGATTCATCACGGCTAGAAGCTAGGCCGTAATCCTGACTGAAGACTGAAATGTCTACTCTCTTCTTCACTTCTGTGTTCTCTCTTTACTCTCTGAGGACTATCACTCGCACTTTCATTGCCGTTTTCTAACACAGCAAAAGTGCTGACAATTTACCTTTCTGGTTCATCTATCTTTGGAAGCTAACCTAACCTAATCTATTATGTTTTCTTTGTTAGGCTGTTGAATTATGATACTACCCTCGTATATACAAGTACATACATATAATGGATGATATTTTAATAATTCATTTGAGAATAACCACGACGCAAACAAACCGGGCATTAATATATGAATTGTATGAAATCTAATGATGAGAGGAGTTCTTTTAAAACTATTGTGGCATAGAAAGGCACATTTAATGGTTAATGGTTTAATGAGAAAAGAAACGAGCAATAAAACGAAATAGAATAGAATGGAATGAAAAATGCAAAACTCCTAAACACTAGACTTACTTAAAAAAAAAGGGCACATCTGTGTTACGAGTAGAAAACAAGAGAATAAAAGAAAGGAAATTCTCCAAAAAAAGAAAAAATAGAGTAAGTTCCTCTTAATGCTCGTAATACTTCAATTACTTGAAAATCTTTTTAACAGCATTACGGTTTACATTTGCAAAACTAAATTGTTCCTGATTAGTGCTTTAAAAGACGAAGAAAAAGAGAGAATAACGAACGTAAAGTGAAGTAAAACGGCAAAAATCCAGCATAATTTTTATGGCAATGTAAAGATACTTACAATAACAACAACAACAATTTATTTATGCTACTGGGCTACTAACGAGAACTTTTTAAAACCCACTAATGGCAACGAATAGTGTTCACTATCAGTATCAGTATCATCATCATCCGAGTAGTTGGATACTTAAACATTAAAACGGGAATAATAAAGATACACTAAACATTTCAAAACAGCTGCTATTGGGTGGCAGAGTGTGGTTGTTCTTGGAAAGTCAAATCCGTAAACAAGTTTCCTTTTGGAGTCTCATTTTTTTTTGCTGTTTATGCTCTTGAACAAATAATAATCCTTCGTTGCACAGCGTTAGAGTTTAACAAGGATGAAAATAGCAACAACAATAACAACAACAACAAAAAATATTCACACTTTAACTACCAACTATTTTATGGAAAATTGCAAAAATATTCCACAAGTACTTGCAGTTGTAGTAACAAGTATCGTATCATCGTTGTATTGTCATGTTTTACCGTTTTTTTTCATTCTTTCTTTCTTTCCTTCCTTTTTTTCCGTTCGTTATGTTCTAAACTTTATTTCTTTAAATATTTTTGCTTACAGAGATTTATATACCCTTCAACCTAAAAGTGATTGCAAGATGCCTTTTCAACGTAGTTACAGTAAAGTGTGGTGGGGATCCGATGATAATCACATGCCCGCCATGAATCCAGCCAACCAGCACTTGTTTAACTCAAATCCAATAAGTTTAACAAGTGGTGGCCTGTATTCGTATTTTAGTCAACAGGCTTCATCACAAGCTCAACCCCAGCACCAGCAGCAGCAGCAGCAACAACACAGGCAACCATTTTTCTATTATCATCAGCCGCAACAGCAACAGTTTGGTGGCAGTGCTTATCACTCTTTGGACTTGAATCAGTACAAGTCTTATGGTGGCAACTTGTCGCGCATACAAGAGGTTGAAGATGAACACAATATTTCGAAATTATCCTGGGAGAAGCATGATAGTCCCGGCAGTTTAAGATCTCAGGTAAGTCCTTAAGCTTAAGAACAAGCATAAACATTTAAAACTTTCCCTTCATTTTCGTATAGGATTCGGGTTTCTCTGACAATGATGAGTTCCATAGTTTACGCAGCTTAAGTGGCCGCTCTTCAAAGGCATCAACACCGAGTAGTAAATCCAATCGAAGTGCAAAAAGTGATATGGACTCGCCTAACTCAACGCATACAGTGGCAACACCGCCCACAGTTATTAGGCGCACGGGCAATTCCGAATTTTATGCCCCCTTAGTTAATGTCTCACGGCGTATTTCTTTCTCCTCGGCAACCTCAACTCCCAACAAACAAACGCCGCCTTCTAAAGAGTATGATGAAGGCACATCCCTTTTGGATAAATTGGACAGCATGCAACTGTTAACAGAGTCGCCTGTAGCCAAGAAACTGGATTTCAATGACTGCAATGCTACGCAAAGCAGTGATGCTAACTCGCCCATAAAAGGTCACAATCCACGTGTAAAGAAACGCCGTAAGGTACAACGTAAACCCACCTCGCCTTTGTCGCCTGCTTACAAACGTTGGCAAAAACTTAATGATCAAATGGAAGAGGAGGAGGAGGAGGAGAATCAGAATCAGAATCAGAATCAAGACAAGGAATTGAATTCTTCTGTCAGCAACAAGGAATACAATAATGAAACTGTTTATTTGGGTGCTGGAACACCCACATGCTGTACACCACCGCCACCCTATAACAATGAAACCGTTATATTAGGTGGCAACAATAGCTCTTTAAATTTAGATTCGCATGTGATATCACCTTTGCGCTTGGAAACTAGATTTAGTGGCAATACCAGCACACCCAAACTCTTGAAAGCAACAAACACTCACGCTTGTACATTACCGCCCTTGTACTCCTTTAATGTATACGACAATACCCTGCTAAATGGCCACACTGAGGATATACAACACTGGCTAGATGATCTGCGCATGTCTTATGATCATGAGGTAATGTCAACACTGCAAACGAAATCCATAGCCCAGGAGGCATTTAAAAATCTACAAATTACCACAAATACGGTGGCGAAATTCATAAGGCAACTGCAACAGAAGGCATTACCTTTGCAGACGGCTTTTGAGAAAGTCGAACGCATGCTAAGCGGTGTACATGATGTTAGCCTAAGCGAAGCCATAACAAGTTCCTTGCAGCTGTTGAATCATGTTCAGGAGTTTACTTATGTTTTAGAACGCCGTTCAGTGTTCTTTGCCGATTCCCGTTTAGAACGCAAACGCTATGAAGATTACTTGGATCAAATACGCATGGTGAACAAGGATACACGCTACTCATTGGACAATCAGCATTACATCAATCTCGAGTCTTTGTTGGAAGACTTGCAGCTATTGAAGCGTATACTGCTGATTAGCATACAACAGGTATATGAGAAGCTGGTCAGAATTCTGGTGCTAAGCATTGAAAATGGACGCTGTGATTTAATGTTAAAGGCCAACATCAATATGATTGCCACTTTAATGAACATTGATTATGATGGCTTTGCCTCTCTGACCAATGCATTTGTGCAAACGGAGGCTGTACGAACTTTGCTGGTGGTTTGTTTGGATCACAAGTTGAGTTCAGTAAGAGCTCAAGCCCTGAGGGCCTTGGCCACGATATGTTGTGCTCCCGAACCTATAGCTCAGCTGGGAGCTTGTGGTGGTGTTGAAATTATACGCGATATTTTGCAAGTAAGTGGTGCGAAGAAACCTCAAAATGACGTACAACGTGGCGATATGGAGAAAAGAGAAGCTGTTTCATTGCTGACACAAATCACAGCTGCCTGGCATGGTCCCGAACATAAAGTCAGTGGCATTAAGGCTTGTGTAGAAGCCATTGTAGAGGGCTTGACCCAACTGTTGGTCTTTACGGAATGCTGTCAAACTCTGTTGCTGTGCACAGCAGCTTTAAATAATTTATCGCGTATGGAAATCACTTCACATTATTCCATCATGTCTCACGAAACCATTTTCAAATTGATTACCACCATGGAGGAGCGTGATAAGGGCATTACGGTGTTTCTTTATGTAAGTATCTCTTGTGGTTATTTGATAAATCAGCAATTTTATTGAGAGCATCGCAAATGCTCTCCCTTAAACTGAAATTGACTCGTTGCAAAGCTCTATAAAATATCAGGAAATTTATTTCGCCATTAATTTTTTTTGTTTTTTTTTTGTTCTTTTCAAACCTTAAGAACAATTTGGTTTTGGCCATTTCAGTTAACTTCAAGGATATTAAAAAAAATTCTTAAATTTCCTTAACCCTTGGGGGGGGGAGGGTTGGCAAGAAATAAACAGACTAACCCTGTTTAATAATAATAAAGTTTCATCAGCATGTTTTTTTTCTTTTTATTTTTATTTTTATTACAGGAACAAATCGCTGCCATGCTGTACAATATGTCATTGAATAAGAAATGCCACAGCCATTTGGCCAATGCCGGTATCATAAATTTCATCACGTATGCATACGAAACGGAATTCTACAAGAGCTACAATTCACGTGGCGAAAGCGAAGCCCAAAAACGTTGCATCAAAACAATACTGCACACATTGACACGTTTGGTAAAGGATTCCGTTCTCGGCATGGAGTTGCTAGAGCAACAGAAACATTTGCCATCTTCTTTAGGTTTAAAGTTGAATACAACTCAGGATGCAAATACGAATACAAGTCGTGATATTTCTTTAGTTGTACAGCAGCTATTAGACGAGGCAAAACATTACCGGCATGAGCAATTACAACAACATTATGGCCGGGAAAATCAAGAAAATCATGGGAAAAAAACGAAATTGCAACTACAACGACAGGAAAGTTATGTTTAACATGCATACACAAACGTACACTCCTTATATACTTATGTTTATGCCTTTAACACTGGGATACTTTGGTATTCTTTAAATGAAGAAAAGATGCTGAAAACCAACAGCAACAAACAGAAGAAGAAAGTAACTTACCTTTACATTTGCATTCTTTTTAACGTGGTTTTTTGTCATATTGTACTCAGCACTGTGTCCAGCCCAGTCAGCCCAGCTCAGTTGGTGTATCTTAAAGTCAATGGCAGAACATCACGTTCAAGTCAGCCACGTTTAAGCATTTATTTAAACGTGCATAGAAAGTCATACGAAAAGTTGGAAACGCTTCTTCATTTTCCTCTTTAACTGCTTTCGCTCTCTCGCTCTCTCTCTCTCTCTCTCTCTCTCTGTTGCTTTACTGTTACACATGAGAACATTTAAGGTTCAATTACACCAGAAAGAAAAAACTTTTCTTTCCTTTTGTTTCGCTTTTTTCTCTTTTTCTTTTATTTTGTAAAAAAAAACGAAGACGAGAAGCAGAAAAAATGCAATAAAATAAGCTTTACAAAGAGAAATTCAATAATGAAACAAAGCAAGAGCAGAGCCATATACAAAGTTAGAGTCGAGCCTGTGTAGCCAGTTAAATAAGGAGTAGAATTAAAGAAAACCAGCCGCAAAAAGCAGGATAACAGCCAATGCAAGCATATGTACAGATGCATATACACACACTTAAACATTCCTTAAGGTCTTGACAATTTATTAAATTTAATAAGTTTTTGATTCAACGGCCTTTTAAAGGAAACACCAACCAACCAACCAACCACCAATCTAAAGCAAAAATCCCCAAAAGAAATTCTACCAAAAAAAAAAAAAAAATGGGTTCATCTACCATTTTTTTCATTTTTATTATTTTTTTAATAAAAATTATTTGTAAGAAAATAAAAAAAAAACGTTAACAAATATAGTCAATTTTGTGCCAAATATATATTTTAAGTTCTTTGTTTATTTTGAACAATTTCATCTGCATAAAAATAAACCACAAAATAAAATTATTTTATTGTAAAATAAACGAATAAATTTGCTTTAAAATAAAAATATTAAAAAAAAATAAATAAAAAATTAAAATAAAATCAAGTAAAATTTTTTAAAAATTTTCTGTAATGGAAATGTAAATATTTATTATTAAAATAAAAATAAATATAAGAATAAAAATTGTATAAAATTTATATTTAAAACCCAAAAAAAAAAAATTATTTTCAAGTAAATATTGTTTTTTATTTTTATATGCAACTGGCCATTACCAATGCAGCAGGTATGAAAATAATAAAAAAAAACAACAACATACCATACAAAATTATTTTGAATAAGAAAATAATACTATGGGTATGCACGTTTAGTGGAGGAATATACAGTGCACAGCAAAAGTCTTAGTACGGCAATATATTTTAGTAATTTCATGAATTTTAGCCAATAGTTTGTATAAAAATTTATAGTTTATATATTTTATTTTATTAATTTACGAGTATTTCTGTTTTATTATAAAACAAACAATTTTTTAATGTTTTTCATAAAACAAGAGAAAAATTAGGAAAATTTTCAGATGACTCCATAGATACCCTGAGTAAATTTAAAATTTAAAGGCCTAATATTGTATTTAATAGAATATCCCTTAAGGTCAAGCACCGCATTTAGCCCATTTGGAATTGAATGTACAAGTTTTGTTTAGTGTTTTCTGGTCTGGAAAGTCGTCGTGGTCTAGTAGGTAGTGTGTTGGCTTATTAGACGTAAAGCCAGGGATCGAGCCCCAGGCCAGACATCAAGACAAAAATACAAAAAGTATTTCTTCGGCGACTTCCTATCAGCAGATTTCTGCCAAAAACTCTGAGAGAAAATAAAAAATTGCCATGAAAAGTTTCTCAAAAATCTGTCGTTCGGAGTCGAATTTAAACTGTAGGTCCCGCCACTCATGTATAAAATTAACACACACAACATAAGTGGTGTGAAAAACTAGGTCGTAATCCTGACTGAAGGGTTGTAATGACCAATTATGTATGTATGTTTTCTGGTGGCACCATGAGCAAGTTTTTCGGTTGACTTTCGTATGAGGTTTAGCGTTTACGTAATCGTTCTTTGAAATGATCTACCAAATACTCATTTGAAATCATATCGGGACTTTGTGCAAGAGTATTAAGCCTGTGGGGACTTTTTTTGTTAAAGTATATTGCCGTACTAAGACTTTTACTGTCCACTGTATGTATAAATCAGAGATCTGCAATGAGTATTCAAAAATATAAGTAGAATCGAATCATACTCATAATTTCTGATACTTGTACACCTCCATACGTATGTATTTTAATATCATGCAACCTCTACTCATATTAAAAGTTTGAAGTATGATGTTATTGATTTCGACTCTACATAACTCAACATATACACGAAGCACAAAATAAGTATGATTCGTGTACGAACAATAAAATACTCTCTAGAAGGTTGTGTGTTTTTTCTGCTGGCTGCGCTGTTTTTTTGCTTATGCGTCTTTTTGTAAATGCAACAACAACTAAGATTGTAAATTTTAATGAATGATTCGAATCATTTGTAAGTATTATTAGAAGTATTTTTCTAAAGTTATGAATCTAAATGTGTATGCTTATGAATCAAACATATTTCGAATGGTATGAGTTTGATGTCAATGTTGTACTCATACTCATTGCAACATGTACTTATAAATCAACGTTGTAGTGAGTAGGAATGAATCACAGTACATAGTTAAATTTCAATATTGTTGACTCACTTATATTCAAAATTTCCTGAGTACTCATGAGTAGTGAAAAAACGATTCATTGCTGATCTTTGGTATGCACGTTTAGTGGGGTAGTGCATTCATTCAAAATAAAATAAAAAGGCTCAGTCATTTGTTTTTTTCTTCAACCAATACTCAGGGAGTGGCCCGTACTCAGGCAATACCTTGTGTTGAATCTTCGAAAATCGATTTTGGGATAGAGCAACGAGTGTTTATGGATATTAGTTTTGCATTTCTTTCGATTATAAGTGTTCCAAGTGTTCCACATATGCATAGAGAAGCTGAAAACCAATCACGAACGATGGGTTCTACGAGAAACACGCGTACTACGTTCTAAACCTAGCTAAAAGATTGTAAAGAACAATTGATGAAGTATTTAAGAAGTATTTAAGAAGATCAAGAGCTTATGAGTACTTAAGCAACATTGGATTGTTCAAGCATTCAAATTGACTCTACTTACACGACCCCATTCTAAAATTGACTGTAAGTCAGATAAGATTGAGTTCTTCATTATTAAGTCTTACTTTTGTAAAAGTGTTAAAGGGATTGGTTCATATTTCAGAGAGTTTCACCAACATGTTACCACTAGAACGTGCATTATGGAAACCATATTACCGGGGATTATGAAGTACGTCGCGGTTATAGCAATGCATGCTGGTTTGAAATTTGTTCTTTCTGTCCAAGCAATGGCCTAATACGTCATAACTGGACTGACTATCATGATTAGAAGCAATAAAGCAGACACCAACCATGTTATATAATGAAAAAGTAATTCCTTCCCTTCATCAATTTCATATTTGCCTCATAATAATAAATAAAAAAGAAAAGAAATGAAGTATTTTTCTTGTTCGCTTTAGCTAGATGCCATAGTTTATTTATTTCTGTTAAGTATGCCGAATGAAAAGCTCCAAATAATTTATAAAATAATGCAGCATTTTAAGGTAATATTCCTCTGCCTGGAATTATGAAATTTGCCAAAAACAAAAAGAAAATAAAAAAAATTACCCGGAAATTTTATAGTATAGAGTAGAGAATGTAATCTAAAAATAAAAAAGAGAAAGAAAGAGACACGCAAACTAAGTACACTTGTATGTCACTTAAAATAAAATGTAATTTGTATGTTTTTTTTGGCATTTTCATTAATCATGCCTACTAGAGGAGTATTTAATTTAAAATTTTCATGCCGGTGAGACCAGAAACAACAATTGTTACCCACACACAAGCACACACTGGCATATCACAGCCTAGAATGAAACAATACAAATTGCATGAATGACTGAGTGAATGAACGAACAAATGAATGAAACAAAATGTGTGTGTATGTGTGTGTATGTGTATATATAAAAGAGCAAATCCCAAACAGAGAATATTGTTATAATTTTTGACAAAATTTTGCCACCACCACGACCACCACCTGGGGTTGCTTGTCAAATTCATACACGTACACACATGCCTATTGAAATGAAGAAAACTTTTCTCATCATCATCATCGAGAGAGAGTAACAAAACAACGGCAATAACAACAACAACAACAACAAAAAGTATTTGTTTTTTTTGGTTCCTGCATTCACTCATCGTTTCAGCCAAATGTGGCAAGTTTTTTTGTGTTTGTTTGTGTAAGTTTCGTTTTACATTTCCTTTTTGAAATGTAAAGCCTAAAGTTATGCTGTATTATTTTGTAAAGCAGTATTATTGTATTGTACTATGTTTTGGTTTCATGCTTACACACACTTATACACTCAAACAAACTTATACATTCAAAATAAAAGAAATGAGAGGAGCAAACAAAAAAAAAAATGAAACAAAACAATTTGTTGCTTATGTGTACACAATTTATTTTGTTTCCATTCACTCAGTCAGTCAGTCAGGCAGTCATTCATTCAGGAATTCTTTCAGTCACTCATTTAGTCAGTCATTCATTCGTTTATGCGAAAGAGTAGTAAGAAAATATAAACTCTCTGGCATAATTTAATTTCGTCAAGTCTGTCGACCCATTCCAATCCCCTAAGAAACTTGGACAAACATTTTGGTCATAGGTTAGTGTGTGTACCTTTCCCCAAAAGAGCATACTCACATGTACTCGTACATGAGTTTGTTTTACATTCTCATTTTAGGCCTTCATTTGTTAGATTTATTATTGTTGTTGTTGTTGTTATTTTTTTTTATATATTTTTGTTTGTTTTTTTCTTCTTTCATTTTATTTAAATGCCTTGTCCGTTTCTGTTATTATTGTTGTATGTTTATCACGTACATCATCAGCATCAGTTGTAAGAGTTCGCGTTTTATTTTCGCTTGCTTTCTGTTCCATTTTTCTTTTCCTTTTTCTTTCTTTCTTTCTACGTTTTTTCGTTACGTGTCAATATCTCCGAATACCAACCATTTGGGGCCATTCGAACTCATGAGGCTTTTAGGAGACGGTCAACTTGTCAGTCAGCTGGTTACGGTTGAGCACGTCCTTAAGTCCTTAAAAAGTATTTTACTCCCACGATATAAAAATACAAAAAAAAAAAAAAAATAACACGGAAACATTTGTTGTTTGTTGTATTTGTCAACACTTTAAAAATTTTTTTTTTAAAAATTTTTTTTTTCATGATTTTATGGGAATGAATTTTAATGGCAAGTTGCCATTAAAATCAATATCCTTTAAGGATTCCATTAATACAAGGCTAATAAATGTTTTTTTTTTATTGGCCTTTAATAGGTAAATTTAAAAATGTAGTATCGAAAACAGTTTGAATTGTGCAAAACAGTTTGAAACTCACTGTCTCACTGTTTTTAACGATAAGATAAGCGTTATCCTTAAGGATATTTTCCATGCCACTTGACAAGGAAAAAAAACGATTTCAAAAGTTAGGATATGATTTCGATGAACGTTTTATCACATCAGCCATACTTACTTACTTAATTGGTCCTTATAACCCTTTAGTCAGGATTACCACCTAACTTGTCACACCACCCTTGAGTGGCAGAATCTACAGATTAAAGTTGGTTCTGAAGTACAGATTTTGAGAAACTTTTCATGACAATTTTATTTACTTTCAGATTTTTTGCCAGAAGACTGCTGAAAGGAAGTCACCGAAAGGTTTTATTCGAGATGACTGAGCTGTGATTTGAGCCATGGGTTTGCGTCTACACTACATATTATATATTTACTTATTTATTTATTTATTTATTTATTACAATACAATTACAAATTATATTTTAATTATATACGAGCGGAGTAACTTGACCATATGCTCGGTGTAGTGTCACAGACCAGAGTCTCTGGTGGGAATCGAACCCAAGACCCTCACGCTAATAGTCTAGCACACTACCCACCAGATTAACAGGGCACCCAAACTACATATTAGAATATGTTTGAATATAAAAATTAACGCGCACAACATGGGTAGTGTGAGAAGCGAGACAGTAATCCTTACTAAAGTGTTGTAATGACCAACTGAGTAAGTAAATAAGTGTGGTGTGAGACATAATTGGTCATTACAACCCTTTAGCCAAGATTACAACCTAGTTTCTCACACCACTTATGTTGTGTGTGTTAATTTTATACATGAGTGGCGTGACCTACAGTTTAAAGCCGATTCCGAACGACAGATTTTTTGAGAAACTTTCCTTGGCAATTTCATTTAGTCTCAGAGTATTTGCCAGAAATCTGCTGAGAGGAAGTCGCCGAAGAAATATTTCGTTTATATTTTACTTCTGATGTGTGACCTGGGGGTTTGAATTCGGGCCTTACGTCTGATAAGAAAACACACTACCTACTAGACCATGACGATTCTGTATTGGATGGCTTAAATAAAGTAGATGGAAACGAAAGACTGGTTTTAAATATTCTTGGCGTAATGTTTTTGGTGGCATTTTCTTCTCCCCTTATGAATAAATGGAGCATCAATATTTCTGATGCCTTCTGTAGAGGCCTTATGTTTCAGTAGAGCATCAATATTTCTGATACCTTCTGTTGAGGCGTTTTTAATTTTGCCGGAATAAGTTATGTTGTAGGCACAAGAGCGGAGTGGACATTCTGTTTGATAAGCCGCTTTTTCTTTTCGTTGTAGCATTATTGACAGACATTTCCATTTGATGAGCTCGACTAACCGCTTAACACCACAATTCTAACTCGAATACTCGCGACTTAGCTTGTATGCACGTTTGGTACACAATTCCATAAATACTGTGCTTTGCCTTACAATTGCGTTTCATGTTCTATTTGATATCAGATCGGCTGCCTTCCAAAATGTTAGTTGCTTTGTGTTTGAACAAAGTACCGTGTTTCATAATGCCGCTGTACAAAATATATACAATGTATTCGACTTCAAAACCTCGTCAATGTGTATTTTTAACGCAGTCAAAAAGCAATCAGGCATCGGATTTATAGTTGATGCATTGTTTGGTTACTTTGCATATCTACATAGTTTATATACAGTAGTAGAACTGCATACAAACTTTGTATTGATACATTTTGGAAGGCAGCCATCCACATGTTCCACGGGTTTTAAACAAGCAATTGGTGTTGTTGATGTCAATGCTTTCTCTATACCATGCGGGGTCAGTGGTACATCGAGTACGTTGACTAATTTGCCTTTATATAGATTGCAAGACAATTTAATTTCAGGTCTTTGACCAGTCTTTCTAAATGTCATTTTATGTGGTGAAGAGAGAGACTTTTCCATTTAAAAATTTGGTTTTCTCACCCATTACTCACAATAATTCATTAGCAATTCCTGTTAATTGCAAAACCACAAAATCTACAACACAAAATACAATTTTTGTTGCATGTTTATACGGTTAAAATCTCATTAATAATGTTTAAATTGTTTATGTGCTCATACATACATATATGCATGTATGTATGTACGTATCCATATGTAATTGTATGAGTGTTTATTACTGTTATTTTAATGCCATAATTGTGGTTTTTGTCTCTTTACGTACGTACGTATATACTTTATACGTGTAAATGTTAAAGAGTAAGAGTTAACATCTTTTACGCTCTTATGTTGTGCTGTGTTGTATTGTTTATCTGTGTCTGTGGTTTCAACAGTAATTGTGGTGTGGGCTGCGTAAGTGTGTTTCATTTACAGGCTGTGTGTGTGTGTTAAATATCAATTGAAGAGAGTATAAAATAATTATTAGCCTTTACCACCACCATTCTACAGCGATTTCTCACATCCTTGTCAACATTGTTTATTCATTCAGCTGTTGAATAATACTCATACTGAAGTAATAAAAGTGAGCCTTTGAGCCACACAGTGTGTTTAAAATAGTTATTAAAAAACAAATAAACATACTAAGGAGTGCGCACTATGAATTTTGGATTTGTCTTTGGCAATATCCAGAGATCACTAACTTCAAACTGTATTTGAAGACTTGCATCAGTACAGGGCAATTGCTTTAAGCAGCTGTTAAAAATGTATTGTACAATGGATTGTAAACTTTTCTAATCGTATTAAATCGGATCGGTTCTCAACCTCCCTTCCAGAGTCACCGTTTTTGTTGGGTAAAAACCAAAGCTATGGATACTAGGGTTAGAACAATGGGAGACTACCGTAACACAATTCTTATCATCGGCATTGCAATCTGATAAATCGAATGACTGATTAAGGAAGCACCCTTATACAGAACCGATAGACTCTATGATTTTGAGACATGCTTCGCAACCAAGCGGAGTAATAAGTCTGCAAGAAACTACTTGGTTAAGAGAGCTTTCATTGTGTGGCATACATTTGGGTCGAGCATGGGACAATGCATGCAATGTCGCCGTAGTCTAGTAGGTAGTGTGTTGGCTTATTAGACGTAAAGCTCGGGTTCGTATCCCAGCTCAGACATCAAAAGGAAATATGAAAAAAAATATTTCTTCGGCGACTTCCTCTCAGCAGATTTCTGGCAAAAACTCTGAGAGTAAATAGAAAATGCCATGAAAAAGTTTCTTAAAAATCTGTCGTTCGGAGTCGACGTTAAACTGTAGGTACAGCCACTCACGTATAAAATTAACGTCCTCAACATGAGTGGTGTGAGAAGCTAGATCGTAATCCTAACTGAAGGGTTGTAATGGCCAATTATGTATGTATATATGTATGTATGGGACAATGCAGAATCAGATAGCAAAGCAAGGATCTCGGTTAGGTGAAATCATGGCAATAAAGCAGCACACTGGTCTTTATGCTTATGGTGCCGGCACATTTCTGTGGAGTAGAAAGAGATATTCGAAAGGATATTCTCGGCTAAAAGGGAAGATGGAGAGAGGTTGTTGTTTGTTAGTTTATCACATAGCATTTGTCCCGAAAGGCTATCGCGTTTGAGCCTCCTTTATAAATTCTGTGATGAGGAGAATGAATTATCAGAACACATACTTTAAACTTGTAAGGCGTTAATGGTTTCCGGAATGAAACTTCTAGAGGCGTATGATGTAACAGGCTGTTCTTGTTAATACCGAGCCATATGCTGATGATTATCAAGCGTAATGTGATTGAGAGAGACGTAATTCCCTGTACAGAATAAGGGCAGGACAATAGAGCATATGGTCGTAGAATTATATCATCTAAGTGGTTCACGCGTTCAATGTTTATCATGTACCGAGGCAAACCAATACACAAATATTAAGAGACACCGAGAGAGAGTAAGCTACCATATGGAAGTGAATTGGTTTTTAAAGAAGTGTCTACAGTGAGCGTTAAAAGAAGCTGTACTTTGAGGATAAAATTCTAAAAATCAGAAATCTCAACTTTCACCACTTAAGGAGAGTGCCCGAAAAAATTTTACAATATTTCGAAATTTTTTGTAATTTTTTTTTGTTTCAATTTTAAAAACTGGCAATGAAACCATTTTAAAATAAAAATAACGGTAATTTATTGATGTAAATTTTTTAATGTACAGTTTATTTTGACGCTCGCTGTATATCAAAATTTTTTCGTGCACACTCCTTATATGTAGGGCTATAAATAAATAAATGCTCTGTAAATATTTAGGTTTTTAAAATCATTTTTTTAATTTGTATTACAAATTGAAAAACTAACACTCTGTACATGAAGTTTAAAAACAATTTCTTTATACTATGTGTTGTATTTGTAATAAAAAACATTTAAAAAATAAATATTTTCATACAAAATTCAATAATTCCAAAGCATATACTAGTAGAGAGACACAGAGAAATCACTTGAAGTGTAGCCCAGCTTAGTTCTTTTAAGTAGAGTACATGACTGTCTCTCTTAATGGTATGATATTAGAAAAGTTTATGTTCTCTGCCTCTACAGAATTGTTAAAATATTTTATTTATTTATTCCTTACTACAAAAGGATGGTAAATGAAATAAAAATGCAATAAAAAACTAAAAATTGTAACAAAACAATGTCGTCTTACAAGTGCCAACAATTTGGCAACATTTGTGTGCAAATTCTACTTCCTAACTCTTTGGGAATATTGCTGTAGTGAATGAATGCTCTAAACTCGGTTATTAGAGACACTCTTTTTACGACTTCATATTACTATTGCAGACATGAAAAACTTCATATATTTATTATTACAGGGTATTTTTAAAGTTTACTACACCAGGTTTTCTAGTTGTGGCCTAGAAAACCTAATAAAAATTTGGCATGTTCTACATATTTTAAGAGTTAAAAGAAGCTTCTTTATGATTTAATTCTGTTATGGGCTTAAGCATAAATCTTGCCTATTATTTGTGGGCAGTTATTGTTTAAATACTAAGAAATAAATCGAGAAAAATCAATAAAAGACTTACTCTTGTTGGCTTAATAGGATAATCAAATGCAGGCAATAATTTATTTTAAAATTTTCTAAAGAAACTCAAGTGTTAAGGTGCTTAAAACATTTCATAAGAATAGATGAAATATAAATTTTTTGGAATCAGAGTTGCATTTGTATGGCAAAGGAATGTAACAAGTTTTCTGTCAACAAATTATTTACAATTTTTCGAACTTTAACAGTTCATAACGGCAATCTTATTGAAGCTACATCTGTCAAGTTAGTTGTCATTTATTCAATATGTTTTACTAAATCATCATGGATAACCAGAACCAGCGAAGTGTGTTCGCTGAATAGGCTTTGGAGAAATTGGCAAATGACCCCAGTGTTTATCGAAAAATCATTTTCAACCACGAGGCC
The DNA here is from genome assembly GCA_932273835.1 of Sarcophaga variegata. Lineage (NCBI taxonomy): Eukaryota > Metazoa > Arthropoda > Insecta > Diptera > Sarcophagidae > Sarcophaga > Sarcophaga variegata. The sequence continues at coordinate 8,489,931 of OW026360.1, read as the reverse complement.
TATTTCTGAATAAATGGCTAAGTGTGCAAACAAATTTTGTCGAATATGAGACGATACCAATAAGATCGATGGGCTTTTTATGCATTTCGAAAAAGTCACTTCTAAAAAAGCCACTGCTTTGGGCTGGCAGCGTCATCGGTTGCAACGGCGAACACTATAGGGCGATGATAACCAACGTCTTCAGGCCTGAATTGAACGATCTGAACACTGACGATATGTGACTTTAACTGGACTAACTTACATGCCACCTGCCTTACCTGAACTGGCCACCGATGTTGTGTGATTTGATGGCGTTAGACTTTTTCTTGCGCGGTTTTCTAAAGCCATAAACCAACCAACATATTGAATTTAATGATCTGAACACTAACGATATGTGGCTTTAACTGGACTAAGCTACCTGCCACATAGGTCATGCGACATTGGATATTCTACAGAAGCGATTTGAGAGCATTGTGATCTTCTGTGGTGGTGTTGGGAACTGGTCTCCGAGATAGAGTGATTGCAACATATTAGACGTTTTCTTGTGGGGTTTTCTTAAGCCACAAACGACATGTGGCTTTAACTGGACTAAGCTACCTGCCACATAGCTCATGCGACATTGGATATTCTACAGAAGCGATTGAGAGCATTGTGATCTTCTGTGGGGGTGTTTGGAATTGGTCACCGGTATCGAGAGATTTGAACCCATTAGACTTTTTCTTGGGGGTTTTCCTAAGCCACAAACCACAGAGGTCTTCAAAGCCAACATAACCCACGTAATCAGCCAAATTCAGCCTGATTTATACGCTCGAGTTATGGAATATTGGATATTTTGGATGTGCTCTAACCAGAGAGGTCGTGGCGGGCATTTGAACGATATTATATTCCACACACAATAACATCAATACATACATACATACATAATTGGTCATTACAAACCTTCAGTCAGAATTACGACCTAGTTTCTCACACCACTTATGTTGTGTGTGTTAATTTTATACATGAGTAGCGGGACATACAGTTTAAAGTCGACTTCGAACGACAGATTCATGGTAATTTTATTTACTCTCAGAGTTTTTGCCAGAAATCTGCTGAGAAGAAGTCCCCGAAGAAATACTTTGTGTATTTTATTTTGATGTCTAGACTGGGGCTCGAACCCTGGCTTTTCGTCTAATAAGCCAACACAGTACCTACTAGACCACGGCGACTTCAATAACATCAATAGGCCTTTCAAATGCATAAAAATTTCGATGATATCAGGCATGCCATCTTTTTTAATCAAATCGGCCAAATTTAGCATGGCCGGGTCATGTAAAATGGGAGATTTAGGATGTGCTCTAACCAGTCTTGGCGGGCATTAGAACGATGTTATAGCCCACACACAATGCCTCAATAGCTCTTTCAAATGCATACAAAATTTTAGTGATATCTCATTCGTATGAAATCTTTTTTATTCAGAGATAGGGAAGACCCTATTAATTAATTAATTGCTAATTAACACAATCACTACCTAGCTACGAGATAACTTGTAGATTGCATTCCTTTCTTTGCTGCCGTGCAACACAATGTGTTAAAATACAATCTTTATTTAAAATCCATAGCAACTTACCACCCTACTCTCATTGTTTTTGGCGTAAAAGTATTAAAATTGTTGAAGAAACAAAAATCTTCTCAAACAATATCATTTTAAAACAATAGTTAAACAAGTTTAACAAATTTTAAATCCCATTAAAACGTTTAATGCACAAATTTTGCAACTCTGGCAAACGCAAAACGTGACTTTAGTTGTCAAAGCATTTTAAGCGGTAATAAAAGTTTTCTTTCCTCAAGTGGTTGTGTTAAGTGTATTCAATAATTTTTTATCGTTTAACTGCGTTTAATAAAATCAACTTGAATTAGTTTTGGTTTTTTCTATTAAATAAGTGTTTAAAGTGTTCAAATAAATAAAAAAATAATTAAAAATATTTGCAAAACATCATGAAAATCATAAAAGAAAAATACACAAGAAATGTAACCAAAGCGGAAATGTCTTATTTGTGCATTAAGCGCTCTCTATGTATGTGTTTGTTGGTGATCGGATTTGTTGTTTTTTTGTAGACGATTAGTAAATAGAACAGTGTTGCTGTGCAGCTAAATTATTAAAGTGAGTGTAATATTACGAAAAGTGTAAAAAAGGTGTGTAAACGAATAAAAAGGTGCCTAACAGATGAAATAAATTGAATTTAAAATATTAAATTGTAAATTTAAGCCGTATACGATTATTCTAAGGTAAGTTTTATTGCTAAAACCAAAAAAAAAAAATATTTTCTGTTCTTAATTTAAAATCCTTTACAAATATATTTCCCACATTTAAAAGAATTTAAGAAACAGAAAGCTTGTAATTTTGAACTTTAAAAAGTATTTTTTTAAGTTTTTCATTCATTTAATTTCTAGCATAAAAGTCTTTATCAATTATTTGCTTTTTCTAAAGGTTATGCTAAAAAGAACTTTTTTTCATAGAATATTATTTAATAGCCTTTATAATGAAAATTATGGCTCAAATATCCTATGGTCAATTTGATAAAATTATTTTATAACGAATAAATCTTTACAAGTCTTTGGAAAATTAAAAGAGAAATATTTTCATTTTCTATATTGCCTTAGGTAATAAATTCGAAATAACCTTTTTGTTTTCTATTTAATTTCGCACAATTATAAAAAAGAAAAATAATTTAAAATATTGATAAACTTTTATTACAACAGAAGCAGAAATTACATTTTCTTTAAAATTTAAATTCGATTTTTTAAGTGAAATAAAATAATTGAATACTACAGGTCTCTTCAAGTAAAGGGTTATGAATTTTTCATTTTTAAAAGTGAGTTTAAATAAAACGCCACAGAAAGCTACGATTTCATTATAGTGTCCGCAGCTTGCCATTACATACGAAATACGAAATTTTATTGCCTCTTTTTTTTTATTGGTTACAGCAACCGATCCTTTTGACGTAGTTTTGCAGCTGCAACACTATCGATAACCTGTCTGCGACTCAGCGATAATCTGTCGAATGTCTTTTTTCACATGCTCCAATATTAACGGCGTAGACAGGGCCTTTAGCGTAGGCCCACATTAAAAGTCTAACTACATCAAATTGCGTGATCCAGATAGCCAGTTGCCGGAAACTTTTTATGCAATGAAAACAAAATCGGTAGCATCTTGGTGAAGCACAAGCCGTCTAGACCATAATCTTCTATTGCAAGCAAAAAAAAGTGTAGGTTATCGTACGTTTTACCCATTTCTTGCAGTGTTATACCCGTACCTCACCCACGATTACAACACAATTTAAGATCATGGCTTAATTCGAATGAAATCTGCAGCTGACGACTTTGTAATACCATTTTATTGATTTTCTTAACAGAGTACAGTGTCGACTGTGCTCTAGAGATTATGCATCAACTGATGGAAAGCACAGGTTCAATATATATATGCTGCTTGGATTGTAATCTATATTAGCACTCTTGCTATACCATGCAGAAACTTGCTGTTATCTTCCAAATGGAAGTCTGTACCATCGAAAGATGTGAACAATTCAACTTATATAGGAGGTACAATAGACAGGACATACTACCTAACGATCAGGCAGGCATTCGAGCACTCGGCTCTTATGGGAATAAATTGAAGACAGTATTGGATTCTCTATAATATATAGGGAAAAAAGTTTATCTTCTGCTGGATACCACATAATGTAGGAATTCATGGCAATGAGCACACAAGTGAACTTGCTAGGAGGGAAGCTTTCATGCCGCTGATGAGATCCGAACCTTAATGTAGAGTGAGAGCGGATATTTGGAAGCGTATGCTCAAAAAAAGGAAAGATAAACAGTGAGACAAAGCATCTGGTTAAACCAATTTGGTTTGAGTCAATCGAGACTTTTGTTAGGCAACTACAATAAGAGGAGACGTAAGTCATGCATCAGATTGTCCTGGAATATTTTAAGGTTGGTGAAGTCGTTGTAGTCTAGTAGGTAATGTGTTGAGTTATTAGACGTGAGGCCACGGTTCATACCCCAGGTTAGTCATCTCCAATAAGACAGAATATGAAACAATATTTCTTCGGCGACTTCCTCTCAGCAGATTTCTGGCAAAAACTCTGAGAGTAAATAAATATGCCATGAAAAGGTTTCTCTAAAAAATCTGGCGTTCGAAGTCGACTTTAAACTGTAGGTCTCGCTACTCATGTATAAAATTAGCGCACGAAACGTAAAAGGTACGATAAGCTAGGTCGTAATCCTCACTGAAGGTTTGTAATGACCAACTATATATGTACATATGTACATATGTATGTATATTTTTTTTGTCTTAGGCCGGAGGTGGGAATCTTCGAAAGAGTGCACGATTCACCATCACTGGTGCCTACGTACTAAACCCACCCCCTACACACTTCAACCACTCTCCCTCCGCGGGACTGTCGTAAGGTATTACTTCGCGGAGGGCTGGTTAGCTTCCAAGCTTTGTCACCCTAAGTTAAATTTCGCCTCCGTTCTTCCAGCCCTCGGAGTTCTCGCATAATTTCAGCCATTCTCTGACTGTATTAGCTCCATAAAATCCTAGAATTCAACACCTCTTCCATAAGCCGAGTTGGTCCGAAACTCGTTTCCCCGGACCATCTAAATATGGGGCAGCATGTTAGAATATGCTCCGCATCTTCCTCCTCATCTACACAGTTTGGGCATAAAGGGGAAGTGTCATGACCAAATCTGTGCAGGTACTTCCTGAAGCACCCATGACCAGTTAGGAACTGGGTCACGTAGTAGTTCAGCTCGTAATGTTCGTTCTCCATCCAAAGGGTTACATCAGGGACAAGGTGAAACGTCCATCTTCCCTTTAAACCGTTCTCCCATCGTGACTGCCAAATGTGCATGGAAGTCCTTCGTACCTCCGCTTTGATAGCTGCCGTTTGTCCTGGATACTCGAGACGGCGAAAGTATATCCGCCTCATCTCATCCGCCAATATGTCTATCGGTATTGTCTTTGCCAATACCAGTACCGCTTCATCAGACACTGTCCTGAAGCCACTTATCTGTCTAATCGCGCTTAAACGATGCACTGAGGACAGTTTCCTCCTTGTCGTCCCTACGGAAAGTGCCTCCGACCATATTGGGCAAGCATATAACATTATTGTATGTATGTATGTATGTATGTATGTATGTATATATGTATGTATGTATGTATGTATGTATGTATGTATGTATGTATGTATGTATGTATGTATGAATGTATGGTAATTGGTTTTCTGACAGGCCACTAAAGGCTCAGAGTACACTTATTTAGAAGCGGCGTTTGTTTCGCGCCCAACTTAGATTCTGCAACGATGAGGATAAATCACCCTTGAAACCTGGGAGGGGAAACACCTGGGTGTAAATCAAGTGCTCGGTAGGGAACTGTCTGAGGATTTTCAGCACATGACAAGACATTATGGGCATAACTTATTAAATTTGAGGGAAGTACAAAAGATCGAATAGTCTCAGTACTAAGGCACCTCTTAACGACAATAGCAATAATAATAATAGCATTACTACATTTGTTTTACTGCTCTGGTACCAATGGGGAACTCAGGTGAAATTGATTTCATTAGCCTTGAGAAGTTGAACTGGAATGCCATCTGTACTACAGCTTATGTTTGAAGTTCTGTGTTGTGGTAATGAAATTCGAAACTCCGTTTAAGATTTTATTCTTATTTTTAAATCGTTTTATTAATGAGTTTCGAATTTATGGATAAAAAAAAATAAGAAAAATTCTTTTATGATTTGCAATTTAAAAAACCCCCCACAAAAGTAATTTTTTTTCTTCTTTGATTACTCATGCAAAAATGTTTCCGTGAAAGAAACTACAAGAAAAATAAAAATAAATGAAATGAAATCATTCTGTAGATTAAAAACCACGTAAAGTACGAATGGTTTTGTAGATTTATTTAAAACAATTTATTTTAAATATTTCTTCTTCTTCTTGGTTTCTATTTCTGATTGAATCAATCAATTTCTTTTTCTTTTAATAGAAATTTTTTATTGATTACTTCAAGTGAAGGGCAGAGTTGCTTTACTACGAGTGCAAGGCTTTGTATTTGAATATATTACGCTGTGGTATAACAAAATAAAATATTTTTTATTTTGCTGTATAGGCGGTTATTTTTTCCTTTTGATTTCTTGGCTCGAAAAGTAAGTTTTTTCTTCCGTTTTTTTCTTTTGTAAATTATTAGTATGCTACAGTTTTTATTTATTTCCCAATCCCAATAGTTTTTGGTTGTCTGCTGCTGCTGCTGCTCCTTATCTTAAACTCTACATTTTTACAAGCAAATTATGATAATCAAAAGGAAATGCAGTGTTCTGCTAGATTTCCGTTTGATTCTACAAGTATTTTTATCCTTTCTTTGCACTTTTTTTCTGCATTTTTTTCTTCTCATTTTTTCCATTTTAAATTTTGCCAAACTGAAACACAAAAAGAAAAGACAAAAAAAAACATTTTTTTCTCTTTTCTTTCTTCAAAAATTTGTATTCCTTGTAGTCAAGCTCTTAAGTTGGGTTTTCTATTGTTTAATGTTGTTGCTTTTAGCTTTATGGAATTTTGTGTGTTAAGCTCTCTAAGGATAATATGAATTATCCTTAAATTCATATTTATGTTTCTCCATTTCACAATTCCTTGATCATGGTTTGCATGTTTGTATTGGGGTTTGGTTTTGCGTATATCTTCAGAAAATATTGACATTGTTGTGTCTCTAAAAAAAACGCCATTAAATTTGTTGAAATTTCAATAATAAATACTTCACTGTTTGGCGTTGTTGTTATTATTATTATTTTATGGCATACTTTGGAGGCAATATAGCCAGCCAGCCAGCCAGCAATCTTAAATGCTAATGCCTTTTATTTGTATTGTCCTTGGCTTGCCTCTCGCCGCTCGTCGCTGTTGCCATTTGTGTCGAGTAGTCGAATTCAACAAACCAATTGGGAACGGTTATAAAATTATAAGACTTCCTTTTTTATGGACGCAACACCTTTTTAATGTTTGACAAAAAAAAAAAAAAAAAACCAAAAATTTACACGAAAGAGAGAAAGGTAACCTTAAGATGTAACAGGTTATACGTTTAGAGGTTTTTATAGTCAAATGTTAAATATGTATGTATGTGCCTTTCATCTGAAAGATTCCACTACCGAAAAACGTGTTACGCATTACGGAGCAATTTTTTTTTTAAACATCACTCTTGGTTGTATACGGCTTTCGCAGAGTATTTCTGCCTTAATGACGGGGTCATTATTACTTACTTAATTAGTTATTTTTTGGAGCGGACCGTATCCGTCTATGCTGGGTTCCGGGTCATAGCGGAATACTGGGCAATGAGACGGCGGAGGCTAGGCTAGGTTCGCTTTCAGGGGGCGATTTGATAGTTGGTCTTGACCCCACGTCGAATCGGGTTGTTTTGTTTCTAGGTGTCTATGGCCTGCTGTAGACAGTAAGAGAACAGGTTGGTTGCTGGGCTTGGATAAGTCCAGCTTAAGGTTGTTTGTCGGTTTTATCAAGGGGCACTGCGAGATTAGGTCGCTGATCTGTTCCAGATCCCAGCCGTGTTGCGATAAGGAGGAGTTGGAGACTATCGAACACCTCCTCTGTAACTGCCCAGCCCTTGGTAGATTGAGATTGAGGGCCTTCTTTGGGAGCTTAAATTCAGTATCGAGAGCAGACATCAAGGCTCTCCACAGATTCATTAGTGGCTTAGGCTGGTTGAGAGGTGCTAGGACTTCATCGGTGTAGTCGCGATCTCCGACCCTTTTGTTGTGTCTGATCTGTGTGATTCCTCCGCTTCCCACTCCCCCTTTTCCATATACCCTCCTTTCATCCTAACCCCTATATTATCCTTCCCTCCTTTAGGACGTTGTACAATGGGTCAATCCGACCTCCGGGTACTGTGCTTGTCTTGATTGACAGGTGCACGTCCTCTAACCTAACCTAACCTAACCTAATTAGTTAATACAACTCTTTAGTTAAGACAATAACCTAGCTTCTCACACTACCCATGTTCTGTGCGTTAATTTTATCCATGACAGGACATATCACATATTAGACTACGGCGAGATCCTATGCATGTTTAATGCCGAGATTTTGTATTTTCTTTAAACGTTAACGTACTTCACACAGTTTCAAATTCACAAAAATATTTACAGACTCTCAGCTCTTGAATATATTTCTTCTGAAGTACCACTTAATTAGTGAAGGGTTTACCATTTACGAGTATGGAACTCTTATCGAACGTAAAATTTTTCAAACTCATTACAAAATTGGCCACTTTTCGAGTATTAGGTGGGGTATTATGGTCATCATAATCGCTCTACCTTGCAAGGAGTTGGCAAAGCAATTTAACGAGCCTGGAAGAGTTACAAATGCTGTCAGGCAGGCCTGTGTATCCTCTTAATGTAGGTACTGACCTTTCTTAGGGAAAGTGTATCAGATAAGTTGAATAGGTTGAGTCATTATGAAGTATTTTCCATTTGGGTGTGTACCTACATTCATATGAAGGCGAACTCATACGAAAATTAAAGCCGACTTATCATACGCAACTCTGTAGATATTTTGATTGGATGCTAAAGCAACAGGTCTTTCGATTTTGTGAATAAAATTTTCTGAACCTCATTCCTCTCCCGCATTGATTACGGTTATTACAAGACGGTTGCCTATATGGCTCGAAGAAACCAGAAGTGATTGTGGAAAAGCCATTTCAACTGTGAAAAGACTGACGGTTGAGCCTCGTTTTTTATAAAATTATCTTGAAAGAACCGCTAATGTCAATTTAGAGCGCTATAATCGTAAGATTTTCGTACTATTTTCGCTTGTAATTAAAATTTAAGATTTGAAGATCATGTATTTTCAACAAGGGGCTGTCAAAAGCCAGAACAATTTAGTTTGTCTGCATGAAAGTTTAGAAAGTCCAGAAAGAGTAATTTCGCGACCTGGTAACGTCATTTGGCCATCAAGATCGTGTGATTTGATGGCATTAGACTTTTTCATGGGGATATATCCAAAACTGCGTTTCAAAACCATTATTCTTTAAGTTGTCGGTAGGATATCATTCGAAATATGTAAAAAAGTTATCGAAAACTACACCAAAATATTCGATAGCTGCAACCAATCTAAAGAAGATCATTTAAACAACATTTTATTTCCTGCATAATGACAAGGCCCATGTATTGAAGTCGTAGTATTCTATGTGCTTTATTTCACTTCACTTTTAATATCGCCAAATGGATAACCCTTTTAATGTACGCCGTATAAATAAATATTCATTTTTATCACCTTTATCATTCTGCGTGCACGGAGGGAGACAGCAATGAATGATTTTGCATTTACATATTTTTTTATATTGTATACTTATATAAGAGTAAAAACCCGTAAATATATTGCATACTTTTAGGTCATTAAGTATTTATTTTAATGAGTCTTTGCTTGAAGATTTAAAAAACAAGAAGAATGAAAGAAAATAAAAACTCATTCAAGAGCCTTATATTGAAAAAAATGGAAAAAGAAAGAAAGCTATTAAAGGCATCTTTATGAAAGTTATTAATAAAAACCATAGACATTCTCATTTATAATCTGCTTCATAATAAATACACGTTTTCATCTGCCACAACCCTCCTACGACCTCATACAATAACGATTTGTTAAATGCATATTTAAACATCGAATGAGAATAAAAAAATATGAAAGAAAACTGGGGGCATAACAAAAGAAACAATAAATTTTTTTTTATTTAATATTTAAAGCATAAACTTAAACATCCATAAATCCATAATAATGTCGCTCGCTCTTTGTGCCAAACAGATCAGTTTGTTGGCCAGTCATTCATCCATTTAGCGGTACAGGCATTCAATCTCGTTTATAACCATTGGCTATGGCCAATGGAGTGCATGAATGAATGACTGAATGAATGAGAAAAACTTTGTTTGCTCACGTCACTTGTAAAACGCCAAGTTTATGTTGGATGTTGGATGTTATAGAAAACGTGTCGTGTTTGTAATCGCATTTATTGGTTAAATGTTTATAAAACTTCTCTATAAAGTGTTGCATACTTTGAGGCGCATTATGCATATTAACTACTGTTTGTAATTTACTTTTACTACTACAACTACAACTACTAGCTACAGCTAACGCTTGTATCAACAATTTATAAATCTTTTACACCATTAAACCAGTTTAAATTGTTTGCAAAGAAATTTGTGTGCATAGAAATCATTTCTTACGAACGTTGGGGGGATTGCAAAGAAAGTTTCTGGCAGAAAGTTTAGTTTCAAGGCAACAAAAAACATCGAATTTGTTTACCGTAAATAATACGGTAAATTTGAAGGGTTGTTGTGCTTGTGATTAATTTCTAATAATTGTTGGAAGTATTCATTTCAAATGCTTAGGCCTCACTGGATGTGGTGTAGTGACTAAAATGCTTGTACAGGATTACGACGTGGCTTCTCACATCACTTATGTTGTGTGTGTTAATTTTATGCATGAGTAAAGGGGCCTATTGCTTAATGTTGACTCTGAACAACAGATTTTTGTGAAAATTTTCATGGTAATTTTATTTTACGCTCAGAGTTTTTGTCAGGAGACTGCTGAGTGGTAAGCGCCGAAAGAAAACTTTTTTGCGTTTCGATTTGTTCGAGCTGTCTAAGCACGATGTTGATAAGCCAACAAATTACCTACTAAACTAAGGCGTCTTCACTTAACTAAGTCTACCATAGCTCTTGGCAATAATACACTCCAAAACTAAGACCATCCCTTTTCAATTCTAGCTATCAAGAGCTGCATACGGCAGAATTCTAAAAAGCCATTGACATGTAGAAGTCGAAGAAAAGGTTCTCAAGCGAAGATTTGATTTAAGGATTCTAACTTTTGACTTCTAGTCTGATGCCTCTGAGAGCCTTAAACAAAAACTTTTGTGCAGGCTGCCTGACATGTCAAAGTCGAAGAAAAGGTTCTCAAGCGAAGATTTGCTTTTAGGATTCCAACTATTGACTTCTGGTCTGATGGTTTGAAAAGTCTGGGTGAGAGTCTTAAATAAAAACTTTTGTGTGGGATGCCTGACCACTACAATGTATTGCAGGTAGAGGTCATGCACTTATTGAAGGTGGCTTATGGTTTGATGGGTGGTGGAATTTTCTTTGAAAATCTTTTATTTTATTTAGACAGCCAGGCAAGGATCAAGTCCCTAACGAATGTTACCCCAACAAACATCCTCGTCCATAGGTTAGGTTAGGTTAGAGGACGTGTATTTGTCAATTAAGACAAGTACAGTACCCGGAGGTCGAATTGACCCATTGTACAACGTCCTAGTTACTCACACCACATATGTTGTGTGTGTTAATTTTATACATGAGTGGTGGGACTTACAGTTTAAAGTAGACTCCGAACGGCAGATTTTTTGAGAAACTTTTTCATGGCAATTTTATTTACTCTCAGAGTAAATATGTCAGTAATCTGCTGAGAGAAAGTCGCCGAAGAAATACTTTTTGTATTTTGTTTTGATGTCGGGCCTGGGGCTCAAACCCTGGCTTTACGTCTAATAAGCCAACACACTACCTACTAGACTACGACGGCTTCAAGTCTCCTGGCTATACATTACATAAATGAGGTTGCCACAGGCCACTGTTCCATTGAAAGCATGCCGATAGACTTGATATTCTCTTACATAATTTCTTCAGGGTTGTTGCCATGAAAAGAGGACGGTTATCGACCTGTCAAGTTTTGTTTCCAAATATTAATTTGTGATACAACAGTGGTTCTAAACTCATGGCTTATCCTTCCATGAGGATTCGCCCGCCATTTAACCTAATCTAAGCTAATGCTGTAGCTAGATTAAATTCTCATTATATGGGTGATATTTTGCTTGCCCTAAGGTCTTATCAGGGGTTCGGTTCGGGCGTAGATACTGAAAGCTTTAGCAATCAATGTTAGAATTGGAATCTTTAAGAAATGTGGAGTTGTGCCTTGATAGAGAAATCTGAAATATATTGTGGAGAGTATACTTTGATGATTTAAACGCCAGGCTCTGGTTACTGTATTGTTATACAGTAAACTGTATATTTCAAATTCCTCTATCAAGGCACAACTCCACATTTTTTCAAAGATTCTAATTTTAACATTGATGGCTAAAGGCATTGTTATGCTGGCTATGGGATCTCCCATATTCTGGCGAAGTTAATCACTTTATGGCTCTTTACTTTCTTTCGCTCTCTCTCTCTCTCTATTGCTCTTGTCTACCATCTCTAGATGCAATTTATTCTACGAAGATTACAAAGGCTCTTATGACCTCCGTGTATACATATGCATTGGCTGATATTTTTTTTATGCTACAAGAATTTATTTTCAAAATTCCATGCCATTAACTCTTAAAAAGAATAAATTAATAAATAAAAGCATTAAAAATAAAAAAACAGAAAATTAAAATTGCATTGGACAACATAACCAACCAGAATCAAATCAAATACGAATGAGTTTTTCATTTCATTTTTGAAAAAATTCCCAACAGCTTTTCAGAAAAAAAAAACAGAATGGAGAAAGAGTTTTTTAAATTGTTGTTTAAAAGTTAAAAGCATGAGTATGCCTTGCTTTATTATTTTCAGATTATGTGGGAAAAAATATTTCATTTTTATTCGGCGATACATTAAAAAAAAGAGAGAAAAACAGAGAAACAGTGTTTTTTTTTGGTAGAAAGTCATAAAACATTACCTCAACAAACAAACACCCTGTTGAACTCGCTGGTAAACAACAACATACAGTCATGGCAGGCAAAATGATGACAATCATTATAATAATCATAATAGAAATAAAGTCTCTTACTCCCCTTTTACCACTCCCCACCAACCCATTCTATTCTACATCTAAATCTCATACATTGCTCGTGTTTAATGGCATCAACCATAATTCCTTTTAGCTTCGGGGTTTTATGTTAATGTCGGATATTAAAAAAATCCGAGTCTTTGTAGTGAGTTGAGTGTATGTATGTATGTGTATGTGTTCGCTCAAACACACACATACTTATGTGGAATATTCTATTCATTGTTATAAAAAAAAGAGAAGAAGAAGAAGTTTTTAAGTACATCAAATCAACTTTGTAAGTATTTAAGTGAAAACTATAATGAAATCTGACATTTTTATGAGTCTAAACTCTTGGCTTGCACACACACACGTACATACACATGCAGACACTACCCTATGCACTTAAATGTATATGAGAGAGAGAGAGTGAGTTAAAATGTTTTTGCTTGTTTTTGATTGTTTTTTGTGTACGTATTCTATTGCTGTGTGTGGCAAGTAGACGACTCTCTTTTGTTTTTGCTTAAGTTTATAGCCAACAATTGAATATAAAATTACACCGACTAACCAACCTACCAACCGACTGCCTGACTGACTGCCTGACTGAGTGGCTGGTTGGCCATTATATTAAAAATGGGTTAATTTTGTTTGCAACTGAAAATAGCACACAGTTTTCTTTTTTGCTATACACTGTACACAATACAATGCCAAATATTGTTTAAATTTTTTTCTTTAGTGGCATACATTGCCAATGCATAACAAGCAGCAACTGAGTAATTATAAACAAGGATTCGTTTATATATTCATACAAAGATGTGAATCTGCATCAAAGTAAGGCCTCATAAAGAAAGGTTATTGCACAATATAATAAAATGGACTCCTGTTACAAAATGCTTCTTATGTTACAAAGTTTAAACTATTGAAAGAGTGTCATACAATATGTCAGCCAAAGTTACCCGATCTTGGTTACATTAAGTGATGGATCCTGCCTACGAAAACCATCTCGATTTCAAAATAGATTCCATTATTGGAATTGTCGCATAAAGTAAAAGATAGTCTAGGCCATAGATCCATAATTTCTATGGAAATCATTTGAATGCACGTCCAGTCTTTCGTCATGTCATCCAAAAGCTTAGTGGCCTAAGAAAAAAAAGGCAATTAGTGGTCTTCTTATCGAAATTAGTCTAATAAAGCCTAACAATACTAACAATGTCCTGATGCTGCCAACGAAATTGAGCGTACAAGTACAATGACTGGACAATACACGGTGCAATTAAGATAATTGGAACACATATGCCATATAACATGTGGCATGTTATTTGTATGTTCTGGAACTTATATAAAAGTAAACTTTGAAGCATCTGACCGTAGTACTGAGTACCGTAGTACTGATCAACCTTGTTCATTTGTTAAAAAAAATGGAAATAGTGTTTTGCCTTCACATACATAACATAATTGGTCATTACAACCCTTTAGTCAGGATTACGACCTAGTTTCTCACACCACTTATGTTGTGTGTGTTAAATTTGTACATGATTGGTGGAACCTACAGTTTAAAGTTGACTCCGAACGACAGATTTTTGAGAAACTTTTCATGGCAATTTTATTTTATTCGCATTGTTTTTGCCAGAAATCCGCGAGAGGAAGTCGCCGAAGAAATACTTTTTGTATTTTGCCTTGATGTCTGGCTTGTGGCTCGAACCCTGGCTTTACGTTTAATAAGCCAACACACTACCTAATGGACTACGGCGACTTATCAAAGTCGACTTATCAAAGTAAGGCCTCATAAAGATAATATTTCTTACGTTACAAAGTTCAAACTATTGAAAGAGTATCATACAATATGTCAGTCAAAGTTACCCTATCTTGGTTAGATTAAGTGATGGACCGTGCCTACGAAAACCATCTCGATATCAAAATAGATTCCATTATAGCAGCAGCCTCTATTTGGTTGAGTTCAGTAAAAGATGGCTGAATTGAGAGTTCTTGAACCTCTGCTTGTCCTTAGTGAGAACCGGGCTCTGGCACATAAGGTGAAAGATAGTCTCGTCAATAGATCCATAACTTCTACCAGAAATCATTTGACGGCACGTCAAGTCTTTCGAAAGATTAATGGCCTGCGGTGGCCATGCAATTTAAGGAAACTTGCCTCTTTCTATCGACATCATGTGTGTGAAGATATATGCGAATTTAAAACCAAAGCCGCAAACCCTTTCTTTAACAGCGCTACTTCTTGCCTCTAACAGGTTAAACTTTGCTGTTAACAGAGCACTGTTAACTGTTTAACCGTGGCAATAAGTAGATTGGTCTTCTATTTTGGAATTATTGCAGACTATTGACATAAATATAATTCTCATTATGATCATTATTATTTGTGGCGGTGGATGACGGATTTTCTCAACTCTCAAAATTATTCCAGCTATCCCACTACTACGATTCGAAAGAGAACCCTTTGGACTACCATTTGCATATAGCCTGTATAGTCTTATATGTTCCCAAATGGCCACTGATCTTCTAGAGAATTTTCAATAAAAAAATTGATATTTTCAAAGCCAATTCTCACAATAACATATCATTTTATATAGGACTCTATTACTAATTGGATTTTCAATTTCGAATTTATCTTCACACACATATCGACATCAGTCCAACAAAGCATAACAATACTGACCATGTTCTTATGCTTCCAACGAAGTTGACTGTACAAGTACAACACTCGGTGTAATTAAGGTAATTGGAACACATATGCCATATAACCTGTGTCAACTGATGAGTATTCTACCAGCCCGGATCAGTTGATCTGCAATATAATTTTCCATGATATTTGTATGTCCTGGAACTTATATAAAAGTAAACTGTGAAGCATCTGACCGTAGTACTGAGTACCGTAGTACTGATGAACCTTGTTCATTATATTGTAACGAAAATGGAAATCGTGTTTTGTCTTCACATCGTTTAAATTGTAAATAAAAGCTACAAAAACAACAACAATTAACTTGTTTACATGATAAACAAGTAAACAAAAATATACCAACAAAACACCAGTAAATAAAAATGCAACAACACAAAAAACTGCAAGAATAAATGTAAACAGAAATACAACAACCGGCAAGAATAAATGTGAACAACATGTTTACATTTATAGGAATTATCGAGAAGACAAAGTCATTTGCCTTTAAGAGCATTCATCAGACTGTTTACCCTGCGATATAAATGGCAAGACACAGCAGGCAACAGAATCAGTTAAAATTCAGTCAGTCTTGCGTGAAGTCTCACGGTGTTTGAAAAGAATAATCGTGGTTTGAAGATCTCCGTTATAAAGATCTATCGAACAATTGCTATTGTTTACACAAAAGAGTGTAAAGAAGAATAACAAACAAAGCAATTGTTGTTGTTTACATCAAGTTGTGAACAATGGCACACAGATTGTGCGAATAATAAAGAACTCATATTTTAAACGTTTTTAAAAGGTAAAACCTTAAAAAGGTGACTTTGCCTAACCTGCCTCTAGTCTGTTGATGTTATTATTCTCAATGGCGGTTGGAAAAAGGTTCTTTAATGCTTTCACTTCCAATTTCCGAAGTTATTTAATGAACATCTGCAGTCTAACCTCGCATGCAGATGAAATCGTGTCCATTTTCTTTGGACATGGTTGTCCCTACCAAATTTATTTTTTTAACTATTCATCTGGTGGGCGACTTCGGTTAACGGCAGAACGGCGCAAAAAATCTGTCCAAAGCTGGATAGGAGACGCACGGCGACTCTGCTTAAACTCCAACGAAGCAGGCTCAGCGCTGTTATCAGGTTTATTACGGGGCATTGTATTATAGGAACGCATGCGAGGCGTATTGGTCTTGGACACCTCGCGAATGATTTCTGTAGAAGCTGTGGAGATGAGGAAGAGGATGAAACTATTCTTCACCTACTGTGCACATGCCCGGCACTTGGTCAGAGGAGAAAGAGGCACCTGGGTGCCTACTACATGGAGGACCTAGATGAACTGTCACGCATGGATATTGGCAGTTTGAGTCGCTTCATCGGAAGCTCCGAGTGGTTCCTGGAATAGGGGAGAGTGTGAAACTGTGGTATCACAATGGGGCCTGTGTGCGGCTTAAGTTTGTCCGCTCATGACTCCATCAAGGGGACAGCCACTTCTATCTACCTATCTAACTATTAATCTGCAGTTTTAGTATGTTTTAGTTGTACACGGAATAATGCACTCCCCTGGAGTATAATCAAGCTTTCCTTTAAGAGTGTTGGGATTAAAACCTTTCATATGTACACATTCACAAGATCAATTTGCACAGAGAGAGTGATTTAGTACCTTCAAACTTAAAATATGTCTGCCTTAAGAATGCCTTTTTACAACTCAAACACAATAATTTTAAAAGTTTAACTATGACTTCCAATAAAACTTATGCAGGCCATTATTTTTCCTTTCTTTTACTTTTTAAAGTATTCAACTTATAGTTGATGATGTTTTACAAAATAAATGTCCTTTTATTGTTGCAAAAAAACCAAAGAAAACATACTCCAAATAAATTATTGTCATAATACCTGTGACGTATGATTAATATTTAATAGGAATACAAATTGCTTATACGCTGCATATCAAATAGAAATACAAAGTTTTGTTGTTAAACACAATCTGCGATATATTTCAAATCTCCGGAGATCATAATTACAAAAGTTTGTTTTAACTTTTCTTGACCTTGGGGTGTGAAGGCATTTCAACAAAAAAAAATGTTCGCCTTCAACTCATCATCAAGTGGGGAAATAAACTTAAAAAAAAATAAGAAATATATGCTTAGAGACCCACAAAAGAAAAATTTGTATTTGAAATCGAATAAAAACAAGTTCCAAGGAAATTACATAAACAAACATAGTAAAGGGTTATCCATGTTGCAGCTTCAAAAGTAAATTGAAATAAGAAGGCAATGATTTCGCGGAAACATTTATTTCAATATGATGCGTGGCCGTTGTGATTATTTAAATAATGGCCTCTGGTTTCATGAAAACAGCAGCTAATACTTTTGAGATAGTTCTCGATGACTCTTCTGTACATTTCGTGTGGTATCTCAGCAATAACTTGTCGAATGTTGGCTTTCAAATACTCCAACATTAAGGGATTATTCACGCACACATGGACGAAGTCCAATAAAAAAAAGTCTTACATACATAACATACATAATTGGCCATTACAACCCTTCAGTCAGGATTACGGCCTACCTTCTCACACCACTCATGTTGTGTGCGTTAATTTTATACGTGAGTGGCGGGACCTACAGTTTAACGTCGACTCCGAACGACAGATTTTTGAGAAACTTTTCATGGCAATTTTATTTACTCTCAGAGTTTTTGCCAGAAATCTGCTGAGAGGAAGTCGCCGAAGAAATATTTTTTTTTTCATATTTCATTTTTGATGTCTGACCTGGGATACGAACCCGGGCTTTACGAATAGTAAGCCAACACACTACCTACTACACCACGGCGACTTAAAAAAAGTCTAACGTTGTCAAATTGTATAATTTGTGTAGCGAGGCAATTAGTGCCCAAAACAAAAATTTTTATTTCAAAAAAACTGCATGCAATGTAGCTAAAATGGGTCATACTGCAAGGCTTGTAGCACCGCCTTGTTGAAACCACATACACTCCAATTCATAATCTCTAATTGCAGGTCAAGAAAATACGCTTTTAATACGACCGTAGTGCTCTGAATTGACGGCAAAGCATCCTCTTTTCGAAAAAATACCGCCCAATGATACTTCCAGGCAACTGAGAGAACTTTTCACAATCACTTCTCGTTTATCTGAGCCACATACATAAATAATTGGTCAGTACAACCCTTCAGTCAGGATTACAGCCTAGTTTTCCATACCGCTTATATTGTGTGTGTTAATTTTATACATGAGTGGCGGGACCTACAATCGTCGAAAAGTCGACTCCGAACGACAAATTTGTAAGAAACTTTTCATTGCAATTTTATTTTTACTCTCAGAGTTTTTGCCAGAAATCTACTGAGAGGAAATCGCTGAAGAAATATTTTCTCTTTAGATTTCGTTATGTTCGATATGTCTGACCTGAGGTTTGAACCGTGGCCTCACGTCTAATAAGCCAAAACATTGCCTACTAGACTACTGAGACTTCTGAGCCACATATGCGCAAATTTTGCTTGTTAACATACGGACTGAGTGAGGAGTTTGCTTCCTAGCTAAGGAAACTTTTGTTCGAAGGATAGGCATTGAAAGACTGCTACGTTAGCACCCAATAGAGCATATCTTCGTTGTTGTAAATGGTCAGCAGGCTTTAATTGCTACATGAATTGGATTTTCTATTGATTGAAGGGCAAATTCAAATACAAAATACAGTGAGCGCCATAAGTGAGTCAACACTTTTGTTCTTAAGTATAAAACAGTTTTGTTCTTAAGTATAAAAAAGTTCCTTTATCATGAATTGTTGTTTTTGTTTTAACATTTTATAAGTAATAAATAAACATTTTTATTTTTGGAAATTTATTCGACTATTCTCATTTATTTTTCTCGCTATCCTAAGAAAATGAATTATTTCACTGGTGTTTATTCACTTTTGGCGCTCAGTGTACATCATAGTGAGCCAGCAGATGGTTGCTAACAACGTCGTGAAATCGGCAAATTAGTATTATCTGGGACAAATTATTTAACAGAAGCGATGTTTTCTGCACATGCAGTTTTTACAGTCTCTTCAAATTTTTTAAAATTTTTGTCAATTCAAAATATGAAAATTGCTCAACAATTGTTACGTTTTTACCTTTTAAAAACATTTAAAATATAAGCTCGTAGATCGAAAATAAAATAAAAATAAATTTGTGTTTACATTTAATTAAAATTCTTTATTATTCGAATAATTCCAGTGTGCCACTGTTCACAACTTGATGTAAACAACAGCAATTGCTTTGTTTCTTATTCCTCTGTTTATACCCTTTGCATAAACAATAACATTTACTAGACAATTGTTCGACAGATCTTTGTAACGGGGATCTTCAAACCATGATTACTATCTTCAAACACACCACGTCTTTACACAAGACTGACTGAACTTCACTGATATTTTTGGCTCCTTGATTATAGTGACCACAATTATCCCGTAATGCTCGAAAAGTGAACCCGTTGGAATAACCACTTTTATAGTCAGTTCGAAACATTTTCACGTGTTCTTTTGTTGTCAAATGAACGTCAGGTTTCATCTGAGGTGCTATGGTAGATTCCTTCATGAGTTGAATTTCTTTACTTTCACTTGGCATTTCCATAAAGTGAGGAGATTTTAATCAGCAAAACAAAAACAAAAATCACGAATATTTCCTATCCATTTAATCCTCTTTTCATTTGAATCCATCACTTTAAGAGAACGCGGTATAATTAATGTCTTTCACTTGAAATTTTCCTCTCATTTGAATTCACATGGGGAGGGGGAGGGGTAATAGTTTTTTAAGAAAAACTTTTCAAAACATTTTACAGTGCAAAGAGAATGCATTTGTGGCAGGATAAATTCTTATCATGATTATGAGAATGTAAATGTGAATGAGAATGTATGCGTACGTGTACAGTTGTTGACATCATATATTATGAATACAAGAATACTATATATGGAGCAGTAGCAGGAGCTGGAGCAGTTGCACTGGCTGCAATGGTAGAAAATAAAAAAAAAATAAAACAAAAAACGAGTAAAGAAAAGTGAAACCAAATATGGAAAATGTTTTTCCATTTGTTTTTAACAGAAAAAATGAGTATAAAATGGGGCATTCATGTTTGTTTTCGAAAGAAAAACTTTCTTGCATTTGGTTAGAGAGAGAGAGAGAGAGAGAGAGACAGATAGCAAGAGACGTATCTCATAAACAGTAATGTTATGGAAAAAGGAAAAATAAGTTTACATTTCTTCCATCTTTTTTCTTCTTCTCTTTTTAATAACAGTAAACAACAGTTTTTTTACAGGAACAAAAAGGAAACTTAAACGGTAAAAAGAAAATTTATGGAAACAAATATTTTCTTAAATAATCGTAAACTTAAAAGAAATATGATACAAGAAAACCAAACCAAACAAAATAAAAAAAGGAAATGAAAAAAATAATATTTAAAGGATTTCATAGTAATAGCTTGGAATTGTTTTTAAATTTAAGGAAATTGTAAAACTACAATCAATGAACCCATGCCTTTGATTTCAATGTACTGCTAAGGGATTAAAAAAATTCATAAAAATTCTTGCCGACATGAATCTAATGAAGAAGATGGTGATGGTGGAACATGGATGTGAGGTGGGAGAACAGATAGCCGCAAAGGAAAAAGGTGCGAGCACCGTCATCAGCATGATTGCAACAGTTCCAATAGAGAAGAGTGTATTGGTGGCATGAAGTCGTCGTAGTCTAGTAAGTAGTGTATTGGCTTACTAGACGTGAGACCATAGCTCAAATCCCAGGTCAGACATCTCCAACAAAACGAAATATAAAAAAATATTTATTCGGCGGCTTCCTCTTAGCAGATTGTTGGCAAAAAGTCTGAGAACTCAGCAGATATCTTGCAAAAACTATAAAATTTCCATGAACGCCCAGCTCAGCAGATTTCTGATAAAAACTTTGAGAGTGAATTGCTTTGAAAAGTTTCTCAAAAATCTATCGTTCGGAGTCGACTTTAAACTGTAGGTCCCGCCACTCATGTATGAAATTAACACACACAACATGAGTGGTGTTGAGAAAACAGGCCGTAAGCCTGGCTGATGTTATACAAGTATTGGTGGCATTTTTACGAGAATGTGGAAGATGGAGGAGGACGTGATCTATCTTACCAGCATACTTGAACATTATTATCATACTTTCAGTTGCCAAATAATCTTCCTCTGAAGTGAAATTTTTTTAAGTGAAAGTCTTGCCATTTACGATCAGGTTGTAACCGAGGAACGCATAAAAATATTGAAAACTGTGTATAAAAATAGTCATGAACGACCTACTGTGCTATGGAATAACAAGATTATAAAGGAATTTGAAAACACAGGAAGCACTACAGATGCAGTCGGGTCTGTTTACTATCGGTTTGTACGCGCTTATGAAAATGTTGCTTACGTGTCATTCTGGCCTATTTTACATTTGGATTTGTATCTTCAGCCGCAGAAAATTCAAAGAATGCAACGAACAAATTCTGCCATATACTATACACTACCAAGGATAAGCTGATTGGATGCTAGAGAAACCTTCCTTCAATGATGTTTCCTGCATTCAAAATATTCTACAGTCCTGAAGGCCAATTCTCACTCGGTTGTTACGCTAATAAGCAAATTATCTCAGAAAGGGCTGGAAGACCCTAGAAGTGAATGTGGAAAAACCATTGCCATGCGGAAAAAGTGACAGGTTGGTGTACATTATGGTCTTGAGAAGTCTTTGGGATGTATTTTATTTGGAAATTACCCTTGAGCTACCATTATCGTCAATTCATAGCGCTATGGCGGTATGATACCACACTTTTCTTGGCCTACAATTGATGATTACGATTGATTTTGGCTTTATTGCACAAGCAGTTTCCAGAAGAAGTAATTTCACGTTTCTGGTTACGTCACTTGTCCCATAGAATCCTGTTATTTGACGCCGTCGGAGAAGAATATTAAGCAAAGTGTAGAGAGGGAAAAGGATAGAAACCAAATGATTTTTTTATTCAAAAATCTATATTGCATTCAGAAAGTCAGTCACTTATTGATAAACTCTGGTATAAAAACTACAGTGAGCTTAAAAAACAACTGTACACTGAGGATAAAACTCTAACAATCACCAAACTCAACTTTTATCACTTAAGGAGAGTGCCCGAAAAAAATTGTCAATATTTTGAAATTTTTAGTATTTTTTTTTATTTTTTGTTTCAATTTTAAAAACTGGCAATGAAACAATTTTAAAATAAAAATAACGGTATTTTATTTAAGTATAGTTTTTTATGTACAGTTTCTTTTGACTGTATATTATTGAAACACAGTGTTGGTAAGAGTACATAAAATACAAAATTTATCCAATACTGCCTCTTACTTTTCTTTTAAGAATTTCATGCCTTTAAGGCATTTTAAATTTAAAATAATTTGTTGTTTCATAGTTTATATTGTAAGACAATAAATAATAATTAAAAACACTTTTTTTTTGAACATTAAGTATGCAACTGAAATTAGAACAACAATAACAAGTACAAGTACAAGTACATGTGATAGAGAAAGTGAAAATCTTTTTCTATTTTCATTGTCATCCAATGCTTCTTGATGTCTGTCACATGCACAACAAGAGTTTTAGGTTAACATTTCTGCATGTCTGTTGCATTTTCTTGTTCACATATCTGCATGTGTGTATATGTGCATGCATGTGTGTGTGTGTGCATTATATGTAAGTGAAGTATTTTATTCATAAATAGACTAGAATTTGGTGTGCATGTATCGAGTGCTATAATGCTTAACAACAATAAAATGCCAACAGCAACAATATTTTTGGTTTTTCAATATATTTTTTGTTGCCTGCTTTACTACACATACTAAATACACTCTACATATACATACATCATACAAACACACATACACAGATATCTGTAAATATTTTTTTTTATGTTTCTCTCTTTAATTTTATGCAAAATTTACTCTCTATGCAGGGCTTAAAAGAATGCAATCGTTACGAAAATAAAGCAACAGTTTTGGAAGCCTATTTGAAATCATTTGAGTAACTTCCGGGAGAAATGATAATCCATTCATACGAATTAGTTGTAGTACCAGCTTTGTAGTTAATTTCTATGTTAGTGTGTCTTGAAAACCTTGTAAGAATATTTGTTGAATGGGGTCTCGATTGCCTAGATTAAAGTTGGGTATTCTGTAGTTGTTGCATAGAGTAGCTTAGGTTAGAGGACGTGTACTTGTCAATTAAGACAGTATCCGGAGGTCGAATTGACCCATTGTACTAGAGTAGCTTAGTTTCATTGGCTTCATGAAGGCTTACGCAGTATTTGTAGGCTCACCTGGACTTATCTGGTTAAGAATATATCTGATGACATTATTTCCAATCATTGCACTATTGCGGTACTCATACATTACTTCCTTATTGAAAGCTTGGTAAAAGGCTTGACATTCTCTGGACCGTTTTCTGCAGCAGTGGTGAATCTGAAGAGGATGCAGAGACCAACCATCATTTAATGTGCAAAGCCCTGCTTCTGCTAGGCTTTCCTTAATTAATCTGTATAAGAAGAGGTTTGATTGTCTTTCTTCTTTAAATGGCATGGCCATGCGCTGCTCTATTGCATTGCAGTTCTCATAGGTACCTGCCCTATTGGAAGGCGTATTGAAAGACTTGCTATTCCCTTTAAAGATTTCTGCAGGGTCTATAGATCTGTCACCTCATGTGTCAATTTCCATCTCTTTTTATGGAGAGGATTTGACTTCTCATTTCCGTTATATTTAACTGAGCTGAACTAAGGAGTAAAGCATTACCGGCATTCATATTAAAGTCTGGATGGTTTCTTATAGCATCAAACAGTCCCTATAATGTTGGACATTGATTTGTGTGTTGCAACGTCTGGCCTAAGTAAGACTTTAACCTTTAAGGAATGAAGTGCCATCAAACCTAACCTACCCGTTGATTGTGTCGCTGTTACTTCCAGAAATATTCTGCATCCTTGAATAATCCTCTTTGTGATGTAGGGATCTAATGTCCACCTAATTTACTTAATTGTTGAGTGCAACCCTTTAGCCAGGATTACAACCTAGCTGCTCACAATACCCACATTGTGGTCGGAATCTACAGTTTAACGTCGACTACGAACAACATTTCTATTTACTCTCAGATTTTTTGCATGAAGACTGATGAGAAAAGTCCCCCTAAATTAATATTTCTTCATATTTCATTTTGTTTGAACTGGGGTTTGAACCACTTCAACACATTACCTAGTAGATACCACTTCGCTTGGTATTAAATTTGTCCTTCCGTTCATTATTTTAGTCTGAATAATGCTGCCACAATCGAGTAGTTTAAGGACAATCTCAGACTCAATTGATTCCAAAGATTTCACCTTCGATTTTGTCGAATGATCTGCATTTATTAGCGAATAAAAATATAAAATATTCTTTAGTAGGTATAGACCAACAGAATCTAATTGGCTTCATTTAATCAGTAGTACAACAGTAATCAGAAAGAAATAAGATTTTGAAATATTTTTTTTTTTTTTGGAAAGATTTGATTCTTTTCCACTCCTGCATACTTCGATAGATTGTAATCCTGTATACGATATATGTACATATATATGTATATAGAGATAGACATTGCAAAATATTTACATTGTTACCAATACAATACAACAATGTAAGTACTTATCTCTCTTTTTGGCTTGAGGTTTATTTAAACTACCAACTAAAAATATTTCAAAAATTCTTTCACAGTCCTTTGTGTTTTTCGGTATAAAAACGAGTATACTTGCGAAATTGAATTTCAAAATTATTTCCCTTTTTTTCTATGACTATTTTATGCTTTAGAATTCACCTTGAGAAATGTTTTCCATCAGCTTTTTTGCTCTCTCATTTCGTTTTATTTTTTTCTGTTTACAATTTAAGTTTAATTATCACAAAGAATTTTGAAGAATTTTCTCTTTGTGACACACACAGCTTGTTTGTGACGCTGTGTTTAACGATTATGATGCCAAAATGATTATTTAAGAATTAATTTTCTATTCTAATTTACCAAAGAGACATTAAGCAAATTATGGCCATAAAAGCATTCATTCAGCATTCAGATGAGACCTTGACAAAAAAAAAAACGAATGTTTAACGCAAGAAAAGAGAATTAAAAAGGGGAGATAAAAAACAGAAGAAAATGTTATGAAATGCCCAACTTTTGCCACAAAAGACACTTGTTGTCATTTTACTCTTCAGTATACAATTTTTTTACAGTTGGTTGTTGCTGTAGTTGTTGTTGTTGCGGTCATTCAGCACTGGTAAAACATAACTGTGATGAAGCAATCTATTGCTAGAGACAGGCATCATTTAAATGCTGCCATAAACACGGCTACAGTAAGTACGTTGTTGTTAAAAAAAAAATAAAAAAACAAGCCAAAGAGTAGCCATGAAGAAAATCGAAATGAACGAAAAAAAAGCCTGGTCAGCCTTGAAAGATGGTTGCTAAACGTTGGTTGTTTGTTCTTTTATTTATATTTTCATGAACAAAATTAAACTGCCAACGGTTTCAGAAATGACCAACATTTAAATGTAGTTGCTGTTGTTGTTGTTGTTGCTACGTCTGTATCTGTAGGTGATTGTTAAATGCAATGGAAACTCTTAACAAAAGAATGCACCACGAACGTGGTATTGTAAGAAAATTTCAATAATAATAAATACTCCACTCACTCCCTCTCTCCTTCTCTTTTCATTTGTTGTTCCATTGCTATAAAGTATTACTCACTCACACACACAAAATTGCAGTGAGAGACAGAGGAAACACAATTTCACACTCACTTGATTTTGTTTTCTTGTTATTGTTGTCATACTTATTGTCGTCATTGTTAGTGATTTTTTTTCGTTTGTTTGTTTCAGTTGTTGTTGTTTGTTACTTGTCCTACTTCTTGTTGTGGTTTTTTATTGTTGTTGTTATTGTTCTTGAGTATAACTGTGTTGTTCGTGTAGCATGATGGCAGTGGTAAATATCTTTTAAAATGACTGTGTGGTGTTGTCTGTTCGGTTGGACAACGAACCAACCGTTGGTGTGTTTCGGTGTATTGAAGATGTCATCGTTAACATCAGTTCGTTTTGTTGCCTCTGTTTGTTTGTTTGCTAGATTGGTTGTTTGTGTGTGTGTGTGTGTGTGTGTTGCTTCATGATGCTTTAAGTATTAGTGTTTATAGTAGAAGGAAACCAAAAAAACCAAAGTAAAACTGATTATTTTGAATGGTAGTTGCCAGTATTTTGCTGCCAAAATGTCTGATAAAGAAACTTGTGGTTATTTTGTGTCCATCCGTTCCTCTAACTGTCTGTGTCGGTATCCATGCCTGTGTCTCTATCTCTGTGTGTGTGTGTGTTTGTTTACTGCTCTGTTATTTCTTCTTTGGTTTGTAAACTAAGCATATAAAGTAATGAATGTTTTTGTTTTTGTTGTTATTATTCTTTACCAGTACAAGTGATGACATTTGTTCGTAAGCGTTGGTTTGTCAACTGTTGTTGTCACTTTTATTGAAAAAAAAAAAACAAAAAACAAAACTTCTGTTAAATTAAATCAGCAGCCATATTTTATCGCTTTTATAAAAAATATTTTCTAATCATTATTGGAGTTTTCAAAATAAGGGAAAATAATACATTGAATTGCCATCAGCGTTCACACTGCACTGTGTTCGTAATACATTGAAAACACTGCTAGAGGGATACATAAAGCCATGTTTAAATGAAGCCGTATATGTAAGAAAAGGACAACAGGCAACTAAAACAAGCAGTTATTCACCTGAGACTCTAAATTATGTTGCGAAGCTAGCGGTAATAGTACCAATTCTCCAGGCCATTAGTTTGTCTTTTTTTTTGCTACATTGGAAGTGAAGAACGCCTTTAACAGACTTATAGGCAAATGTTTGGAAATCCTTAAAGGTTTATTAGAAGATCTGTAGTCCTCCTTAAAAATAGGGGGGCTTATAAACAGTAAAGCTGAGTATTAAAGAAAGAAACTAGTGGCACTGGAAGACACACACACAGGGCTTTTACATGGTTTCCACTCGATTTCTCGAACGTGAACTGTGTTGCATTTTGAGAATGGAAATGGCGCAATACATTTTCGGAGTGGGAAATATTTACTAGCCGTAAGGCAGCCGTAATTATAGTCGAAAGTACGGATAATATTATCCGCAAATTCAATATTGACCAATATTGAACAGAATCTGAATCAAGTCATGACAAAACATAGAACCTATGAAGACAAAACTTGTACTTAGCAATAGGCAACACACATCTGTTGAAATAGATATGCAGACTGGAGAAGAGTTCGTATCCACTAAGATTGTAGAAAATAATGTGTGAATAGAATTTGACTCGAGGTTGAAATATAAAAACCAACTTCAGTGTATGGAAGATAAGATAGTACGTCGCCACAAATTCGATAAGTGGCTTAACAAGAGAATAGTGAAAGCAAACAATTACTTGATGCAAATGCTTTCAGGCCGTGGATACTAGCGATGGTATTGCAGAGCATGATATTATTGTTTTAAATGTCTATGCGAATTGTGTATGCGATGTCAATAAATTCATGACTTTTTGAATTTTTCAGCTCTTAACCGAAAGGGAAACATTACTCCAGTCAACAGTGAATTGACTTCAAGCAAAATTTGAACTTTTTTGTGTGTTGACAGACAGAAATTTTGTTAACAAAAAACGACTGCAAATGACTAGGTAAACAGTTCTCTTGTTTCCACGCTGAAAATGCTACAAATTGTTCCCTTATCCGCCTTTTTTTCTTGATTTAGCCTTGATTGAATACTTTTCGGCTCAATGCTAAAGAATATTTTCTAGCAGAAGAAGATTTGCTTCCAATGATGGAATTCTTTCACAAACAAAACTATTTCGATGACCTGAACAAATCGTTTCTTTAAAGAGGTAAACAAACTGCAGAAATCATGGAGTGCACAATAGAGCTTAAAGGATAAATAAAACGATTTTTTTATTTAAAAAGTCACCAACTCATTAACCTGCATTTTTATTACTGAAGTAAAAATCTGGAATACTTAATTATTGAATTGAAAATAAACAAAAATTTCTAAGAGGAGTTTATTTGTATTAAAGATTTTATGAACATTTTCTGTATAATGCTTGCAAATAAAATTTCAGCTTAAAAAGACAAAAATGGACAGAATTTTTTTTGTTCTTTTAAGCCAACGAGTTGTTTAAGTTGTCATAACTTTAGTTTTTTTTTATTGACATTGTTAACACTCTGTGCTAAAAGTTTTTCTTTATCTTTAACATTTTATTTCTTGCATTTTATTTTCTTTCTTTTCGTTCTTTTAATTTTTTAATCAGTATTAAAATGTATATGAGAGACACAACGGAGTTTTTATTTTTTTTTAGTTTAAATAAGTTTTTTATTCTTGCTTTAAAATTCTTTTTCTCTTTTTTGTGTTTTTTTGTCTTTTTTGTCCCTTTTTTGTCTACATTTTAGTCAAAATTCCCATGTAAATTAAGTAAAAATAATGCAGATTTTCCGTTTTTTTATGCTTAAATTCATTTATTATCCTTGGATAAGGATAATTAATACTTGTTATATGGTAAAAAGCTAAAGAAACAACAACAACAACAAGACGATAAAAAATATGTATGAATATCCCTTTATCTGTCGCTCTCTATATATACATACATACATACATACATACATACATATGTATGTATGAGTAAATGTATGTATGTGGAAGAGCTGGTTGTAGAGTTGTCACTTTAAATACCATGTGCGAGTATAGTCACTCATTAAAAAGTATGATGATAATGGTAGCAACCAAATGACAGAGAAAGAGAGAGAGGGTTAGAGAGAGGGATAGAGAGAGAGAGAGAGAGAGAGGGAGAGTTAAAGTATCATAATATTTAATATTCATGTTTAAAGATGGTTGCGGGAATTATAAAATGAATGAATTTAAATTTAAATACCGAAATTTCACTAAAGTTTTTTGGTTTTTAAAAGAAATTCCTTCAAATAGCGTGATTAGTAGTAGAGGACCATTGAAAACATTTGAATGGGAATATAAAAATTAAGTTCCATTTGGAGACCCAACGGCAAATAGAATATGAAAGCTTCTACTGCGGTATTGTCAAGGATTGGACAGCTGCAAAGGTTTACTTATCCCGTTTTCTTCCACACTGTCACAGCAGCGATAGTGGTTATTACGCTGTCGTTTAGTCCATTGAATATGATCTCAAATCGACCAGTGACCGATAAACACAGGCAGAATCTCAATAAGTTCCCTCCGCTTTGAGTTATAAAAAAATTAGGGTTCATGACATTATATTCAGGTCAGGTAAGCTTTAAAATCCAACAAGATCTAAGAGCACTGCACTTGAAACTTTCCCTTTTTAAGTAACATATCTTTGAACCTCTGGAGATTTAACGAGTCAGATTATGCATGGGACAACTGATTAATTTGTTCATAGAATCCCAGTGGAAGCCCAGGGCACACATAAGTGTCGTTCAAGAAAGTGGCCGAGAGCATTCAATTAATTTCTACACCAGTTTTCTCAACGAACAGTTGTAAAATGTAATCGAAGAGCCTGGTTACATAAATACATACGGAATTGTTCATTACAACCCTTCAGTTAAGATTACGACCCAGCATCTTATACCACTTTGTGTTGTGTGTGTTAATTTTATACGTAAGTTGCGGAACGTACAGTTTAAAGTCGATTCCGAACGACAGGTTTTTGAGAAACTTTTCATGGCAATTTTATTTTACTCACAGAGGTTTTGCCAGAAATCTGCTGAGAGGAAGTCGCCGAAGAAATATTTTTTTTCATATTTTCGTTTTAATGTCTGATCTAGGATTTGAACCATGGCCTTACGCCTAATAAGCCTACACACTATCAACTAAACTACGGCGACTTCGTGTGGTATCCTTAGTTCAGTAAAATGTTCTTTAGTGCAGAGACTTGAAGTTGATAAAATCCGCTTACATAGTTCAGCTCTCCTCTCCTCCATCCTCTCACAGATGCGAAAATTCTTCGATATCGTAGGTATCGGGTAATACCTGTAAAAACTCTTTTAATTTTTTGTTATTTACTTCAACGCATACAATTAAGCATGACTACCATGTAATAAACACACAAGAATTTTAAATAAAAAATTAAAAAAAAAAATATTACAAACAAATTCATAAAATTGGGAAGTAAAATTTCTCCTATAATTCAAGCAAGCAATTCCAATATATTGTTGTTGTTGTGTGACTCATTATTAATGAGCCGAACGAACATATTATGAGCTAAACAAGACGGAAGTCACAAGTCAAAACCAACCAACAAACAAAACGAAACAAAACAAACTGAAAACCAATGGAGAGTGATAAAAAAGTTTTTTATTGGAGTTTGATTCTGATCAACAAATATGAATTTGATGGCGTATTTATGACTTCCTGTTTATTTCCAAAAATACAAAACATAAATGAAAGACAAAATGAAATGAAATACAAATAAAGAATAAATAATAAAAGTTTATTCGTTTTATGTTTTTATTTAACAAACGACGACTATTATTTGTAAATCATCATCATTTCTTTTCGATCATTTAAATGTTAATCAAAACAGAAAGAAATGGAAAGAATGTTGAAAAAAATTGTTTATTTTCCACAAATAATTAACATTTGAATCTGTTTTATACCCTTAAAGCTTATTTATATTTCATTATTTTCTTTCGTTCAACAAATATTAGCTTTTATTGGCTTCTCATATTGATAAGCACCATATATGTATGTAGTGGTGTATGTAATGTAGCCAATACCTTCCCTTTCCTTCTCAAAAATGTTCCTTTCTCAGCAGACTTATACGATAATCTGAAGTTATTTTCTACACAGCAGCGGTAGCAGTCTCTACATCTTCACGTCTGAGTATCGTTCTTTCTAACAAACGCTCTACTCCGATTAGCAGCTGCTTAGCTTCTGTTACAGTCTCGATTACATACATATATAAAGGGTGATTTTTTAAGAGCTATAGGAAAATTTTTCAAAAAAAAAAACACATAAAATTCAGAAAACTGCATGAAATCTTTATTTGCATCGATAGTACGGTCCATATAATTTAATGTTTGAAGATCATTTCATGCAAATTTTGACCGCGACTGCGCCTCAAATGGTCGATCCGCTTAGTCCAATTTTGGCATACTCTTTCCAACATTTCGGCCGGTATCTCACGAATAAATGCTTCAATGTTGTCTTCCAATGCGTCAATTGAAGCGGGCTTGTCTGTATAGACATGAGCCTTAACATAGCCCCACAAAAAATTGTCTAAAGGCGTTAAATCGCACGATCTAGGCGGCCAATTGATCGGTCCCGAACGTGAAATAAAATGTTCACCGAACTCGCCTCTCAATAAGTCCATTGTTACGCGTGCTGTGTGGCATGTGGCACCGTCTTGTTGACATGTCATGCAAGTCAAGCTCTTGCATTTTGGGCAAAAAAAAGTTGGATATCATCTCACGGTAGCGCTCACCATTCACAGTTACGTTACGATTCGCAGCATCTTTGAAGAAGTACGGTCCAATGATTCCACCAGCCCATAAACCGCACCAGACTGTGACTTTTTCTGGATGCATTGGTAGCTTTTGCAATGCTTCTGGTTGATCTTCACTCCAAAATCGACAATTCTGCTTATTTACGTATCCATTGAGCCAAAAATGAGCTTCGTCGCTGGACACAATTTTTCGATAAAGAAGTGGATCTGCGGCCAACTTTCCAAGAGCCCATTCACCAAAAATTGCGGTAGGTCGTTCGGCTTCAATTCTTGCACCAGCTGTATTTTGGAAGGCTTCACATCTAGGTCCTTCTGCAAAATTTTCCACGTTGTTGAGTAACAGAGGCTCAATTGCTGCGAACGGCGACGAATCGATAATTGATGGTCATCATTTAACACTGGCCGATACAGCTGCGATATTTTCTTCAGTTCGCACTCTACGTAAGCGTGTTGGTGGTTTAATGTCTAACAATGTAAATTTGGTGCGAAATTTAGTCACAATAGCCCGAATAGCCGCTTCAGTGGGTCGATTAAACTGACCATAAAATGGAAGAAGGGCGCGATGAACTTTCTTAACAGAGCCACGCATTTTGATAATAAAATTCAATGATTTGCAAGCGTTGTTCGTTTATAAGGCGATTCATGGTTAAATTATAGACCAAACTGAAGATGTTTGACACGTGAAACAAAACACGAAACGTGCGTGAGCTGTTTAAACCAGTGTTGCCAAAACGATAACAGCTAAAAAATCACCCGTTACATACATAATTGGTAATTACAACCCTTCAGTCAGGATTAGGACCTAGCTTCTCACACCGCATATGTTTTGTATGTTAATTGTATCCATGAGTGGCGGGACCTATAGGCTATACACGACAGATTTTTTGAGGAAACTTTTTATGACAATTTTTATTTGCTCTCAGAGTTTTTGCAAGAAGTCTGCTGAGAGGAAGTCGCCGAAGAAATATTTTTCATGTTTCGTTTTGATGCCTGACCTGTAGTTTGAACCGTGGCCAACGCGCTACCTACTAGACTACGGCGCCTTCATCAGGCTGTTGTCAGAAATTAAGGAAATGGAAATTCTTTCCATTGATTTTTCTTCTGTGTATCAGTAAATGTCATTAGAATTTCAATAATTTCCACTCCAATTAGTTCTTGTGTGTGTGTGTGTGTGTGTGTCATCTGTCAATAATGACCTTCAAATTGTTCTTTCATCGTTATTGACTTATTTATTCATTTATTTTTTGTTTATTTTCCATTTTCATTATTTTTATTGACGTTTTGTTTCTCTGCTTATGAGTTCAAACTTTTTTCTACTAGAGCTTCATCACTGGCAAATAAATTTATATTCTTATTGGTTTTTTTCTTTTACGTTCTTTTCTTAATTTATTTCAATAAAAATCTACTTAAACTTTAGTCTGTAGAGGCATTAAAATTGGCCACTCATTGCCAGTTAAATAGTTCCATGGAATTATGACTCGGAAAGATGAAAGAATTCTCTTTGCACTACGATTGATATTAAAAGCGTGTGTTTCGTAAGTGAAAGTATTTCATTTCAAATGATTCTTATGAGATTTATTAATTTTTTTTATCTAAGCTAAGTAAATACAGTGAGTAACACAATTAACTAAAATGAGAAGTCCTTTATTTGTTGTCCTTTTTAAATTCTCTTCACTGTACTTAGGCAAAAAAGAGCATGAAAGCAATTTCCTTTATAGAAATTTTGATAAAAGGAATGTTTCAACATTTATGCCACAATGCTGTTGCGTTCTACGACCAAATCAATATTTTATAACCTTGAAATGTTTGTGTGCAGTTTCCATATCGACGTTCTAAGAATCTCTAGATTCGCAGAAAAAAAAACAAAAAAAAAACACAAAATACTTGTACATGATGAACATGCAACATTGTTTACTAAACGCGAGTGAAAGAGTCAGAGTCAGAAATACCATTCACTGAACATTTCAATTCAAAAGACGCTATTTCAAGTGCATGAAAGCGAAAACATCATCATCATCATCATCATGGCAAGGCAACGCAAGGCAAGGCAAGGCAAGGCAAGGCAAGGCAAGGCATGGCTTCCTTTTGTAACCAAACGAAGCACACAAATTGCATATTGGCGGGTAACAAGTAAATGCCGAAGCTGCTAAACTGCTGAATGATTTATAATTTACAAGCAAAATTGAATTCAATTCACATTGAATTGCCAACAAAAAGGAAGTCGCATACAATTGTTCGTACATCTACGTATCTCCTTGGCAAGCCATTGTGCTTCTTTATACAATTAAAATACTTTGAAATGGGGTTTTCGGCATTCTGGTATTCGCGTACAATAATGGTTGGGTGGCGGTGAATATTACGTTAGTCTAACAATTGATTTGTCAATCAAATTTGCTCACTTTGGTTTTCTTAAATCGTGGTAACATGCCAGGCGTTATAGACAATTTAAAGCATTGGAAATCAATCTTTAAGAAAGACACTAAATCCTGGGAAAGCATGAAAGCTCACAGGTACTGTTGATTAGATTACATGGTAATTGAACCTACTTTCGATCTTGGTTTTATAGCACATAAGTTACATACATACATAATTGAGCATTACCCTTTAGCTAAGATTACAACCTTGCTTCTCACGCCACTTATGTTGTGAGCGTTAATTTTATACATGAGAGCTGGGACCTACAGTTTAAAGTCGACTCCGAACGACAGATTTTTTATTATCTGACATGGGGTTTGAACCGTGGCCTTGCGTCTAATAAGCCAACACACTTTTTACTGGACTACGGAGACTTCGGTTTTATAACACGTCTGTTTTAAAGGTTCCATATCGACAATAGCCTACACCTTCTAGACAACGATTGACGTATTTAAGTCACATAACAAGTATACTTCAGTGCATTCGTTTGGTCCAGTTGAATCGATCATATCGGTTGAGTCTTAGATTGCCCAACGATACCAACAGTAGTCACATAGCAGTGGCAGATCAGTTCAATCGTTCTGAGCAATTGAATCGGTTATATCCTTCGAGCCTCAGACTGTCCTTTATCCGTGAGCAACGTAACCATTAGGTTAGGTTAGTTTAGAGGACGCGTACTTGTCAATTAAGACAATTACAGTACCAGGAGGTCGAATTGACCCATTGTACAACGTCCTAGTTTCTCACACCACTTATGTTGTGTGTGTTAATTTTATACATGATACATGGGACCTACAGTTTAGAGTCGACTCCGAACGACTCCGACCTTTTCTTGGCAATTTTATTTACTCTCAGAGTTTTTGCCAGAAATCTGCTGAGAGGAAGTCGCCGTAGAAATACTTTTTGTATTTTGTCTTGATGGTGGCCAGGGGCTCGAAACCTGGCTTTACGTCTAATAAGCCAACACACTATCTACTAGACTACGACGACTTCCCGTAGTGACTAAATGTTGCTTACAAAATCGTCTCTTAGTTGAGCGGATAAAACGGTATGCAATTTAATCAACCGTAGTCGCCCTATAGTTGATGTATAGACCACGACTTAGGTAGTGTGTTGGCTTATTAGACGTGTAGCCTCGGTTCAAACCCCATGTCAGACACCTCCAACTAAACGAAATAAGAGAAAATATTTCTTCCGCAACTTCCTCTCAGCAGGTTTCTGGCAGAAACTCTGAGAGAAAGTAAAAAATTGCCATGAAAAGTTTCTTAAAAATTTATCGTTCGGAATCGACTTTAAACTGTAGGTCCCACCACTCATGTATAAAATTAACACACACAACGAATGTGGTGTGAGAAGCTAAGACCTAATCCTGACTTAAGGGTTGCAATAACCAATTATGTATGAAGTTGGAACTGTAGAACAGGCTCTATTGTATTACTACATCATCTTTTATAGGACCCAAGTAGCAGAGATCAGCAATGAGTATTTAAAAAGATAAGTAGAATAGAATCATACTCATACTTTCTGATACTTATATGCATTCATACTTATTTTAATATCATGGAACCTCCACTCATATTCAAAGTTTGAAGTACTCATCATAGTCATACTTAACAACATGTATGATGTTGTTGATTTCGACTCTCCATAAATCAACATATACACGAAGCACAAAATAAGTGTGATTCGCGTACGAACACTAAAATACTCACAAGAATGTTGTGTGTTTGCTCTGCTTGCTGTCTTTGTCTTTTTTATTTACGTATCTTTCTTCTCTCTTTGTAAATGCAACAACAACTGAGACTGTAAATTTTGACGAATGATTCGAATCACTCGAGTCATTTATAAGAGTATTTTTCTAAAGTTATGAATCTAAATAAGTAGGCGTATGAATCAAACATATTTCGAATGGTATGAGTTTGACGTCAACGTTGTACGCATACTCATTGCAACCTGTACTTATAAATCAAAGTTGTAGTGAGTATGAATGAATCAGAGTACATAGTTAATTTCAATATTGTTGACTCACTTATATTCAAAATTTCATGAGCGCTTATGAGTAGGGAAAAAACGATTCATTGCTGATCTCTGCCAAGTAAGCTATGCTTAAATTGGCTGCTAACCTAGCCTATGATGTATAAAGAAGTCGTTCTGATATCGAAAAAACCACCTGAATTATTTAATTGCCATTAAAAATGCTTTCTTTCTACGTTTTTAAAATTTCTTTCGTTATTAGAAAATAACTTTTTTCCCACCACCATAAACTTCTTAGTTTGGTTTCCAAATTTTACCAGGCTTAGCAATTAAAAG
Organism: Sarcophaga variegata; assembly: GCA_932273835.1. NCBI lineage: Eukaryota > Metazoa > Arthropoda > Insecta > Diptera > Sarcophagidae > Sarcophaga > Sarcophaga variegata. The sequence goes on along the minus strand of OW026360.1, from coordinate 8,453,201 downwards.
AAACAATTTCTTCAATTCCCATATAAGTGTTATAAAGAAGTCTTAGTTGAAGACGATGAAATCAAAATATGCAAATGCAAATGAAAAGTTGTTTGTCTAGGACCATTTAAAAATCACACAGAAACAAATTCCAAATGAAACACTCTTTGCTGGCATTCTAAGCAGGAATTGAAATACAACTGACATATACACACACACACACAATCACAATCTCTTGCATGATGGCATCTTTATGTGGCTTATAAATGTATGCAGACGACATACACCTCTGTGTTGTAAATACATGCGAGTGAACATTTATTACGTATGTATGACGAGTGTACGGATGTATTGTTTAATTTATGTATATAACATATGAAGTGTGTGTATATTTTGTGTGAGGGTATGTATGTGTGTGTGCAATTTCAAATTGTAATTTAATTAAAACCGTTACCAAATTTGCATGAGGATTTGCTATTATATGCTCAACAGCAACAGCAACAACAACAACAACTGCAACAACTATGGCAACATTGATGGCGACAACTGTGCAACAATAAGATGCATGCCGGTATTTCTTTGTGCGTTTCTTACATGCAATGTGAACCACCAGCATAACTCGTACTATTCCCTACACAAAAACGCATTAAAATTATAATAAACCTGCTCAGAGACAGAAACAAACATGTCTTATCCACCCTCCCTCTCTCTGTACCCACCATTATCCATAAACAACCTGGCAACCAGGTTAAAATATGTTGATGGTATGGTTAATATGTTTATGTAAATATGTGTGTGTATGTATGCGTGTAGTAAACATGTCTTAAATAGAGAGATGGAGAGGGAGAGAGAGAGAAAGAGAGACAGCGACATAAGAGATGTTACAAGATCTTTGCATAGTTAATAAGATTTTGGCGGTAATTTGTAGATTTTAGTGAAGCCATAACTAACAAACTGAGTAGCTGAGTAGCTGTGTAGCTGTATACAGCTCAACGAATACACGAATACAGTCTTGAGATGAAATGGATTCATGGAGTTGAGTTCATTGAATTGAATTGCTTTCACCCAAAAATAAGAAAAAAAAAATACACATGATGCACCAGGTTATTTGTGCATTTATTATATAAGATTTGTTGCCGTTTATTTATACGTGTGTAAGCATATCTGAGGGCGTTCAATGTGTTTGTGCATGTGCATGAGTTATACTCGAATTTAGTTGCCTCACATCTATCCAAATACCAATTGCTTGTAACTGTATTAGACAATTTATTCTCTATCGTTTTCTCTCTGTGTGTGTGTGTCTTTTATGTTGTATACATACATGTATGAGGGATTGGTTGGTTGGTGGTCAAAGCACAGATTAACGAACGATGGTTGCAACTGAATGCAAAATATGAAAATTATGCCAACATTTCATTCCAGAAACATAATTTTGTAGAATGAAATGGAAAATGTTTCTTGCGGTTGGTTAGGTAATAAAGTTTTTGCTTTATCCCGACTATACATACATACATTAGGGGAAAGTATGCAAAAATTCCATATTTTCCTGGGATTTTGGGAATTCCTTACGAGACATAGAATAGCAATGTTGGAGTATTTTTTAAGTACTTTGCTGTTAAGGGTCACGCATTATGAGGCAGGTCGTATTATAAATCGATTGATAGTGGCATACTGAGGTCCACAAGCCCTAAATGAGGGCAAAGCTTAGGTCCCCTGTAAACTAAAGAAACTGCCAACCTTAGGCTCATTAAAAAATCTTTCCAAGTAATTCCACCACAGTTCATTTGTTAGATTTCAACTTGACTACGTCCAGTTTGTCTAACCGTCTTCTCTACTAATGTCTACACCAGAGATCAGCGATGAATCGTTTTTCACTACTCATAGGCATTCACAAAATTTTGAATATAAGTGAGTCAACAATATTGAAATTTAACTATGTACTCTGATTCATTCATCCTCACTACAACGTTGATTTATAAGTACAGGTTGCAATGAGTATGCGTACAACATTGACATCAAACTCATACCATTCGAAATATGTTTGATTCATAAGCCTACTCATTTAGATTCATAACTTTAGAAAAATACTTATAAATGATTCGAGTGACTCGAATCGTTCGTCAAAATTTACGGTGTTAGTTGTAGTTGAATTTACAACAAAAGAAAACAGACACATAAGCAAAAAAGACAGAGTAGCAAGCAGAGCATGCACACAACGTTCTAGTGAGTATTTTAGTGTTCGTACGCGAATCATACATATTTTGTGTGGTTCGTGTATATGTTGAGTTATGATGAGTCGAAATCAACAACATCATACATGTTGTTAAGTATGAGTATGATGAGTACTTCAAACTTTGAATATGAGTAGAGGTTCCATGATATTAAAATAAGTATGAACGCTTATAAGTTTCAGAAATTATGAGTATGATTCGATTCTACTCATCTTTTTTGAATACTCTGGTCTACACCATGGTGGCATTCGATTTTAGGATTCTCAAGATTCATTTTTATAAAATTCCCTGGTAGCTTAACTAGCGTGTGCTCTATTCAATGCGACTTACATGTGAAGATTTCGATTTTAAAAGCGGTTTGATGCATAGAAATCTTCTTTCTAATATGTATTGTCCAAAGGACTCATAATATTCTATGACGGCAACCGTTTTCAGAAGATTGTGTCGCACCGTTTAACTTCCAGTGGTTAGCAAAACTTACTCACTGACGTAACTTGTCATTACAACCCATTTAGCTAGGATTACAACCTAGCTTCTCAAACTACCTATATATGTCGTGTGTGTTAATTTTATCCATGCGTAGAGGGACCTATATTTTATGACACATTTTATTTTCTCACAGAGTTTTTGGCCCGAAATCTGAGAGGCAGTCGCAAATGACATTTTCTTACTTCATCTTGTTCGAGATGTTAAGCTTTGAAGTGCCGAACACTTACAGAGAAAAAAAGACAGTGGCCTCCAGATTTTTTTTGTCATTAAAGCTTCTGCAGAAGGTTTATTGTCAGAATTTGGGCATATATGCGGGTTATGCCCAAAAGGTAGCTTAAAGGATAATCTAAGTTTCAATTGAACCGAAAAAAACCACATGCAAGCTTGTTATATGATCTAGACCTGTCTGTGGATGTTGTTCAAATTCTAGTACTTTTGTTATAAAACCTGAACCTAAAACGACTTAAGAGTGCATGCAGTTAATATAGAGAACCAAATCAGCAGCGCTAAGATGATCATTTCGTCTGTATTTAAATACTTTTGTTGTATATGTGTAGATTAGAAAAATATTCCGTAATGTTTAACCAAAAAAATCCTTAACCAAAACCCCTAAATTGCCGCACAAAGAGTGAATAATGAATTCTGAAATATATTCTCAAGTCAAAGAGACAACTTGCCTTAGATTTCCTATGTAAATGCATTTATTTTTCATATCAAAGACAACGTTTGTTTAGAATAAAATTAAAATGATTAAATTGTTAGAAGACGATGGCTTTAAAGTTTTGTAAGGAATTCTATTTAATTAGTACGTACACATGAGTTTCACATTTGATTTACGTTTGGATATGCAGTTTGCTTCAAAGAATGGTTATCATAATGGACAACAAACTGTTTGGAACACATGTACATCGTTTTCGGATGTACAAATAAATTGAATTTGTCAGTTACGAAGCATGTTAGCATAGTCCAGGTTACTCAGGAAGTTAAGATGATGGACTATCATTATGTACAGAAAGATAATGGGTCCTATGGAGTTTATATTGCTTCTACCAAATCGAGCTTTGCTAATGGTTAGCTGTACCTTTTTCAAGTATGTTGTTGGATGCTTAACTAATGCGATATCTTAGTGCAATCCCTCAATGGTTGCCTCACCCAGAATCTTTTTGAATCAAAGCAATACAAAGACAAACTAAAGTGACTTGTATTTGTAAAAGAAAAATACAATTTCTAAGAATACAACTGAAGGGGGGCAATACAAACAAAGCAAAGTAAAGTAACAAATTTGCTGTTACACGTCAAGATGCAGATGAATTCATTGTTGAAAGTGTCAAGTTGAATTGGATATGCCACCAAATTAATCATATTGCTTTGCGAAACTGATGTTGCACATACTTTATGCTGTGCTTACTGCTTGTGCCAGAGACATCCATGGATGTAAAGTAAATTGTTGAGTAATTTGAGTGGCAGGAAACATTGCAATTGCAATGCATTCTTCCAGACACAATTCTTTCTTTGTAAATACAATCCAAGTAATGCTTTTAAGTTTTTTTTTGTCTGCAAAAACACAATTATTACCTCCCTAGGCTATGTAAAAAGCATAAAGCTTTACGGCACAAGTCAATTGTGTGCAAATGGGCTAATAATTAATCACAGAATAATACAACTCTCCTTGGAAATAATAGAAATACAAACATACATACGTATTTATATACAGAAAGCCAGAGCATTATAATAATGATGAGAACAAGTGCAATAAATGATGAAGACAAAGTACTTTGCTTGCATTCTGGGTATTAAGTAAATACAACTGCAAGTACACTTAGTAACACGAGTATTTTCATTTGAAATTTTTTAATGAAATATTTTATAATGAAATCGTTTCTTTATTTCTAAGATTGCCAGAAATGAGAGGAAAACAAACAAACAGTTTCTGAAGTACTTTAATCACTTTATGCCGGAGTTCTCTCTCTCTTGTTGTTGTTGTTGTTGTTGTCTCTAACACAACACAACACAACAACTATACAATAAGACTAGTTCTTATGCCACTATTGCATCAGAAATCATGTAAATTATTGCCGGATTCATTAGCAGAAACTCATTTCCATTTTGGTAATTGCTTTTCAAAAAAGAAAAAAAAATAATGGAAAATTAATATCTCAGTATACCAACCAACACTACCATCCATCCTTTGTTTGTTCTTTTATTTTTAATAATAAGAAGAAGAACAAGAAGACTTGTGTTTCTCTCTCTCCTTTCCCATAACGCATAATGATTTCGATAACAATTCCTTTTTGGTAACGCCAAAGAAATAAGCACAGGATTTACATGTTTGTACTCCTTTTCTCTTGCTCTGCAAGTGTTTATTTGTATTGCCAAGTCTTTCTTTCTTTTGGTGAGAATAAGAATTTTCCTTTTCTTTTCATAATTTGGAGAATATTTGGGTTTAAGACCTTGTAATGATAATTTTTTTAATTGCTTTGGCAATTGGCATTTAAATTCCTTTATATTCGTTTCTTCATATTGAAATTATTGTATCAAAGGATTCAAAATTATTAAAAAAAATTAAAATATTCAGGCGATTGAACATCATGTTCATCCTTCTGAATATTTCGACCTTGTTTTTCTTTATAAAGCTTAAGTTTCATAAGGTGATAACATTGTAGAACGATAATTGCACTTAGATTCTTGTCTTTACAATCCTTTAGTCAGAAATATGGTTTAGTTTTCCACACCACCTTCGTACAAGCTTCCCTATTGGCCAGTGTCTGGTGAGGACAGACACCAAATAATGAAATATGAGTTCCCAAATTAAAAATATTTCAAATTAATTTCCATTAATTTCCACGCTCATACAATACCTGCAAATAAAGAATTGTGGCTGGAAGAATGCATTGCAATTGCAATGTTTCCTGCCACTCAAATTACTCAACAACTTACTTTACATCCATGGATGTCTCTGGCACAAGCAGTAAGCACAGCATAAAGTATGTTCAACATCAGTTTCGCAAAGCAATATGATTAATTTGGTGGCATATCCAATTCAACTTGACACTTTCAACAATGAATTCATCAGCATCTTGACATGCAACAGCAAATTTGTTACTTTACTTTGCTTCGTTTGTATTGCCCGCCTTCAGTTGTATTCTTAGAAATTGTATTTTTCTTTTACAAATACAAGTCACTTTAGTTTATCTTTGTATTGCTTTGGTTCAAAGAGATTCTGGTTGAGGTAACCATTGAGGGATTGCACTAAGATATCGCATTAGTTAAGCATCCAGCAACATACTTGAAAAAGGTACACTTAACCATTAGCAAAGCTCGATTTGGTAGAAGCAATATAAACTCCATAGGAGCCATTATCTTTCTATACATAATGATAGTCCATCATCTTAACTTCCAGAGTAACCTGGACTATGCTAACAAGCTTGTTGACTTACAAATTCAATTTATTTGTGCATCCGAAAACGATATACATGCATAGCTGCCAGATTTGACGATTTATCGTCATTTTGACGATTTTGAGCACCAAAAATATCATATTGACGATTTGACGGTTTATGCCCTTATTTTGACGATTTTTAAAAATTAAAATTTTATATCATATTCTTTGAACCCTTCTTTGTTCACGCTGTAATATTCCTTGAATCTAAAATATAGCCTAGAATTGCATATGGAGTATACTTTCTTTTTAATTGTATATGAACATATTAGTCATACGCATCATATTACATTACATTAAATTAGTTACCCTGAAAAGTATGCAATAAAAAAACTTCAATTTTTTCGTGTATGAAACTAATGGAATTAAATATAACTCATACGTCACATATGTTCTTTGCATTATGAATTTTACATACATATTTAATATGAGCATAATGTGAGTAAATATAATAGGTTGGCGATCAAAAAATTTAAATTTAAAATTTAATAAAACAAAAATACTTTGAAATTTTGATAAATTTATTGTTTTGCTGTGAACTACAACTGCTCCGGTTGGAAATGGATTTTTATTACATTTATATGGCTGCAGCGGTTGGCCGCACAATCATAGCTCCCATATTTATGCGCTTATTTTGACGATTTTTAAAAATTAAAAATTTACATCATATTCTTTACTTTACTTTCAGTACATTAAAAGCCACTTTAGGCTTTGTATTTACTTTGCAATTGTTACGATTGGAAATTTATGTTAGTAAAAACAAGGAGTACTAAAGTATTATATTTTTAAGTTATTCTCGAATACATGTGATGATTTTTCTTTATTTTATGCCTTTTTAACCCCTTAAAAGCTGAAAACTTACAACTCCTAAATAACCTAATAAAATAATAATAAATTATGGACATTAGACTTGTATATTTTTATACTATAAGTAACAGGATAGACCTCTGCAGGAATTGATTTCCACATACGAATAGTCCGACTAAAAACCATATTTTTACTGTAATGCAGTGTGCGATTCACTGGCCAATCGACCAATGGAATATATGATTTTCGGGAAAAAGTTCCCTTATGCAACGATGCTCTAATGATTCAATGGAATTGGATACACTACCGTCATTAACGAGATGATATGGCATCTCCTGTACACGGTCGAGAAACCGCAAAATAGACGTTGAGGCACTAACCCATACATGAGAGTTGTATTCCATTCTCTGTCAGTTATAAACGGTGTAAATAGTAAGAGCAGATGATAAGAACTTAAAAAGAACTGAAAAATGTGTCAGCATTACACTGATTTTGCATGCTCAGAACATCAAAAGCTTCTGACTCCCTGATACCTACATCGCCCATAGATATAGATGATGTAATATTATAGCTGCGCTTATTTGTCATTAAACAACGCTGAGATAGATTGTTTAAACCTTAAACCATTTTTTCCTGAAAATGATATAAAATTTCTCCAATTTTTTGGAAAAAAAAGTATTAAATGAAGACGAGGGACGCTAGCTTTTAATTTCCAATAAATTCTTTGTTAAATGTTTTATTTTTGAACTAGGATATGTAGATACATTGACTTCATATGTTTTACTACAATTGCAATAATTTTGGTTTGTAAAAAAGTTTAATTTATTTATTTACTTTTCCTGACGATTTTTTGACGATTTTAATGAACGTCTTTGACGATTTTGACGTTTTTTTTTCTCAAATATTTGACGATTTGGTGCCTCATTTATCTGGCAGCTATGTATACATGTGTTCCAAACAATTTGTTGTCCATTATGATAACCATTCTTTGCATCAACCTGCATATCCAAACGTAAATCAAATATGAAACGCATGTGTACGTACTAATTAAATAGAATTCCTTACAAAACTTTAAAGCCATTGTCTTCTAACAATTTAATCATTTAAATTTTATTCTAAACAAACGTTGCCTTTGATATGAAAAATTTTAGGAAGCTTCTTATACCCAGGACGCTATAAACAAGAGGTAGTGTTTTCTTTAATTTCCATGCTAATTGTGGCCAAGGGGGGACTCTTTTACGCACGTATCACAAATGGGTTTTTACCGTGCAGTACCTTTTCTGGCCAGTGCTTCTGCAACACAATTTCCGGATATGTTGCTGGGATATGTTACCAAATAAAGGAGACCTTAGAAAAATATTTCTTTGTCTATGGAAATATTTGATATTAATGGATAAGTTTGTATGTTGATATAATATTTGAAAGGGAATTAATGGAAGCCGGTCTCTGCGAGTATATTTGTATGTCCTTTGGCGCTACTCAGCAGCTGTTTCATGTCAATCACCATGATCGTGAAGACTGTATGAGTTCCTGATATTCAAGTCCACCACAGCCAGTTTTCTCATCAATTTTATGCATTCGAACTTGAACAATATTATGCTCAGTTTGTAGAAAAAAAATTATGTGTCCAAATTTTTTCTTAAGCACTCCTTAAGAATTCTAATTGTAACTGGTAAAATCAATAAAGTCCCCGTAGTCTGGATGATAGTGTTTTGGCGTATTAGAGGTGAGGCCACGGTTCAAACCCCTAGGTCAGACATCTCCAGCAAAACGAAATATGAAAAAATATTTCTGCGGCGTCAGCAGATTTTTGGCAAAAATTCTGAGTGTTAAAAAAATATTTTGAAAAGGTTTCTCAAAAATCGTTCATTCCGAGTCGACTTTAAACTTTAAGAGATCAGCAATGAGTATTCAAAAAGATGAGTAGAATCGAATCATACTCATAATTTCTGATACTTATATGCATTCATACTTATTTTAATATTATGGAACCTCTACTCATATTGAAAGTTTGGAGTACTCATCGTATTCATACTTAACAACACATTAACAACCCTGCCGCTACACATGCTTCCACACGCTTCTGCTTCTTGCGCGCCTACGCCAGTTGGTCACACCATTCGATGACAGGGCTTTCTCGATATGGTCCTTCCAATGCAGATCCCCGCATCAAATACCTGTCTTGCCGGATCATCCTCCTCTATTCGAACGACATGGCCGAGACAGCGCAGCCGCTCGATGACTCAACATGTACACGAATTACAAAATAAGTATGAATCGCGTACGAACTCGAAGGTTGTGTGTTTGCTCTGCTTGTTGCTCTGTCTTTTTTTGCTTATGTGCTTTTTTTCTTTTGTTGTAAATTTTGATGAATAATTCCAGTCACTCGAATCATTTATAAGTATTATAAGAAGTATTTTTCTAAAGTTATGAATCTAAATGTAAAGTAGGCTTATGAATGAAACATATTTCGAATGGTATGAGTTTGATGTCAATGTTGTACTCATACATACATTGCAACTTGTACTTATAAATCAACGTTGTAGTGAGTACGAATGAATCAGAGTACATAATGAAATTTCAATATTGTCGACCCACTTATATTGAAAATTTCATGAGTGCTTATTAGTAGCGAAATAACGATTTATTGCTGATCTCTGGTCCCGTCATTCATGCATAAAATTAACACATACAACATGAGTGATATGAAAAGCTAGATCGTAATCCTGACTGAAAGGTTGAATGCATGCATATATGTACATTACGCAGTCAACTTTCCCAACAATATTGTGCATTCGAACGTAAAAAAATATTTTCTTTAATTTAATAACGATTGCAATAATTTCATGGTTATCTTTAGATTGTATAGAGAAAATTAAGTGCCGAATTTTTTTTTCTTAAGCTCTCCTTGAGAATTTTTATTAATGCTGTTTGATTGTAATCAATATTTCTAATTTTTATGAACTAAAAATTTTAAAGCAAATTTCCTTAACCTAGTCATATTGTAAATTACCAACTGCATGTAACCATAACCATAACCACAACCAACCAACAGCTTTTGAACATATTTTTCAATTTTTTTTTTGGTGGAAAATACCATAATTTATTAAACCTTTTATATTGATTACAATATTCATGTAATATTTAGAACAGAAAAAAGAGAAAAAAAAGTGAACGAATGGAAAATTTCTAACGACGACAGCATTGTTAATGTCTCTTTTCAATAATTCCTTGCCATTCATTTAGTTACCGAATAACCTTGAGAATGAACGAGAATTTATTTGGTAAATAGTTTAACTTTTGCTCAACAGCAGGCAGTGGAGAATGGCAGAATAGAAAAATAATACTCTTGCTATACATACATTCTTCATTTCATAAAATCTATCAAGGTTTTCCGTTTTTTTTGGCCTTTTTCTTACATGTTATCGAACAGAACGGACTCCATTGAAAGCAATCCATTTATGTTGTTTTATATGGACATGTTCGTACGTACATACATAGTTGTAGTAGAGAGAGTTTTGCTGCTGCTGTTGCTGTTGCTGCTTGAGATGTTTTCTTAACCACACTCAAAAAGTTCTTTCTATATGGTTGAACGATAAATTTTAACCAAAGTATTGACACTTGAGGTTACTTTTTACAATAACAGCAACAGCAATAACAACTACAAAATGAACGAATAAACGAACGAACGAAGTGCATCATCAGCAAGCAGCCAAGCAAACCAAACCAAACAAATCGTCAACTTGCTAGTCAGCCTAGTCGTAACTGCATACGACAGAGAACGGCACACAGACAAACTAAACGTCCAAACACAGAAAGTATTAAAGGAATAGAGAATGGGAGAATAATAACAACAACAACAATAAATAAACGACCAACTAACCTACAACTCATAATTCACAACGTAACATACAAGTTGTGCTTAGTAGAACATGTGTACGTATGTACCACTACCCACTCAATGTGCAAAGGAGTGGAATGAAGATGATATCGTTGCTCTGCATACCACTGCCATAGAGACACTATCGTCAGCCATTGCCTTTTGCCATCATTGAGACAAATATTGCTCAATAGCGTCGTTGCATATTTTTGTTGCTTTACAAGTGACATGAGCTTGTTTGTAAACGTGCTGTGTCTGTGTGTGTAGGCGATGTGCTTGAACAAAAGATTGAAGGTATTTTTAATGTAAAACATCGAAGGAACTATGAAAAGAAAAAAAACCTTCAAACAATTGCTTCCAAGTAATAATGATTTTTCACTTTACAAAACTGGCAACAATTTTTCAAATAAAAGAAAACCTTGTAGAATTTTTCTTAAAAATTAAAGACAATTGGAAAACAAAGTTACAAAGTTTAAGAATCCTGGCTTGTTTGGCCATAAAATCTTACAAGGAAACCTTAATTTAACAGTAACTGAAAGTCAAAGTAATCAAATCACCGTTAGAAGTCTTCTTCTAAGAACATTAGCTTGTTAGAAATTTCAAATCTCTTCTTAATTTCTGCTCTCTTCAATTCAATTGAATTCATTTGAGCTGCTGCTGTTCATTCGTTCATGTACTTACCATTGCCATTGCCTAACTCATTGCATGCATGCATGAATGAATGAATGAATGAATATTCTTTTTGATGAGTATCGATTATTTGATTTCATTCGTTTCTTTTTTGTTTTTACAAGTTAAAGTTTGTTTGCCACACTAAGTATGATATTTTCTTTTCCGTATTTTTCTTAAATATTTTTTTCTTTAGGTTTTCTTAACTGTTTTCACTTTATTTATTTATTTATTACTTGGCCAAAACTAACAAACAACAACGTGTGTTTTTTCTTTTCTTATGCGAGTAAATTAGGACTTAAACATGTCATTACAAGTGAAAGGAAAATTAAAGAGAAATTCGTTCATCATAGCGCATGTGTTGAATGCTCTTAAATTTATGCCACATTACAAGGGAAATTGTCTCTTTTATCCAAGTTTTATCAGATAAGTATGTATGTACATCATATGAAACCAAAATCATTTACACGTAATTTTAAAGCCCACGCTTAAATTGGTTTTAAAATACTTGTGGTTCTTGTGGATTTTTTTTTTTAAATCAAGTAAATCAGTCTTAATGAATACTTTTTAGTGAAAGTGTAAGGGATTGTTAAAAGGCTTTTTTATACCCTTGAATGCTTAAACCTTCTCAAGTACGTAGTGTAGAGACAGCAGCAGTGCCATAAGCATATTCGTGTCGCCTATAATTTCTTTGATAGGAGCTTTGATTTTTGAATTCCAATTAGAGACTTCTGGTTTGACAATCTGGAGGTTCACGGTAATCTGTTCATTTCGTTGAACAGAGTAGTGGATACTGACGGTTGCGATATTGGACTACCTGATGGGCTATCTAACAAATGTTTTCTAACCGGATAATATGGTCATATTTAACCTGAAGCAATGCTTGTTATGTTAAGAAATTTTTCCTCCAAGTTAGGACATCTGGTGACATGGTCTTTGATAGCCACTTGAAACGGCGGGTTATTCTAAAGTGGTCATTATATATTCGGTCCTGGGGCATGGGGACATACACAGAAACTGTGTTGCGGGCGTACTGACCAGAAAACCTTCTACGCATAGGGATGCCCTTGGCCAGGATAAGCGGAAACTTAGGGAGACTTCTCCTCTTCCTGCTTCCTGAGTGAAAGAAAGGAACTGTTTGACATTTATATCAGCTAGTTGAACCTTAACACAGGTAGAACGAAGTAGCTCATTGCTCTCTGAAGTCTCTGTTCTCCTTGGAGATTGCCTAAAAGTAGAGCATGCCCGTGTGCTTGGCACAACGTGGCGAGATTTTCATGGAACTTAACTTACGAAACTCACTTCTAAGTCCGTTCTCGTTCTAGAATGCCGGGAATTATTCTAAGAAATTTTAGGCCAGTCAAAGCCAATTTTTTTATATCGGCTTCAGGACATAGGGCCATTGTTGGAAATTGCATTGCTGATGAACACTTTATCTCCTACATATTACAGCGCATAAGTTATCCGATTGCCTCACTAAAACTGGGTATACTGCGGTCTTTATACAAGGAACCTCAACTTTGTTAGCAGCATGAGAAAAAGCGCAGGTTTTGCTAGGATTGATTTGGATAAGAAGAGGACTTTCTTTAAATCGCATGGTCATCCAAAGCACTGTAGTGGTTTTCGCAAACCATTGTCCTATAAGGAGGCCTGCGTTTAGACTCGATATTCCTTCGAAAGACTGTTACAGTAGTAAGGGGTCTGAAGAGCGGGAATGTCAATAATTTCTCAGGTCAACTCTTTTTATATGGGCTCCAGAACGTATAGCCGTTGTCGCAAATTGCATTGCTAATGAACTCATATTCTCCTACATATTACAGGGCATAGGTTATCTGATTGTCTCACTGGGTATTCTCCGAAAAAGGTATAAAAGGTATAAAGGTCATAAAAGGAACCGTAACATCGTTATTAGCATGAGAAAAAGGTTTTGTTAGGACTGATTTGGTTAAGAAGAAGACTTATTGTGTTTTTTCCTTAAAGCTTTCCGTAGTCGCCGTAGTCTAGTAGGTAGTGTGTTGGCTTATTAGACGTAAAGCCAGGGTTCGAGCCCCAGACCAGGCATCAAGACAAAATACAAAAAGTATTTCTATTGGACGTTGTACAATGGGTCAATTCGACCTCCGGGTACTGTACTTGTCTTAATTGACAAGTACACGTCCTCTAACCTAACCTAAGCTTTCCGATTGCCTCACTGTGTTTTCTCCTAAACTGAATATTCTCCGGTCCTCGTACAAGGAACCTTTACTTCGTTTTTAGCATGAGGAAAAGTACAGGTTATGCTAGGACTGATCTGGCTAAGAAGAGAAGTTATTGTGCTCTTTGCTTAAATCGCTTGGCCATCCGAAGCAATTGTGGTTCCCGCAAACCATTGCCCTATTAAAAGGCCTGCGTTTAGGCTTGGTATTCTCTCGAATGACTGCCAAAGGAGTTGGAGATCTAAAGAGAAGGAAGAGGCCTTTGCTATGAAAAGGCGAATGTTCTTCTTTCTTATTTTTTTGAAGTGTGATGCGTATCAATGCAAAACTAATTCCTTTCATGGAGTCCAACTTAAATTGGCATGAGTTGTAGTCAATTTGTGTTGATTTGAAGTCGCCGTGGTCTAGTAGGTAGTGTGTTGGCTTATTAGGCGAAAAGCCAGGGTTCGAACCAGGCCAGACATCAAAATAAAATACAAAAAAAAGTATTTTTTCGGCGTCTTCCTCTCAGCAGACTTCTGGAAAAAACTCTGAGAGTAAATAAAACTGCCATGAAAAGTTTCTCAAAAATCTGTCGTTCGGAGTCGACTTTAAACTGTAGGTCCCGCCAATCATGTATAAAATGGTGAGAAACTAGCTCGTAATCCTGACTGAAGGGTTGTAATGACCAATTATGTATGTATGTATGTGAATACAAATGTAGTCCCCATAGTCTAGTATGCAGTGTGTTGGCTTATTAGACGTGAGGCCACGATTCAAATACCAGATCAGAGTTGAAAATGCTGGCTTATTAGACATGAGACGATTCAAATACCACATCACACTTCTTCAACACAACAAAATATGAAAAAATATATCTTCGGCAACTACCTCTCAGCAGATTTCTGGCAAGAAATCTGAGAGTAAAATAAAATTGCCATGAAAAGTTTCTCAAAAAATCTAGCGTTCTGAGACGACTTTGAACTGTAGGTCGTAACCCTGACTCAAGGGTTGTAATGACCAATTATGTATGTATGCATGTATATATGTATGTATGTATGATATAAAAATTAAAACAAAGAATTATTTATTGTCTGTATATGAATAATAATTGCCTTTATTACAGTTGACCTCCATTAAGCACAAACATGATGGTTTGAGGCAATATGATGACGTTCTTTTATTGCCATCAATATTCAATTGAATTGAGTCTTAAAAGGAATGAAATGAAAGAAAGAAAGAAAGAAAATAAATTAAATTTATTACAAACAATTTCGATTCAATTCAATTTAATTGAATTGAAGGTGTGAAAACTTTTTACCGGAGTCATAAATAAATTTATTAATAAATAATCATAATAATAATACGTAAGCACTTGTTTTCTTCTGTTCTTCTCTTCTCTTCTCCTGTTCTCTCTTCGCTACGGTTCTATTCTATTTCCTTTTTTGCGGTTTGGTTTTCGCACAAAAACAAACAATTATTTACAATGAATACAAAAAGAGAACACAGTGATGGAGAGACAGAGAGAGAGAAAGGGAGAGGAAGTCTTTTATTGTCTGACACTTTGAGGATTTGAGGAAAACGAAAAGCCTGCAGTCAAATGTTTTCCCTTTCCTTGGAAATTCTATGTCTATGGCTTGCTTTTCATTTTCATTTCATTGTTTCAAACACATTTATTTGTATTGTTCTCTGTGCCATGGCATACGAATTTCGAGGAACGAGATATTCTCGAATAACAAGACATTTTAAAATGTATATTTTTTTCCACACTTGATTTATGATTTCTTTGTAATGTTACGACTACTACTAATACAATAGCAAATTTGGCATTTGCTTTGTTCTTGTTCATATGCTGGTTAACAGTGGAGAGCATAAGTGTCCTGTTTAGCAAACATAACCTCAAATTTACTAAAAAGAAACTCAGGCATTATTATCTTAATAATCTCTCATTAATGAACACCTCACGCTGCCAGAAACCTTCTCGCACATGTGGCTTTTGTAATAATTTTTAAAAAGTTAAAGAATTTGTCGCTATAAATTTACTCTTCACTGTATTTACAATGAACTTACATATCTTTTTTGTGTTTATGAATTTGATTTTCTTCTGAACTGTTGTGCTTAATTTAGAATTTAAAAATCATTTACCTGTACCGCCATATTTTTCACACTTCCTCTGATGCATAGACTCAAGGATTTTAGAAAGGTAGGCTTTTCACAAAATTCCCATTTCCCTGCTTAAAGACTTAAAAAGAAATCGTATGTTTTTTTTGGTAAAAGGTTGTGCTTAAAATATGCTTTATTCGCCAACATAATCTGCTTTTCCCTAAGTACACTTTTTTCAGGGACACACTATTTGTACGAAGAACTGTTGCAACTTCATCAAATAGCAAGCAAACGCAATATTTAAACTCACACCCTAAACCCTTCGGTAAACTGCTGGCTTAGTGGGCATTTTGGTGTCAGAGACCCTTATTCCTCAGTACCGACTGGTGACATGGTTCTCTATAGCCATTTGAAATCGTTATTTCGGTCCTTCGGAAACTGTGTTGGGGGCTTACTAACCAGAAAGTCTTCTACGTGATCCTCTCATTGGAGTCCCATTGGCCAGGTTAGGTTAGGTCGTAGTGGTAGCTTTGATCATGTCACAAAGCTCACTTGAGCGCGCATAGCGGCCCGTTGTGATGCCGCGGGTGAACGCAGTAACTGTGCTGACCAAGTTCCACCAAGACCAGGGAGGAGGAAGAAGTCGGTCAGCACAAGGGCTGCTCATCAGAAACACGACTACCTCACGCTGGACAACCAGCCAGAAAGTTTGATGAACGAAGCTATATCCTTGGTGTCAATAGATGATAGCTCCGTCAAGCTGACAAGAAACAGAGAGCCAAATAATCTGTTCCTGCACCTAGCAAGTGACGGACACTGACAGAAGAAGTGGATCACAGTCACTTCTTCCTCAGCGGGTCTGCACCCGCGGCAGAAGTCCTTGAATGGGAGCCGCATCCTTTCCGCGTGTCTGCCCATAACGCAATGGCCCGTAAACATGGCCGCTGTGGTCGAGATGATGTTACGACCAAGTACAAGCAACTGGTTCGTACGCCTACTATCCATCAAGGGCCAAGTGAGTCTAGCTGTGGAGCAGGACTCCTCATTGACCCAGAATAGGTTGGCGTCTTGAAAGAATTTCCGCACAATAGCCAACTTGAACGAGGCAAGTGGCATGCCTAACTCAATCGAAGACGATTTCGGAAAGAGTGCACCAGCTCTGGCGAGCTCGTCTGCCCTACAGTTCCCCAGAACATTACTGTGTCCGGGGACCCACACCAGTGAGAATCTGTAGCGCTCAGAAAGAAGGTCGAGACAGCGGCGACATTCCCTAACGATCCTGGAGTTATTCACAAAACCTTGGCCAGGACAAGCTGAAAATTAGTGGAACTTCTTCTCCTCCTGCTTCCTGGGAGGAAGAGAGGAACTGTTCAATGGCTATATTGAGCTCGTCGAACCTTTGCACTGGACAAAACAACTCATTTCTCTCTCCCGCCTTAGTATTTGTTATGACGCTTCTGTTCCCATGAGAGATTGCTTTAAAGGAAAGAATGTCCGTATGATTGGCACAACGTGGCAATATTTGCATGGAAGTTATGTCTCAGAAGAGAACGAAGAGATCGTTTTGTACTCAAAATATCACTGTAAACCCAATTCTTGACATCTCTACGGAACTGTCTGTTTTTGTCTGAGTTTGTCTAAGAGGCCTTGGCTAACAAACTCCTCCTAATGTAAACTAAGAGAGAAGAGCAAAATTATTTAACGATTGAATCGATTACGTATGGCAATCAAGCTTAAGTTGTCTTGCCAGTTGCCCATCTTAGATATGACAACTCACAACTTACTTACCAACTTACTTAATTTGTTATTACAATCCTTTAGTGAGGTTTCGAACCCAGTTTCTTATCCCATCCATCATGTATGTATTAATTTTATCAATTAGTGGTTGTGGTGTTCATGGCAATTTTGTTTTACTATCAGAGTTTTTGCCGAAAAACTTTTAAGAGGAAGTCACCGTTTTGTTCGAGATATCTTAGCTGGGACTTGAACCACATGCTCTCGTATAATAAGCTAATTTACGTCGTATTAGAATATGACGACTTCAACTATTATTTAGAAATTACATTTGAAAACATTTTTTTTTCAATTCCTAGATGGCAACGCAACTGAAATGCGATTGTTAACCATTCGACTAATGGAATACGTCGTAATCAAACTACGTTTCGTGATTTCAAACAAAATACCCAAAAAAGAGGACGGAATGCCTTGAAACTAATAAGTTTGTTAAGTTGACCTCTTTTCCTTGAAATAATTTTCTTCGTTTCTTGTTTAGCCTCAGGCGGGCTAACTTTTGGAACATTTTTCGTGTGAAAGTATTTTATTTTTTTTTGCTTTGAAAGAGGACTGATTAAATGAATTTTCATGTTTATTTTTAAAGAAAAAAGTAAAAGAAAAATACAAGACTACAGTAATCCCTCGATTTACGTCGCATTTGGTTCCAGAAAAAGGCGATGTAAATCGAAACGACGTAAACCGAATTTCATATTGCTCATACTACAGAGTAGCATATTTTTAACAAGGAACTTAAAAAGTTACAGTAATCCCTCGATTTAAGTCGTTGTTGGTTCCAAAAAAAAAGCCACATATAGCGAATGACGACGCAAATTGAACTTAGAGGGAACAAAAAATTTGACGACGTAAATCGAAACAACGTTAATCGAGGCGACGTAAATCGAAGGATTACTGTATTGGCAACATTAACAAATTTCAGGGTAAACCGTGTAGGTTGGTAGTGTTGGCAAGCGGCGTTATACTGTAAAATCTGAGTGGGTTGCTGTAGTGCATTAGGATTTCTGCTGAAATTTTTTTTTGGCAATAATTTGTAAAGAGTTCTGGTGTGCTAACAAATCAAGGAATAAAAAATGCTAAACGCTGCGAATATAATTCGTAAATCTCTTCAACGCAAAATCGGTTTTGAAGTTGAATTTTTCATTGAATTTTCCTATGAATTCATATTATTTTTTCCCCGTTCTTAGGAAATGAAATGAAAAAATGATTCCTTAGGCTTATTTATGTACGTAAATAAGCCAAGTTAGGCACTTATTTGTTTGGTTTTTTTTTGGTTTTTTTTTGTTGCAATTCATGGATTTTCTAGGTTTTCTTTTGAAAATTTATTTGAAAATCAACGTTTTAGGTTTCTTTTTTTGTTGTTATTTTAATGCCTGGTATTTTGTTTACGCACGAGTTTATTAAAATTCTATTCAATGATAATCATTCGCCTTGTTGGTATTGTTTAGGCCGATTTATTATGCAAAAAAAAAAAAAATAAAACAATTCCTCTACAGGCTTATTTTATTATAAAAAAGGGCTGTGCATGTCCATCTTGGCATTGTATGGCGAATCATTTTCATGCTTCGCATATTACATTGGAATTTAGAGAAAGGACTGCAAATGTTTTAAGGGGCGGGGAGGTAATAATTTGTTCCTGTTATTATTTTTTGTTGGTTTGGCAATCGAGATGATTATAACGCTTCAATGATTTGTTAGACGCGTCACTATACTTTGGCCTAGACTTTCAGGCGTTTTGGCGTTTGGTGGATGCCTGTGAACCTTTGACCTATCCTTGGTTTACTATGTTATCAAGTCAAGGTTAAATCCTTTTGCCTTTAAATGTATTTTTCTTATTTATTTATTTTTAATTTCGCCTATTTAAGTAATTTAAACCGAATTATTTAAATAAATTTGCCAGATAATTAGAATTTCTCCTCTCTTTCTTGTGATATTTTTAGGCTCAATATTCATTTGATTTCATTAGGCCTTTGCCATGATTTAGCATGATTTCTAGAATCCACTATACCTGGCCAACAACACTTTATGATTAAATTTATGAGCCTAAATGGAATACTAAAAGTGAAATTAACCTTTCTCTAATGCTCTAGAGCTGAACCGCTGAAGGATAAGCCATAGAAATGAAAGGAAAAACAAACCAAGGAACGACAGACAGAAAAGAATTAAATAAACATTGGAGTCATAAAATATGAAATAAAGCAACTTCAGACTGTATTAAGAGGAGTACAAAAAATCAAAAGGATAAACATCCTTTAAACATAGCCACGCACACACACACACACACAATCAAAACAAAATTCTCTTATTTTGCTTAACTAGTGTTTTAGTATTAGTATTACAGATAAATGTAAGTGTATGTGTATCTGTATGTGTGTGCGTGATTTGCTTAACATTTTTTTGTTTCGTATAATTTTTGTTACCCTTGTCTGCCTACGCTTTCGTGTCTGATTGTGAAGGAAATAAATTTAGCGCATAATCGGGATTTAATGTTTATTTCACAGGCATTTTGTTTCATTTTGTTTTTTTGTTTTATTCCTTTTGCCAATTGCTAAAGGGTGTGAAAATACCACAGGAAAAAGCCACAACAACAACAACAAAAAAGGACACAAGTGCTAATATCCTTGTTGTTTTGGCATTTCTTAGTCTCTATATACACTCTGGTATTATTGTATACATTTTGTTTCTGTTTTCATTTCATTTGAAATACACAATAAAACCCATGGGACGTATAAGGAGTGTGCACGAATAAATTTGGTCTTATAAAACTGAATTTAAAGCGAACTTTGTTCAATCTTTAATGAAGTTTCAATTCTAATGCATTAAAGTAGTATTTTAGGTGTGTATTAGGTTCACAAAATACTTTTTTTAACTTTGTTTCATCAGGGCCATGATTTTGCTACCTGATAGCATTTGGTGGCTGTTCTGCACTTCCTACAAAAATCATTTTTATGTTTTTTTATTTCAAAGACAGAGTTCTATGCAATTTTGAGAGTAGGCATGCCTGGACACATTACGTACTTACTTACTAATTACAAGCGTAAAAAGCCAAAAACAGTGCATACACCCTAGAATATTGCTGCTGTGGCAGAAAGTGTGCGTGAAGCGCCATCACATTAATTCACCGTCGTTCTCAACAATTGAACATTTCGGAGACATCATTGAGACGAATTTTGCATAAAGACCTTGGTATGACGCCACACAAAGTCCAATTGGTTCAGGAGTTGAAGCCAATTGACCATCGAATGCGTTTTCGCTTCGCTAAGTGGGCGTGCGATCGACTTACAGAAGATGGCGATTTTGCCAAAAAAAATCATCTTTTCAGATGAAACTCATTTTGATCTTGGCGGGTATGTAAACAAGCAAAATTGTCGCATTTGGGGCACAGAAAACCCGCACGCATACATTGAAAAGCCGACGCACCCAAAACGAGTCACTGTTTGGTGCGGATTTTGGTCCAGAGGCATAATTGGGCCATTTTTCTTCGAAAATGAGCAAGGAGTGGCCGTCACAGTCAATGGCGATCGTTATCGGGCCATGTTGAACGAATTTTTGTTCACAAAAATTGAAGAGCAGGATATTGGCAACATTTGGTTTCAACAGGACGGCGTTACGTGGCACACAGCCGAAGCTACACTCGATTTTTTGCGCCATGTTTTTGAAGATCGCATTATCAGCCGCAGAGCTGATGTCGTTTGGCCACCTCGGAGCTGCGATTTGACACCGTTGGACTATTATTTGTGGGGTGCCGTCAAAGATAAGCGTTACGCCGACAAGACAAGAAACAATTGACGCTTTAAAGGATAATACTCGTGAAGCCATTGGTGGAATACAGCTGCACACAATGGATAATGTGCTCAAAAATTGGACCGATCGTGTAGGCTACTGTATCGCCAGCCGAGGCATCCATTTGAATGAAATTGTTTTCCATTATTAACCGGAAGAATTGTACTTTCAAATAAAAAAAGAAATTTGAGAAAATATTCAGTAGTTTTTTTTTTTACCTTTTCAAAAAAAAAAAAAATTATTGGGCGGACCCTTTAAATGATTCGGGTGACTCGAATCATTCATCAAAATTTACAGTCTTAGTTGTTGTTGCATTTACAACAAATGAAAAAAGACACATAAGCAAAAAAGATAGAGCATCAAGCAGAGGAAACACACAACTTTCTAATGAGTATTTTAGTGTTCGTACGCTACTCATACTTATTTTGAGATTCTTTGTATATGTTGGTTTACGGAGAGTCAACAACATCATACGTGTTGTTAAGTATGAATATGATGAGTACTTCAAACGTTGAATATGAGTAGAGGTTCCATGATATTAAAATAAGTATGAATGCTGCGTATGAGTATCAGAAATTATGAGTATGATTCGATTCTACTTATCTTTTCGAATACTCAGCCAATATTATTCGCATGGTAGCATGCAATTGATTTTCTTGCTGTGGTAACATGGGCAAAACTTTGCCTAGAAAAATTTTTTCATGGTCACTCCTTCACTTGATATAATACTGGGAGTGCAAGAGTGTGTAGCTAAATGTGCCTTTTAAGCTGGCATATCTAAAATTTAAGTCCGCATAAATACTGTCAATTAAAAACGGATAATTTTCATGATATTCATCACTAAGACTACCCTCAACTGCTCACGTATTTTATGGCCAATTGCAAACACTCAAACAAACACGTACACATGCTTTGTGAATATAAAACCCAAAGAACAAGGCTTTAAATAATTAAAGGCTAATGGATTACAGCCTAAATTGTTGGACAAAAACAGGCTTATTAATGACGATTAACACTGTTTATGGTAAACGAACAAATACAATGTAACGTACAACAACGTACGTTATTTGTTACAATTTATTTTTGAAAAAAAAAATTGTTTAAAACAATTAAAACAATAACACTTTTAAATGATAAACAAAACAACAAAATAAACAAAAAAGAAAAAAAAAGACAAAGCGGAACTATTAAGCCACTTGTCAATATATGCCAACAAAAACGACAACAACAACGTTTTTTGTTTTAATTTTCGCTTAAGTTTTCAAGTCAATGTCACATTTTATCATTGAATTTCCACTTGACATGAAACTAAATGTATATATGTGTGTATGTATGTGTTTGTATGCGTAATTTTATAAAATGACATCAGCATCAATGGAAAGGATATTGGTTGGCAGCAGTAAAACCAAAAGAAAAAAAAAATATAAACAAACGACAGGACAAAAACAAAATAAATGTCGTCATGGTTTTTAATATTCCGAAATGTTTTATTATGTTCATTAAAAAAAAACAACAACAAAACCAACAAACAACAATAACTATGATAATAAATGTGTTGTTGCCATTATTTTATTATTCGTGTTTTATAGGTTTAAAAAGGAAGACAAAAACAACAAAAAAAGATGAAAACATCCGGCTGTACATAATCAAATACCTTCATATGTTGTCGGCCATAAACATACATACACACACACACAATATGAATTTTATTGATCATCTAAAGGCCATTTTAAATCATTGTCAGTCCATTGCCGATGACAGACACTTTATTCATACAGAAATTTGTCCAGTGTTGATGAAAAATAAAAAAAACGAATTATGTTTGGGCGATCAATATTTGTCGCTCCTGAATGTCACAATGTTACAGACGTTACACTGAAAGAAAAATTTTATTAAAAATTAAGTGTACAGGCCTCAAGTATAAAATAGCGCTCCTGCCAATGTTTGGAAGCAAATTTAATTTCAATGTACGCCAGTCTGTTAGCCAGGCTGTTAGCTAACAAACACCATAAAACATTGGCTGAATAGAGCTTAAATCAGATGCTACGAGAAGCAATTAAAAAATCCTTCAAAAGTTAAAAAAATGTCAGAGAATTGACAACAGTTCAGAGCTAGATGACTGAGCTTGATATCGCAAGCCGCGGTAGTCTAGTAGGTAGTGTGAGGCCACGGTTCAAACCCCGGGTCAGATATCTCTGGCAGAACGAAATCTGAAGAGAAAATATTTCCTCGGCGATTTCCTCTCAGCAGATTTCTGGCAAAAACTCTGACAGTGGAATAAAATTGCCCTGAAAAAAGTTTCTCAAAAATTTGTCGGTCGGAGTCGACTTTAAACTGTAGGTCTCGCCACTCATGTCTAAAATCAGCACACACAACATAAGTGCTGTAAGGAGCCAGATCGTAATCCCTTCAGTCAGGATTATGGACCTAGTTTCACAGTACCTTATGTTCAGACTGACTGTCAACATATGCAGATGGCCTGGCTTCCTCCTCTGCGATTTAATCGCAATCTTTTGCAATATGTTGCACTCATAAGGAAACCTATGCTATAGGATTTGTATGACAACGTAGACCTCGAAACGATTCCCGGCCGAATCTTTGAGTTGTTCATGATGAAGGATGGTGCGGTGACGAGTGCATATCAATTATCAGACGAAATAGACAAGAGGTCAAGTTACTCTAGTCCAGTCTTGATCATTATAGAACAGAATGGGCATTAATAGCACTTCTAATCACACATTGTTCACTGAGATTTGTTCTACAAAAATACGAAACAGTGTAATGACTTGAAATTTCCTTGAAACTTCCTTGAACCCTGTGTACCTACACAAACAGTGCATCTCTCTCTAGCTTTACTTGGAATGATTAAAAATACAATTCCTTTCATTTTTCGTTGCATATTTATAGAATTTTTTTTGTAATCAATGCTTTAATAGCTTGAAAAATAATGAAACTTTTAAAACTTTCTATGTGTTTATGTGCACGATCATTAAAACAAATAAATTTGCATTTCAGTTTATAAAAATAAATGCGAAAAAAAGAAAATTTTTAAAACATAAGTTTTCGAACAACTAATTAATTGTACTTATTTACCGTGGTATTATTAGCAAATTTCCTACACCTTTTACACTGAAAGAAAAAATATTCCATGAACACTAAACCTATACCATTCCTCCTTATGACTTTATTAGTAAATTTTTCTCTTCTTTATTTTGTTATTAAAAATAAACTTTTAATACCTCTAGTCATACCTGGAATAGGATTTAAACGATTCGTGGAAATGGAAAGTTTTGTTGAATGTTTTCTTTACTTTTTTCCTTTTCTTCAGTTCTCTTCTGTGCCTTTTTTTGAAGTGTAATAACGAGCTGCATTTTGTATTTAAAATCGTAATTAATAAAACTTAACAAACGAAACTTTACGCTAAAACAACAAACATGTTATAAAACTATAAATTACAGGGTGCTGACGAATAATTGGGAAACATAAAAAATTTTTTTTTTTTAATTTAAATATTCCTTTCAAATACTCGTACATATCCATACCAGAGATAAGCAATGAGTATTCAAAATGATAAGTAGAATCGAATCATACTCATAATTTCTGATACTTATACGCATTCATACTTATTTTAATATCAAGGAACCTCTACTCATATTCGAAGTATGAAGTACTCATCATATTCATACTTAACAACATGTATGATGTTGTTGATTTCGACTCTCCATAACTCAATATATACACGAAGCACAAAATAAGTTTGATTCGCGTACGAACACTAAAATAAATACTAGAAGGTTGTGTGTTTGCTCTGCCTGCTGCTCTGTCTGGCTAACTTCCAAAATGTATCAATGCAAAGTTTGTATACAGTTCCACTACGGTATATAAATTTGTAGATATGCAAAGTTACCAAACAATGCATCAACTATAAATCCGATGCCTGATTGCTTTTTGACTGCGTTAAAAATACACATTGACGACGTTTGGAAATAGAATACATTGTATATATTTTGTACAGCGGCTTTATGAAACACTGTACTTTGTTCAAACACAAAGCAACTAACATTTTGGAAGTCAGCCTCTTTTTTGCTTATGTGGCGTTTTTCTGTTTTTCCAAAGTTATAAATCTAAATGAGTAGGCTTATGAATCAAACATATTTCGAATGGTATGAGTTTGATGTCAACGTTGTACTCATACTCATTGCAGCCTGTACTTATAAATTAACGTTGTAGTGAGTATGAATAAATTAGAGGAGTTAAATTTCAATATTGTTGACTCTCGCTTATATTCAAAATTTCATGAGTGCTTATGAGTAGCGTAAAAACGATTCATTGCTGATCTCTGATACATACTAATTTAATATTGTTTCCTAAAGAATTTTTTACGCTGCACCCTGTATTGTTTGTTTGCAAAGTATCGTAAAGTATCGCTTTATATGTATGAAGTGCCGTAAAAGTTATGATTTGTTGTTGAATTTTTGCAAGTGAATTGCAGAAAAAACTGGAACATTTCAAAGGAAAAGTAACGTTTTTGAATTTAATAACTTGCAATGCGCTCTTGCTTCAGATTCGGCTTCAGCTTCAGCTTCTATTCCTGCAACTGTACATGCAATTGCTGATATTTTTACAACCAACGAACCAACAACATATGAATGCCACTCTACACTTACTTCCTGTGTGTTCGTTCATTGAGCAAGTGAGTAGGCGAGTGTGGGAGTGTGTGCGCGGGTGTGTGCATATGTGTGTAAAACACAGCGTAATGACTAAAATAACATAAAGAAACTTTATAAACAATATTTAGAAACAAAAAGAGAAGTGCATTCACTCTCTCTCTTTCTCTCTCTTTCTCTCTCTGTGTCTCTCCATCTTATATGCTCTCATTCTTCCAGAGGCAACAATTTAAAATGATAAAATATTTTTACAGGTAAAACACATATGCATACACATACTTATACTCCTGCAATACAATACAAAGATACAACAGTTGCATGACTGTGTTTATTTTTTTACTACTGCTGCTGCTCCATGCATTTATGAACACGAAGTTATAGCTGCTGCTGTTGCTGAAGAAGAAAAAGAAGATTGTGTTGCAACAACAACAATAGTAATGGCAACAAAATTGCACCCAATTAAAATCCTTTTTATTGTATTTTCTAGAAAATTGCTTCAAACAAAACAAGAAAAAGAAAAAACTTTTCATTTTTAAACAGAATTCAATAAGTGCGACAATATTGCGCGCTAAAGACTAGGTTGCAAGCAAATTCGCATTAAAAGTCATTATAATTTAATTAAAACATTAAAAGAATAAAGAAAACATACGAATACATAAGACAAAAGACACAGAAAATTATTGGAATTACGGGAGAAAGTTAGAATTTAAATTGTAGGCCTTGAAAATCATGTACATATGTATGTATTTACCAGAGATCAGTAATGAATCGTTTTTTCGCTACTCATTTGAAAATTAACTATGTACTCTGATTCATTCGTACTCACTACAACGTTGATTTATAAGTCTAGGTTGCAAGGAGTCTGTTTACAACATTGACATCAAACTCATACCATTCGAAATATGTTTGATTCATAAGTATACTCATTTAGATTCATAACTTTAGAAAAATACTTCTTATAATACTTATAAATGAATCGAGTGACTCGAATCATTCATCAAAAGTGACAGTCTTAGTTGTTTTTAGGCATTTACAACAAAAGAAAAAAGACACATAAGCAGAGTCAACACACGACCTTCTAGCAAGTATTTTAGTGTTCGTGTGCGATTCATACTTATTTTCGTGTATATGTTGAGTTATGGAGAGTCGAAATCAACAGCGTCATACGTGTTGTTAAGTATGAGTATGATGAGTACTTCAAACTTTGAATATGAGTAGAGGTTCCACATGATATTAAAATAAGTATGAATGCGTATTAGTACCAGAAATTTGATGTCGCCGTAGTAGTAGTAGGTAGTGTGTTGGCTTATTAGACGTAAAGCCAGGCTTCGAGCCCCAGGCCAGACATCAAAGACAAAATACAAGAAGTATTTCTTCGGCGACTCCCTCTCAGCAGATTTCTGGCAAAAACTCTGAGAGTAAATAAAATTGCCATGAAAAAGTTTCTCAAAACTATGTCGTTCGGAGTCGACTTTAAACTATAGGTCCCACCACTCATGTATAAAAAAAATTAACACACACAACATAAGTGGTGTGAGAAACTAGGACGTTGTACAATGGGTCAATTTGACCTCCGGGAACTGTACTTGTCTTAATTGACAAGTACACGTCCTCTCATCTAACCTAACCTATCAGAAATTCTGAGTATGATTCGATTCTGCTCAGCTTTCTGAATACTCATTGCTGATCTCTGATATTTGTACGTACACCTGATGCTTATATGTTTAAAGAGCTAGACGGTGATTACATTGAGGAATAAAAAGAGAATTTTTTTAAAATATTCCCACTTAATGTGAACATAAAACCTTTAATGGCCAAATATGATACACTTTCTCTTTCAGTTTGTTTTTCATTTATTTTTTTTGTTGTTTTTGTTGTCTATGAGCAAAAACATACTCTTGTTTACAAAACATATTTTTTCTATTTTCCTTTCCTTTTTTGTGTTCTGTTGTGTCAGTGTTGTATTCTCTCTTTTTTGTATGTATGTATGTATCTCTCCTGTTTTTACGATTTGACAATGTCATATTTTGTAAAAAGTGACATGTTTTCATCCATTCCGATTCAATCCAAACGAAACCAATTCAATTTAATTTTTCATTTTCATTTTACATTGAAATCAATATCGTTTAATGCCAACATCCATGTGACTAAATGGCATTTTAGATTATGGTTGACTACAGAGAGATTCTATACAGTTGTTGTATGTGTAGGTGTTATGTGTAATACAGACACACAGATACACAATTATGTATATGTGAATATTTTAAAATTATACCCATACATACATACCCATCTACATAAATATTAATGTTGCATAAATATATACGAGAACCTACAATAAATTTTGTATTTTATTTTTCGTATATAAATATGTATCTATGTTATGTATGTAAAGTATATCATAAATGTCTATGGCTCTGTATATGTATGTATGTGTTTGTGGATATTCGATAATATTGTTAAGTGAA
This sequence comes from Sarcophaga variegata, assembly GCA_932273835.1. NCBI lineage: Eukaryota > Metazoa > Arthropoda > Insecta > Diptera > Sarcophagidae > Sarcophaga > Sarcophaga variegata. The sequence goes on along the minus strand of OW026360.1, from coordinate 8,424,724 downwards.
AAATTATTTGTAACTGCCATGATTACAGCAACAAAAATGCTGAAAAACATATCACAAAAAAAGTATCATCAATTAAATGTTTATGACAGTGGCCGTATGTATACATATTGATGGCATATACATACGCTCAGACATACTGTCAGATAACACTGTATATGGAATATAAAACATAAACAAATAACCCAGCAAACCATGTTCAATCGAAATATTTGTTTGATACGATGAACAAATCCAAGAACTTTGTTGGATGACAGTTTGTGCCACAGAACTTAAAGTCTCTTGGTGGTTTAAGAAACCATCGAAAACCGACTTGTATTCGAAAATACTGCAATTGAATGTGACAATATTTAGACGTCGTACCACTCCACAGACTAGCCGATTCTCATGTATGGCTTATGCAGCCGTTGAGAGTTTATCAAACGCTTAGCCAATACAAAATTCAGATCGAACGTATCATTAAACTTCTGTTTATTATTTATATTGTTACGAAAATGAAAAATCTAGAGACTGATATTTTGCTCTTACACCGCCTAATATTAAAATTATAAACAAAAGCTACAAAAACAAAATAATGCAGTAAAGAAACCTGTTTACAAATTATCGTACGGCTTAAGATAACAACAAAAACCAGCATAAAAAATGGTAAACAAGTAAACAAAAATACAACAACAAACACTACAAGAATAAACGTAAACAACGATGTTTATATTTACAGAGATTTTGGGAAGACGAAGTTGTAAACGTTCGCCTTCAAGAACATTCATCAGACTGTTTCCACTGACATATAAAAGGCAAAGCAAGGCAGTTAGTAAATTTCAGTATCAGTCTTGTATGAAAACGCTGTGAGTTTGAAGAGAGTAATCGTGGTTTGAAGATCTCTATTACAAAGATCTGTCGAGCAATTGTCTAGTAATTGTTATTGTTTATGCAAAGGATATAAACAGAGGAATAACAAACAAAGCAATTGTTGTTGTTTACATTAAGTTGTGAACAGTGGCATACAGAATTGTTCGAACAAAAACACAAATTTATTTTTATTTTATTTACAATCTACGAGCTCATATTTTAAACGTTTTTAAAAGGTAGAAACGTAAAAATATCATTGTCCTGAAAGCGTGCCTTAGTGCTGTGACCATACGATCTATTCTACACCTTTTCGACTGTATATGGCATCCCAATCTAAGCCTATTGCCCTGAAAAACTTCAGGATGTTGCTTGATGTCAACAATAACAATTTCTGTATAGCACTTGTTATGCACTCTGGTGTTTTCTTTTAGTATGCATTAATGCCCCAACAGAATGTGTCCCAAAATAAGAATGTTGAACTCGAAACAATCCCCATTTCAAATAAGTGTTTCCCGAGTCTGCAGTGCTCTGTCAAAAGACTGGTTAGAAACCTCTGGTAATATCTGGATGGTCTGATGCATGACTCAGATCTCCTGTTATTGTGATTTCACCACAAAAGTTTTAATTGCCTCAGACCCCCTTGGTTTAAGAAGAGTCTTTATCTTCCCTTTCCTTGAGCATTATTTTATAAACATCTGACCCCACTCCACAGAAGGACTCTAGCTCCATCATGGTATGGTACGGAAGTTGTACTCCTTGTAAGTTCGTCTTCACGCTTTTTATCGATTATTTTCATAAGGCACGGGATCCAGCTGAAAGATCCTATTCAACTGCCACATACAGTCTCATGCTATCTTGGATTTCACTTTAAAATTGTCGAGTGGAGGAGTGGAGCTTGATCTGACATTGTGGGAAACAAGTTTGCTGGTGTTCGGGTGAGAAACGGAGTGGGTAGCAGTGTGGTTTTCGTGTAAGGTCTCCTATGGATTGTTCTTTAGGCTGATCAATCAATAGATCAAGTTTTTTCCCCCTTTTTTTATTTTCTTTTTGGGTACTTGGCATATGAATGTGCATCTGGCTTCAGTTTCAATCCCAACTAAATTGCAAATGAACCAAGAAACTCCTGTGCAACCTATGTGTGATAATCATTTTAAATTCAATTTAAATTGTATTAAAACAAGTAATGAGAATGTATTAATAATTAGTTTAACAATAATGTGTTGCTATGTATATATGTGTAGTTGATGTAGGTGTGAGTAAAAAATAATATTTAATTAATATGTATGTATGTGAGTATATTAAAGCTTTAACAGACTCAATAAATTGAGATCCCTTTCGTATTATTTGCTGGATTAGTGTCACTTGTTGTTGTTGTTTCATTATTCTGTAGGAAATAATGACTCGTCAAAAACCAACAAATTCATCGCATCACTCTCACGGGCAAATATGTACACACATACAGAGAAACAGAGAGACGCAATGACAGTGATGATATATTCTTGTGATAATCATATTACCACAGTAAACAGATGTGCATTACATTTATGCTCGTGCTATATTTATGTATATGTACATTTGCGAGGGTGGTTTTAAAATTGACCGCTATAACACCTCCACACTATTCACCATAAGGCAGAATGGTATCGTGAATGACTATGGGCATAGGGAACAGAAATTACAATCAATCTGTGATCTTAAGATGAGACTTGGCATGGTAAAGAGTCTGTAATGTTGAATGTTGAATAAGAAGAGATAGGTTCTGCTATCTAGGCAGTACTGTAACAGTAGTGCAGAAACAGACCTAACAACAAGCGAAGGAGCTCAGAAATTTTGAACTAAGTTTTGATTATTTACTTACACATTAAGTTACAGACCATCTTCCTCCTCTTCTGACTCCGCAAAAGCCAGAAGAAAGGGTCACCCTATCTGATGGACAGGCCTTCCGATTAGGCAATGTAATAAAAATCAATTCGGGAGAGAAATATGCGGTGTTTTGTACTCGTTGGATTAAATTTCTGCCAGAATAACCAGGCGACACAGGAAGCATTTGATAAGGAATGAAATTTTTTTCTGAAATTATGCGTCCTATCGTGGCCAGTGTACGCAGATCCCTTATGGGGTTTTCAAGTGTGGTACCTAAACTAATCAGTTTCCAATACTGGTGGCATCTCTAGTTCAAGTACCCCAATAAAGAAAACTTTGGTATTATCCGCCTTTCATGGGCAAAGTTGGACGTCGATATGACGTGCAAAAAACCTGCCTGTCCGTGTATATGAATATATTCTCAGAGGGTATTCCGCTAATGGTACAGATCCTGTAGTGATCTGATAGTCTGTATAAATTCCCGATATCGTAATCCCTTATATAAGCAGAAGAGGTTTCCCATTCAAGTATGAGCGATTATTGTAAGTTGCCTGGGAAGTTGGAATGATAGTGTCTAAGAACCAGTCGGTACCGGGAAATAAAGCTTTGTTATTATAGCATATCCATATGCAAGAATTGGCTGTTGAATTGCAGGCAAGCAACTTCGTAAGGTATGCTGGTGAGTATCTCTGTGGCAGAATGGCAGATTGCTTTCTAATCCTGTATTGAACTTTGCAGTCACATTGTCTTGCAGCCACCCACTAGACTGGTTTAATCCATAACGCACTACCGGTTCAACTAACATTCTGTATTATCAGAATGCTATGAAGGTTTTTAGCCCCTAAATTTAACCAATGCCTTGTTTATAAAGCACAAGAGAGGCACACAAGCTTTGCGGGATCCATCGATTACACAGTCCTGCAAATTTGGACTTCCTTTGAGCAAATAAGATGGCTCCAAGTGTTTCTAAAGGCATTTTGCGCGCTGAACACGAATCTGGTTTCAAAAACTTTCCATCACAATTGTTAGTCAGGAGTTGCTGGGGTCGCTAATTACAGACTTACAAAATTCAAAACGGTGGATCCAATACGGCGGTCGAGGTTTATAGAAATTAATCAGATTTATTTGACCGCCATATTGGATCCGCCATTTTGAATTTTTTAAATCTGAATGAAGATCTGTAATCAGCGACTCCAAAAACTCCTGAGTAACAATTTTCAAGTAAATCTGATTAATTTTAAGGACCTCCGTAATGTGTTTCTTTTTCTCTTGCACCCCTTGACATAAACCCAGCCCCTACTTTAAGGGTGCATGCAAACAATTTGGCTTTGGGCTCATTCTAAAGAGCAAAGATCAATTGTCAATTTCTAAAAATACCAATGGTTCTAGCACATCAGTGTTTATCTCTACAATGTTTAAAAAATGGCCAAAAACGCTATTCTTAGGGGTTTAAACCCCCTCTTTCTCGAAAACCTGACGTGATGGAAAGTTTTTGAAACCAGATTCGTGTTCAGCGCAAAACCCATGCAGGGGTGAATTATTTTTTGCCTCCATAACAGTTTGGAATCGAGGATAATTTATCGTAAAGCAGAAGCTGAGTTCAACACTCTCAGAGTGTTCTAGATTTTCGGGATCTTATATATATAAAAATTAATCGATGTAGCAAGGAAAACATAGTGGAAAATTCCTTGCTACATCGATTAATTTTTATATAACATCCCTCGTATGCATATATGTATATATATGTGTGTGTATGTGTTTTTGTATATTTTATATTTGTAACATTTATTATCAAAAATTATTAGTACAAGCGCTTCCATATACATACATATGTATGTGTGTGTATGTGACAAATGCATAGAGACAGTAAAACATTCGTACAAACATATCGATTGATTTCCAATAAAAATATATTCATCCATTGACACATGCATACAAATTAATTGAAATTCTGACATTTTAAATAAAATAAATACTAATGGTGTGTGTGTGTGGCTGTGTGTCTATTTTAATATTTTATTCTTTTTTGTCCTAAAATGACAACTATAACAACAATAATAATAGCAAAAATGACAAAATTAACAACAACATTATTGTTATTGTCATCATCATCAGCATTGACATGGTCATTATGTGTGTATAATCAATGCTGTATGTATGTATGTATGTATGTAATTATTTTTATAATCATAATGATTATGTTTATGATTATTAAGTCATCAGATAATAAAATTTGAATAGCAAAACATTATAGATTTGTATGCTTGTATGTGTGTGTGTGCTTGTATTGGAAAATTTTCAGTTTTGTATAGAAAATCAATCGATTTTTATTTGTTTTCATTTCATCATTTATTCAATACAAAAATGAATTTTAATTGAATTATTATTGAAAATCATATCAATATACATACATAAATATGTACATACATATGTCTATATGTATGTATATGAATAAAACCGCTAAAAACTATTTTCATTTCATTATGGCTGACGAAGCTTTGATGTTTTTGAATAAATTTTGTGTGGAGTCTGTGCGTTACTGTTAGATTTTATTGCAGGATTAAAATATGTTAAGTTTGTTGAACAATGGTCACCTAATATGTTGTACGTATGTATGTATGTATTTTAATGTGTTGTTTAAATGGAAGTTGAATTTAATGTTTTTTATGTACAAATTTAGTTGAGTTACCATCAGAGATCAGTAGTAGTAGTAATAGTAGTAATTTTTCTTATAGATTTTCTTTGTTTTCCTTGTTTTTTATTTGTTTTTATTCTGAGTACTTTTTTGTTTAAATTTTTTTAATTAAAATTTAAAGAATTATTAAGCAGTGTTGTAGTGTTTGTTACAGATAGAAATACTTGACTTTGTCTTCAATTTGTTTAATGATTTCCAAAGGAATCCAATTCCTAGGCACACTTTGTTGAGCCATAGTCTTGACAATATCAAATTCATAATTATAGCAGAGATAAAAACCTATTTAACATGCTCCTGATCGGAGATCAGCAATGAATCGTTTTTTCGCTACTCATAAGCACTCATGAAATTTTTAATATAAGTGAGTCAACAATATTGAAATTTAACTATGTACTGTGATTCATTCGTACTCACTACAACGTTGATTTATAAGTACAGGTTGCAATGAGTATGCATACAACGTTGACATCGAACTCATACCATTCGAAATATGTTTGATTCCATAAGCCTACTCATTTAGATTCATAACTTTAGAAAAATACTTCTTATAATACTTATAAATGATTCGAGTGTCTTGAATCATTCAAAAAATTTCTAGTCTTAGTTGTTGTTGCATTTACAACAAAATAGAACAGACACATAAGCAAAAAAGACAGAGCAGCAAGCAAAGCAAACACACAACCTTCTAGTAGGTATTGTAGTGTTCGTACGGGATTCATACTTATTTTGTGCTTCGTGTATATGTTGAGTTATGGTGGGTCTAAATCAACAACATCATACGTGTTGTTAAGTATGAATATGATGAGTACTTCAAACTTTGAATATGAGTAGAGGTTCCATGATATTAAAATACGTATGAATGTGTATAAGTATCAGAAATAATAAGTATGATTCGATACTACTCATCATTTTGAATACTCATTGCTGATCTCTGGTTACCATATAGAGGACTACTATGCCATACAAATTCGCTTAAGGAAATTATCGGAAGTTTCAAGATGTCATCAAAGCAAACGATGCCAGTTAAATTTTAAATGGGAAAGTAATCGTTCAGAAGTCGTCATAGTGCAGAAGGTAGTGTGTTGGCTGCATTAGACTTGAGGCTACGGTTCAAATCCTATGTCAGATATCTCCAGCAAAACAAAATATGGAAAAATATTTCTTCGGCTTCTGTCTTTCAGCAGATTTCTGGCAAAAAATCTGAATGTTAAATAAAATTGGCATGAAAAGATTTTCAAACATCAAAAGTTCGGAGTCTATTATAAACTGTAGCTGTCGCCACTGCTGCATAAAATTAACACAGACAACATAAAAGGTGCGAGAAGCTAGTTTGTACGCCTGACTGAAGGGTTATAATGACCAACTACGTATGTACACACAGTTACTAAAGTATACATACGGTTAACAAATTTCAGAAATTTTTTAACCAATCCGTTTTAGTTGAAAATCTTTATAGTTTCCTCGATTTTAAGACGGTCTTTTGCATTGGTTAAACAATTTCTGAGATTAAACTGAATTGTGACCCTGCTCAGGCCCGCAAAATATACATCCGATTAACAAATTTCACAAATTTCTGAAAGAATGCAAAATACCGTCTTAAAATCGAAGAAAGATGTCAGACAATTATAAAGATTTTCAACGAAAACGGATTGGTTAAAAAATTTCTGAAATTTGTTAATCGTATGTATACTTTTGTGGCTGAGTGTATGTATTCCATCACCTACTATTTCATTTAAAACTTTCATTTGAAAAATGATTGATGGTTGATGATTATTATTGGATTTGTTGTTGGCTTTAATAAACTTGTAAGTATTTCAAATTCATAAGTATGTACTCGTATGTACTTAAAAGAAAACTTGTAAACAATTCTTCCATAACATAGACTCTGTCAGAGGCATATGTGAATGTTCATTTCATCAATTAAGTGATTTCATGAATCATAATCACAATAACGAGAACAGAAATTAAATTCCAATGGAATCAAAAACCCATTACAACAACGCCTTATTGAAAATTCAAATAATTTTTCTTGTAAGTTAACGTAAATTATAACAAATAACGTCTATAAATACTCACTATAAACTTGTTCATTATAATTAACAAACGCTGCTGCCAGCAAACATTCACTTAATAATTGTTTAGCGGAAACAGTAGCCATTAAATGGATTGCCCACGTATTCACGTCTTCACAATACTAATAATTTAATTGGTTTTATAACAACAACAACAACAACAAAAACAAACAAAAACAACATCGTATAAATCCCAATACAATTACATTTGTTTGTAATGGCTTCAAATGTAAATACATATGTGTGCACGTCCTTATATGTGTGTGGGTGTGTGAGTGTATTGAATTTTAAAACTATTTTTTTTATGTTGTATTACACATACATACATAACCAGATATACATACGCCCTTTAACACAAACACTTGCAATAAACGACATTTCCGTTACAATTTTAACACATTATTTTATTCAATTGAATTGAATTTCATTGTATTGTATTGTTATTGTTATTGTATTTGGATTGTACTTGTACATAATGAATATATACATACACTCGATTACTTACATACATTCATGATTTCATATATTATTCCTACGTTCCCATGTAGTACCACATTATTATTGCCTGCCTTACAATATACTCGTATTTCCTTTAAAACTCTCTTATATTCACATACAGCTGCTAAGGTCCTTCATATAAATACATTCTGAATTATACACAATATTCTTAAACAATTAGTATATGTACTTATATATGTTTGTGCATGTGCATGTGTTTGTAAAACTATTAACCAAGGTTTGTGTATGTGTATTCATAAAAAGAATGAAAAGTGAAAAAAAACAAAATGAAAAATATCCATTTATTTCCCTTTCATCTTCCAAGACTTTATAAATATACTAGGCACAGTGGGTTAGAAGCTGTTAAGTGATGAGTAATTTTTTTAAACAAAAAAAAAAAAAGAGAAAGAAAGCTTTCCAATGCAGGAATTGATGTGATGTCACATCATAGTAAGAAAAAGTTATTCACATGTCAACAACAGCAGTCTTTCCCGATCTGGGCAGTGAACAATTGAGATTCTGACCTTAAAAATCATCAATAAATCATGTATGTTAACTATGGATCTTATTATAATAGGCGGTTAAGCTAAGCTAACCTCTATAATTAGTAGTTGTGGAGTTTTGGGAAAGCATTTGTCATCCGCTTGTAAGTGCTTACCAATAAAGATAATGTCTCTGATGCATATCCTCACTATAATGCAGAGTGTTATAAGAAACTGGCCATTTTATTAACATCTTAGAGTTTTTGGCAGAAATCTACTCAGAGTAAGTCGTCGAAGAAATATTTTTCATGTTTTCGTTTTGATGTTTGACCAGGAGCTTGAACCGTGGCCGTTATATGCTAAACCAACACACAGCCTACTAGACTATGGCGACCAGACAGAGTATTGTACCGATGAAATGTGTGTGCTACTGTCGCACCCAAAAACATAGCCCCCAAAATGGTGGAGAATTACCTTAGCTCTGCAGCCTGCTTTGAAAAATTCCAAAATGCTGTTCGGTGTCAACAATGCCAATTCCCTGCCTAACAAATGATATACGCCCAGGTGTCTTCTTCTGGGGGTGATTTAATACCCTATAGGTTCCAAGAATATGTTATAATAATTCCTTTTCATCATCACAGAATCTACATGTTGGGCTTGAGAGATCGCTCTTTTTGAATGCGAGTGATCTGGGTGTACAGTGCATTGTCAAAAGACCGGGTTATTTCCGGATAGTCTGAGGCATGATTCCGATTGGTTTAAGAAATGTCTTTGCTTTGCTTTATCTTTCCTTTTATACATAATTGGTCATAGCAAGACTTTAGTCAGGATTACAACCTGGCTTCTCACACCATTTTATGTTGTGTGTGTTAATTTTACACATGGCGGGACCTAGAGTTTAAGGTCGACTCCGAACGACAGACCTTTGAGAAACTTTTCATTGGCAATTTTATTTCCTCTCATAGTTTTTGCCAGAAATCTGCTGAGAGGTAGACGCCGAAGGAATTGTTTTATTTGAAATGTCTGAGCTGGATTTTGAACCGTGGCCTCATGTCTAATAAGCCAATACACTACCTACTAGACTACGGCGACTATAGATTCCAAGAATGTGTTCTGTTTTCATCGTCACAAAATCTAAATGTTGTTCTCTCGACAATCTATATTCTGAATACGAGCACTCTGAGTCTACAGTATCCTGTCGAAATATCGGTTTCAACCCCATGTTATTTCTTGATAGTGTGAACCATGACTCCGATTCCTTCCTATTGTTGTTTCACAACAAAAGTTTTGATTGCCTTAAATCCATTTGGTTTAAGAAGTGTCTTTACTTCGCTTTAGCTTTCCTTTCATTGTGTATGCTTGTTCAATCCTTTGCTTACTCTCCACACTTCTAAATATCAGCGGCCGTTTTGTTTTCAACTTAAAATTTTTTTTAAAATAGTAACTGAGCGCAATGAATAGGATTTCATTGTTCTTATTAATTCGGGCCTATTTGCTACTCAATATTCAGTGAAATTAAAACGTTTGATAAAACGTGTCACACTGTGCCATTGGTTTGGTTTCGTTTGACTTTATTTTCCCTTTATTGCTGTCGCTATTGCTAACGCTAGTCGCTGTTGCTGTTGCTGTCGTGGTTGTGGCAATGGCAATAGGAATTGTACTAGTACCAGTGGTAGTAGTAGTTGTAGTTGTAGTAGTGGTAGTGGTGCTATACAACGATTAATTTATAACATGAAAAATATTTTCCAATTAAACTCAATTGAAAACGGATTATTGTAACTGGCATTGTAAACGTACCATCATTACAGCACGTATGTGTTAGTGTTAGAGTGTGTTTATGTGTGTTTGGGTGTTTGAGTGTTCTTTGTATTGAAAATATTTGTGTGCCTTTTATAATTTCTTAGAGAACAGAACAGAACATGAAAATGTGTGGAGGTATTTGTAAAGCATTGAAAGGTCTTTATAAGCCATTGTATATGACAGCTAAGGTTGATTGCTTGAAACGCACGGCAGTAGTGGTAGTTGAGGTGTATGATTATATTTATTTATTGTCGATATGTGTTTGCGATTTTGAATGATTATTTGTGCAATAAATTGTTTTTGTTTTCCTCTTTTCCATTTTTTTTTGTTTATGTATTCCTCTCTTACCTTATTCTTTAGCATTCAATAAATCAAGCAATTGTTTAGCAATACAAGTACGTACGTTGCGGTAATGAGTAACAAGATTTTTAAATGTTTTCTTTTAAAAATGTTGCTATTGTTGCTGTTTTGTTGGCATAAAATTCCTTCACATATCGCTCACATCTTACCTTTCATTTCATATTTTTTTTATTCTCCTCATCTGATTACATGCTCATGATTACACGTGGAAATGCAAAGCAAAAATATCTTGTATTTGTTTGCATGAATTTTTGTTTTAAAATTTTTTCCATTTTTGTTTTCTTTTCCGTTTTTGTTTTTGAGAAATTTTTCATTCCTTTTTTGTTTCTATTTTGTTTGCTTTTGAAAGTCGATTTATATGGCAGCTTTAGCCTTAAGCTGGCTGCATTATGTTTATGCGGCTTATTGTATGTTTTATTTAACATTTGATTGTATTGTACGGCTCTTTAACAAGAAAAGTAAAAAAAAAGAAATTCATATACACATTTAAACCCCAACAATTTTACATACATACAACTTACATATACAGTGAGAGGCAAAATTATTTCAATAGAATATAAAAAAATTCTTAAAAATTCTTCAGCATCATTCTAAGGAATCATTCCCTTATGCCTGCAGCTACCTTTTCATTACTATAGTTTCCAGTACAGCCAAAAATTGACTTTCAAAAGCCATTTGGATGCGATTATACAGCTTAGCAAATCTGAACAGAGCTGGATAGAAAAAACATACGGAAAGTTTTGCCCAAATTCCATAGAAACTTGCTTACCGTCATGTTATGAGCACTCATACGAGATCTATTGCGCTGGACCACACGTCCAAAGACTTTTGCATGAGCTGTATAGACAAGGAAAAGGAAGGAATTTATTCTTTGCCCAGCGTTATGCTATGCAGATGATTTTACTGATCTTTCAGGGATGGATACAGGAAGTTTAAACAGCTTTTTCTGAAGCTCCGAAAGATTTGAGTGTCGTGGGAAATGAAAAACCTTGGTCTGCATACCACAAGTAAAGGTCCAACGGCGGCAAATTGAACAATCGCGGTAATCAGTTCACAACGCCTTGACATGACATGACCATGCCCTCAAATTGTTTGTGCTGAATATCCAATGTGTCATGGGCTACACATACATACGTACAAAATTGGTCATTACAACCCTTCAGTCAGGATTATGGACCTAGTTTCTCACACCACTTATGTTGTGTGCGTTAATTTTTTTACATGAGTGGCGGGACCTACAGTTTAAAGTCGATTCCGAACGACAGATTTTTGAGAAACTTTTCATGGCAATTTTATTTACTTTCAGAGTTTTTGCCAGAAATATTTTTTCATATTTCGTTGAGTTGGAGATGTCTGACCTGGGGTTTGAACCGAGCCCTCACGTCTAATGAGCCAACACACTACCTACTAGACTACGTCGACTTCAATGGGCTATATGTGGTGTTAAAACTACATGCCGTTGGTGCCTAGATCATCCAATGCGGGATCCTCCTACAGTTTTTGTCGTTGACTGTGATGATCTGGCCAATGCCTTTCTCAAAGCAATATAGACTGATGAAGCCATCATTCCAAAATCCGCATGAAACAGTCACTCTTTCGTGATGCAATGACTGCTCTTCGATCCTATGTGCGTTGGTATCGACCCAAATTCGTTAATTTTGTTTGTTAACATACACATTCATCTAGGAATCGTCGTCATGAAGATGACGAAATTATGAAAATTATGGTCAGTTTCCAACTGATCCAGAACCCGTAAGTCTGTTGTTTTTTTTGGGTTGGTACCCTCTTTTACTTATCTGTTTGACTATGGAGACTAAGTCCAACAGGTCACCAATAGGAACGGCCATAATGTCTGTCTCTAGATATTCTGCAAGTTGTTGGTTAATTATATTTGCCAAAGGTTTGGAAGTCGTCCTAGTCTAGCGGGTACTGTGATGGCATATTAGACGTGAGGACGCGATTCAAACCCCAGGTCAGACATCTCCAGCAAAATGAAATGTGAGAAACTCTGAGAGAGAAAAAACTTGCCATGAAAAATTTCTCAAAAAATCTGTCGTTCGGAGTCGATTTAAAACTATAGGTTCCGCCACTCTTGACGAAAATTAACACACAAAATATAAGTGGTGTGAGAAGCTAGTTGGTAATCGTAAATGTTTGGTTGCCAATATGTATGTATGTATAGTCTTTAAATGTGCGTAACATTTGAGTATTTTGGTAGAATTCTCAGGTTTCTGAGCCTCAGCTTCTTTTTAAGCAATTGTCGTAACATCTTCAAGCAAGACGAACAAATATTGGCACATTGTGAAGCAGTATAGTTTAAGAAGTAGTGAAGCTGTCTACGAATACATACTTTTGTTTGTCACTGTAACTGTTTAAAGCCTTATTGTGTGTACATACGGTAAATGAACGAATGTATAAAACAAAAATACATGCTTATTAATACATAGAGATGTACATGCATGTGTTCACAGGTATGTATGTATGTAAAATGCATATAAGCAAAGTAAATACATGTAAAAAAATATATTTTTTAAGGATATGTATGCATGTGTGTGTGTGTATATATATGTGTATTGTATATGAATATAAAAAAGAAGGGAGAAAAAAATTCTGAATGAAAGGAAAACAACATTTGCCCGTAAGAGTTTTGCGGTAAAATAATAACCAAGAAGAACAACAACAACAATGGATTTACAATAAAACGTTTATAAATTTACACATTTTTTTCTTTTGCATGACATTCAAACAATATTTCACACATCAAACGCATTTGAAAATGCTGTCAGATTTAAAATTAATCCTTTGCTGAGCGGCAAACGCAGCAAATTTGTTTCGCATTGAAAAGAAACAAGGAAGGTGACAATTTTTTACACCTTTAAGGTGATGTAAGATTTTTTTAAATGAGATTTAATGTTTTATTCAAGAAATTTCTAAGAAAATTAAGTTAATTACGGCTATAATATTAAGTTTAATTACATTTTACTGTGCCTCTCTACAAGTGTACTGGAGAAGGTAATTAATTTTGGGTGACTTTTTGTTTTAGTTTAAGCTTTGAATTGTTTTTAATTTTTGGTGGAAATAAATTACAAAGACAGTTATTAAGAGAAAAATTTAATGTAATTTATGAAAATCATAAAAGAAAATTCCCTTGAGTGTATTTAGACAGGAATTTTTTCCAAAAGAAAAAAAAAAACACTGCCGTCTGCCATTTAAATAAATTGTGGGTTTGTGTCTGTACTGGGTTTTGCCATCTCTGATTGGTTTACATTAGGTAGACGTGGCTGTAAAAGTATTTCATTTAAATTAGCCAAACGACCATGATTTGTTTAATTGTGTTGGAAAATATTTTCAAAATAGTTTTACAGCACGTTTCAAGTGCATGAATGTATGTTGGTCGCCTCCCCTCTAGGAACTAAATGGGCTTTGAAGGTTAAAAACAGCCAAGTCAATTAAATGTTCATTACCACATAATTGTTTTCATTGTTTTTTTCTACGTATTTTAGGTTGTTGTTTTTTTTGATTTGTTTTCACATGAAAATTACAATTAAAAATGCAATTATTTCAGCACTTTGAATCAATAAACGAATATTAACATTTAAATGATATGATACGAGAGAGAGAGAGCGAGAGAGAGTACATATAAAACCAAAAATTTTTGGTTATTTGCTAATAGCAGCGGTTTTTTTTGCAACAATCCCATGGAATTCCATGTTGCTTGTTTATAGTTCCAGGAACACTTAATGAATGAATGATAAAATAATTCAACAGAATCGTATGAAGCCTTAATGCAAATCCAATGAAATAAAATAAAATAAATTTATTTCTTAATTAATAATTAATATTCTGGCAAACACTTCACAATAATTTAAAGGGCATTTATTTGCGTAAAATTTTATTTAATTTGAGTGGCATTTAAATACTTGATAAGCTCTCTTGTGGCAGCAATTAAATGTTTTGCTGTTTTTTCTCTTTGCTTAATAAACCCCAAGCAATATTTCATTCTAATAATGTGTGTCAGCAAAAGGGAGAAATCAACAAAAAAGTACCATAATTGCTCTGCCCTGTCTATTGTACCTCATCAATTCTATCTGCTAGTCAGGCGGCCATTCAAATACTCGACTCTTATGATATTAAATCGAAGATACATACGTACATAATTGGCCATTACAACCCTTCAGTCAGAATTACAGCCTAGCTTCTCACACCACTCATATTGCGTGTGTTAATTTTATAAAGGGTCCGACAAAAAACTTTTTTTTTTGAAAATGCTTTAAGAAAAAAACTACTGAATATTTTCTCAAATATCTTTTTTTATTGGAAAGTACAATCCTTCCGGTTAATAATGGAAAATAATTTCATTCAAATGGCTGCCTCGGCTGGCCATGCAGTAGCCTACACGATCGGTCCAATTTTGAAGCACTTTATCGAGTGTGTGCAGCTGTATTTCACCAATGGCTTCACGAATATTGTCCTTTAAAGCGTCAATTGTCTTTGGCTTGTCGGCGTAACGCTTATCTTTGACGGCACCCCACAAATAATAGTCCAACGGTGTCAAATCGCAGCATCGAGGTGGCCAAACGACATCAGCTCTGCGGCTGATAATGCGATCTTCAAAAACAGGACGCAAAACATCGAGTGTAGCTTCGGCTGTGTGGCACGTAGCGCCGTCCTGTTGAAACCAAATGTTGCCAATTTCTTCCTCTTCAATTTTTGTGAACAAAAATTCGTTCAACATGGCCCGATAACAATCGCCATTGACTGTAACGGCCACTCCTTGCTCATTTTCGAAGAAAAATGGCCCAATTATGCCTCTGGACCAAAAACCGCACCAAACAGTGACTCGTCTTGGGTGCAACGGCTTTTCAATGTATGTGTGCGGGGTTTCTGTGCCCCAAATGCGATAATTTTGCTTGTTTACATACCCGCCAAGATCAAAATGAGCTTCATCTGAAAAGATGATTTTTTTTTGCCAAAATCGGCATCTTCTGGTGTAGGCTACTGCATGGCCAGCCGAGGCAGCCATTTGAATGAAATTATTTTCCATTATTAACCGGAAGGATTGTACTTTCAAATAAAATAAGAAATTTGAGAAAATATTCAGTAGTTTATTTAAAGCATTTTCAAAAAAAAAGTTTCAAAAAAATAAGGTTACACTCTGGTGGGTCCCAAGTCATGTTTGAATTGTCAGCAATGAACAAGCAGACGAGCTTACAAGGAGGAAAACATCCACGCTGCTGATACGAAAAACCCTTTAAGTGTACTTAGAACCAAACTTAGCAGACGAGCTTGCATGGGGGGAAGCTTCCACGCTTCTGAGGGGACCACAACACTTCTGTGAAGTTTAACGAGAGAGACTTGTGAAACCAGTTGGGTTGTAGGTAATCGAAACTTTTGTTTGAAAATCTACAACAAGCAGCCCTTGCGCTGACCAACTTCTTCCTCTTCATTGATTTTTGGTGCAAATTGGTCAGCACAGGGACTGCGTTCACCTCGTGGCATCACAACGGGCCACTATGCGTGCTCAAGTGAGCTTTTTGATATCAGAGCTACCATTCCGACCTAACCTACCCTAAAATAAGAGGATGTCTGAGTCATGCATCAGAATATACAGAAATAATCAGCTGCCTGGTTGCAAATTGGTCTTTTGACAAGGCAATATAGGCTGAAGGTACACTTATCTAAGACGGGGATTGTCTTGAGCCCAACATCTAGATGCTATCACGATGTGTATGAATCAATGGAATACATTCTTGGCTGCATGTCAAGTGCAAGGCAGGGAATTGCCATTGTGGACACCAAACATCAGACAATATGTTTGGAGGAGGAATGTTTTATAAGGTTTGAGGAGAGTACAATAGATTGTGTGGTTGCAATACTATTTTGCGATGATTTAGGAGCGCCCTGCAAACTTATAATTGACAATACAGTCATGTAACCGTCAACGTTGAATAGGCAGCTTCGGAGACGGGCAAAACGGAGCAGAAAATCTGGCGAAAACTGATTTGTGGGCACACATGAAGTCTACTGAAACTCTAACGAAGTACGTTGAGTGTGGTTGTTGAGGTTGTTACGGGACATTGCATTGGATCAAACGATTTCCTTAGAAGTTGGAAGTATTGGGAAGGAGAGGAGACTGTCCTGAAATTTTTGTGTACATACCCAGCACTAGGTTGTATGCAAAAAAAAAGCGCCTTTGTGCCTATGATGTAGATGATCTGAGGAAACGTCGCGCATTGACATTGGCAGTCGGGGCCGTTTCATTCATAGCTCCGAGTGGTGTGGTTTCAAGGATTTGGTATATGATCCTGTTCTTCGAAAAGTCAGACGTCACTGGAGGAAAAGAGAGGAAACTGTCCTGAAATTTTTGTGTACATACCCAGCACTAGGTTGGATGCAAAAAAAAGCATCTTTGTTCCTATGATGTAGATGATCTGAGCAAACGTCTCTCATTGAAATTGGCAGTCTGGGCGGTTTCATTCATAGCTCTGTGTGGTTTCAGGGATTTGGTATCTCAGTGGACATTATGCGAGCTTTTTCTCCGAAAAGTCAGACATCAGTGAAGGAATAGAGAGAAGACTGTCCTGCAATTTTTGTGTACATTGCCAGCACTAGGTTGGACGTAAAAACAAGCGTCTTTGTGCCTAAGATGTAGAGGATCTGGGGAAATGTCGCTTATTAACATTGGCAGTCTGGGCCGTTTCATTCATAGCTCCGAGTGGTTTCAAGGATTTGCTATCACAATAAGCCCTATATGAGCCTGTTCTTCGAAAAGTCAGACGTCAGTGGACTTCTCAACGTATTATTTAGGAGGGAAATGAACGATGAACTTCTGTTGTTATATCAGACTAAGCTGCATATGCTGATAGAAATTTTGTTTATTTCTATGCCTTCTATAGACTCATTCTAGAACAGCCCTCGTATGTAAATATATAACAATTCATAATTTCTTCCCACTCAAAGCAAAATAACAACTTGAAGTCTAACTTGAACTGTAACAGACAGTGTCTGTGGCATATAAATTTCCTTTAAGAAGATTAAATCAGCCTTTCTTTCGTTGGCAGTCACTTGTAATAAATTACGCCATAAAATAAGTCTTAATTGTAGGATTATTATTGAAGAAGTTCTCTCTGGCATGAGTGTTTTCAGCAGTTATTTATAGAAAGTTATTGATTTTAAGCACACACACACACAGAGAGAGAGAGAGAGAGAGAAAAAGAGAGAAAATAAAAGAGAGCAAAAAAATCAATCAAATTATAATCAGTTGTACGTGTAGTGTAGTACCATCCATTTGCAATGACCTTGACGGGAAAGTACTCTTGTTTTTATATATGTATGGGTAAGTGTATTAACCTAAAACTATGCTTCAAATATTTATAAGTATTAAATAAGGTTCTTTTCTTTTATTTTTTTTATAAAAAAAATATGCAAATTTATTAAAAATAAAATGTTCAATTTATTCTTTTTCTCTCCTTTCTTTATTTTCTTTGAAAGATTGAATTTGTTTTCTTTTCATTGCCTCTCTCTCTCTCTCTTTCTCTCTAAGTTTAAATTCTGTTCTGTTCTATGGCCTTTATCACCGGATATTTTACACACACTTGCACAGAAAAGCAGTGAAAAATTCTTTCTCTTTGTTTCACATCGGGTTTTGCAAATTTGAGAAACTCGTTGTTGTAATTCAAAAATTATTCAACACATGCTTACGTGTATTTAAACCTTAAAAACCCCCATTGTATGCCATGAACGAGTCGAATATTGGGGAATTTTTGGCATTATTTTCTATGTGAACGGTTGTAGGCGCCATCTTTTAAGGCCATTATATAATTCATTTATTTAAATTACACAAACAATCCTATGTTTACCCCAATACCATACCGTGTGTGTGTTTGCCATCAGGTTACACGTTCAATAAACAAAGTGCTTGTGTGCCTATTTAAAGAAAACGAAGAAAACGAAGAACGAAAAATCTTTTTCGTTTTTAAAATCAATAATTATTTCCAAATCATTAAATGCCGGGGTAAAAAAGTTACTCGTTTTCAAATAATCATATGGAAAAACATTGAAGCAGAAATTTTTCTATTGCAGAAAAGAATTTCGTAATTTGGAAAGTTATGCCACAATCGTTAGAATATACGTATAAAAAATGGCAAACCTTGTTTAGCATATTGATTTACAAACAAAATTATTAACACTTGACTCTTAAAGAAGAGAAAATACAGAATTATTCAAACATTTCATTTAATTGAATGCCTTCAACTCTAATGAAAGCAGTAGTAGTTGGGTAGTTAGATACGCCCATTTTGTATGTAGGATGAATCCTTTATACTCTTAGGAGAAACTTCTCCAGCGACAACTCTTCGTTGCGGAAGCTGGCAGATTGAAGGAAGAACAGTTTTGCTTTCAACCTGACAGATCATTGAACGGTGCTATAGCGGGTTGAACGGGCAAAACTGAGACGCTACAATTTAAGGCTTCTTATCTCGGCCGTACTCATATATACATATGCGAAACTCTGCTCTCTCTTTCTCCCTATCAAAGCTTTTCAAGAGAGTTACTTGAGAAATCCAGAACTCCTCTCTAATACATCTCTCCCTACGAGAGAATTACTTGAGAAACCTCTAACTCCTCTATAATACTCCTGAGGGCCAATAAATCGTAGAGGATACGTCTGGCCACGTCTTTGTTCCTGATCTTTAAAGCCTATGGTTTGGTAAATTCTCGTAAAATACTCGGCTGATAGAGTGTAATTTCATCACGCCGATCGGTCTGTAGTTTGAAAAATTAAACCTCAGTTCATATTGATGACAAGGCAATTTTATTTCAAATTAGTTTGCAGATAGGCAATGTGGCCCTAGTCACAAAAAAGACCCTGAAGTATTTATATGTGATGCTAGGCGACCGAGTTATTTACATACATACACACATAATTGG
The DNA here is from genome assembly GCA_932273835.1 of Sarcophaga variegata. Classification (NCBI taxonomy): domain Eukaryota; kingdom Metazoa; phylum Arthropoda; class Insecta; order Diptera; family Sarcophagidae; genus Sarcophaga; species Sarcophaga variegata. The sequence continues at coordinate 8,405,180 of OW026360.1, read as the reverse complement.
TCATTACAACCCTTCAGTCAGGATTACGACCTAGTTTCTCTCCTGTTGTGTGTGCTAATTTTATACATGAGCGGTGGGACCTACAGTTTAAAGTCGACTCCGAACGACAGATTTTTGAGAAACTTTTCATAGCAAATTTATTTATTCTCACATTTTTTTGCCATAAATCTGCTGAGAGGAAATGGCCAAAGAAATACTTTTTTTGTATTTTATTTTGATGTCTGGCCTGGGGCTCGAACCCTGGCTTTACGTCTAATAAGCCAACACACTACCTACTAGACCACGGCGACGGCCGAGCCTCATAGATAAATCTTTTTAGGAATACATTCAGTATCTGCATACTGAATTCAAACAAAATGTTAAGGCTTGCCATCAGCATGACCACAGGTTTATTTTTTCAAACTACACTCTATTCACTGTCACTCTATTAGCCCAATATTGCACGAGGAATTATCATACCACAAGTTTTAGAGATCACGAACAAGACGTAAGCAGACAGTTCTACAGTCTACAGTCTACAGTTCTTTGGTCCTCGGGTGTATTATTTTTTGCCAAAATCGGCATCTTCTGGTGTAGGCTACTGCATGGCCAGCCGAGGCAGCCATTTGAATGAAATTATTTTCCATTATTAACCGGAAGGATTGTACTTTCAAATAAAATAAGAAATTTGAGAAAATATTCAGTAGTTTATTTAAAGCATTTTCAAAAAAAAAGTTTCAAAAAAATAAGGTTACACTCTGGTGGGTCCCAAGTCATGTTTGAATTGTCAGCAATGAACAAGCAGACGAGCTTACAAGGAGGAAAACATCCACGCTGCTGATACGAAAAACCCTTTAAGTGTACTTAGAACCAAACTTAGCAGACGAGCTTGCATGGGGGGAAGCTTCCACGCTTCTGAGGGGACCACAACACTTCTGTGAAGTTTAACGAGAGAGACTTGTGAAACCAGTTGGGTTGTAGGTAATCGAAACTTTTGTTTGAAAATCTACAACAAGCAGCCCTTGCGCTGACCAACTTCTTCCTCTTCATTGATTTTTGGTGCAAATTGGTCAGCACAGGGACTGCGTTCACCTCGTGGCATCACAACGGGCCACTATGCGTGCTCAAGTGAGCTTTTTGATATCAGAGCTACCATTCCGACCTAACCTACCCTAAAATAAGAGGATGTCTGAGTCATGCATCAGAATATACAGAAATAATCAGCTGCCTGGTTGCAAATTGGTCTTTTGACAAGGCAATATAGGCTGAAGGTACACTTATCTAAGACGGGGATTGTCTTGAGCCCAACATCTAGATGCTATCACGATGTGTATGAATCAATGGAATACATTCTTGGCTGCATGTCAAGTGCAAGGCAGGGAATTGCCATTGTGGACACCAAACATCAGACAATATGTTTGGAGGAGGAATGTTTTATAAGGTTTGAGGAGAGTACAATAGATTGTGTGGTTGCAATACTATTTTGCGATGATTTAGGAGCGCCCTGCAAACTTATAATTGACAATACAGTCATGTAACCGTCAACGTTGAATAGGCAGCTTCGGAGACGGGCAAAACGGAGCAGAAAATCTGGCGAAAACTGATTTGTGGGCACACATGAAGTCTACTGAAACTCTAACGAAGTACGTTGAGTGTGGTTGTTGAGGTTGTTACGGGACATTGCATTGGATCAAACGATTTCCTTAGAAGTTGGAAGTATTGGGAAGGAGAGGAGACTGTCCTGAAATTTTTGTGTACATACCCAGCACTAGGTTGTATGCAAAAAAAAAGCGCCTTTGTGCCTATGATGTAGATGATCTGAGGAAACGTCGCGCATTGACATTGGCAGTCGGGGCCGTTTCATTCATAGCTCCGAGTGGTGTGGTTTCAAGGATTTGGTATATGATCCTGTTCTTCGAAAAGTCAGACGTCACTGGAGGAAAAGAGAGGAAACTGTCCTGAAATTTTTGTGTACATACCCAGCACTAGGTTGGATGCAAAAAAAAGCATCTTTGTTCCTATGATGTAGATGATCTGAGCAAACGTCTCTCATTGAAATTGGCAGTCTGGGCGGTTTCATTCATAGCTCTGTGTGGTTTCAGGGATTTGGTATCTCAGTGGACATTATGCGAGCTTTTTCTCCGAAAAGTCAGACATCAGTGAAGGAATAGAGAGAAGACTGTCCTGCAATTTTTGTGTACATTGCCAGCACTAGGTTGGACGTAAAAACAAGCGTCTTTGTGCCTAAGATGTAGAGGATCTGGGGAAATGTCGCTTATTAACATTGGCAGTCTGGGCCGTTTCATTCATAGCTCCGAGTGGTTTCAAGGATTTGCTATCACAATAAGCCCTATATGAGCCTGTTCTTCGAAAAGTCAGACGTCAGTGGACTTCTCAACGTATTATTTAGGAGGGAAATGAACGATGAACTTCTGTTGTTATATCAGACTAAGCTGCATATGCTGATAGAAATTTTGTTTATTTCTATGCCTTCTATAGACTCATTCTAGAACAGCCCTCGTATGTAAATATATAACAATTCATAATTTCTTCCCACTCAAAGCAAAATAACAACTTGAAGTCTAACTTGAACTGTAACAGACAGTGTCTGTGGCATATAAATTTCCTTTAAGAAGATTAAATCAGCCTTTCTTTCGTTGGCAGTCACTTGTAATAAATTACGCCATAAAATAAGTCTTAATTGTAGGATTATTATTGAAGAAGTTCTCTCTGGCATGAGTGTTTTCAGCAGTTATTTATAGAAAGTTATTGATTTTAAGCACACACACACACAGAGAGAGAGAGAGAGAGAGAAAAAGAGAGAAAATAAAAGAGAGCAAAAAAATCAATCAAATTATAATCAGTTGTACGTGTAGTGTAGTACCATCCATTTGCAATGACCTTGACGGGAAAGTACTCTTGTTTTTATATATGTATGGGTAAGTGTATTAACCTAAAACTATGCTTCAAATATTTATAAGTATTAAATAAGGTTCTTTTCTTTTATTTTTTTTATAAAAAAAATATGCAAATTTATTAAAAATAAAATGTTCAATTTATTCTTTTTCTCTCCTTTCTTTATTTTCTTTGAAAGATTGAATTTGTTTTCTTTTCATTGCCTCTCTCTCTCTCTCTTTCTCTCTAAGTTTAAATTCTGTTCTGTTCTATGGCCTTTATCACCGGATATTTTACACACACTTGCACAGAAAAGCAGTGAAAAATTCTTTCTCTTTGTTTCACATCGGGTTTTGCAAATTTGAGAAACTCGTTGTTGTAATTCAAAAATTATTCAACACATGCTTACGTGTATTTAAACCTTAAAAACCCCCATTGTATGCCATGAACGAGTCGAATATTGGGGAATTTTTGGCATTATTTTCTATGTGAACGGTTGTAGGCGCCATCTTTTAAGGCCATTATATAATTCATTTATTTAAATTACACAAACAATCCTATGTTTACCCCAATACCATACCGTGTGTGTGTTTGCCATCAGGTTACACGTTCAATAAACAAAGTGCTTGTGTGCCTATTTAAAGAAAACGAAGAAAACGAAGAACGAAAAATCTTTTTCGTTTTTAAAATCAATAATTATTTCCAAATCATTAAATGCCGGGGTAAAAAAGTTACTCGTTTTCAAATAATCATATGGAAAAACATTGAAGCAGAAATTTTTCTATTGCAGAAAAGAATTTCGTAATTTGGAAAGTTATGCCACAATCGTTAGAATATACGTATAAAAAATGGCAAACCTTGTTTAGCATATTGATTTACAAACAAAATTATTAACACTTGACTCTTAAAGAAGAGAAAATACAGAATTATTCAAACATTTCATTTAATTGAATGCCTTCAACTCTAATGAAAGCAGTAGTAGTTGGGTAGTTAGATACGCCCATTTTGTATGTAGGATGAATCCTTTATACTCTTAGGAGAAACTTCTCCAGCGACAACTCTTCGTTGCGGAAGCTGGCAGATTGAAGGAAGAACAGTTTTGCTTTCAACCTGACAGATCATTGAACGGTGCTATAGCGGGTTGAACGGGCAAAACTGAGACGCTACAATTTAAGGCTTCTTATCTCGGCCGTACTCATATATACATATGCGAAACTCTGCTCTCTCTTTCTCCCTATCAAAGCTTTTCAAGAGAGTTACTTGAGAAATCCAGAACTCCTCTCTAATACATCTCTCCCTACGAGAGAATTACTTGAGAAACCTCTAACTCCTCTATAATACTCCTGAGGGCCAATAAATCGTAGAGGATACGTCTGGCCACGTCTTTGTTCCTGATCTTTAAAGCCTATGGTTTGGTAAATTCTCGTAAAATACTCGGCTGATAGAGTGTAATTTCATCACGCCGATCGGTCTGTAGTTTGAAAAATTAAACCTCAGTTCATATTGATGACAAGGCAATTTTATTTCAAATTAGTTTGCAGATAGGCAATGTGGCCCTAGTCACAAAAAAGACCCTGAAGTATTTATATGTGATGCTAGGCGACCGAGTTATTTACATACATACACACATAATTGGTCATTACAACCCTTCAGTCAGGATTACGACCTAGTTTCTCTCCTGTTGTGTGTGCTAATTTTATACATGAGCGGTGGGACCTACAGTTTAAAGTCGACTCCGAACGACAGATTTTTGAGAAACTTTTCATAGCAAATTTATTTATTCTCACATTTTTTTGCCATAAATCTGCTGAGAGGAAATGGCCAAAGAAATACTTTTTTTGTATTTTATTTTGATGTCTGGCCTGGGGCTCGAACCCTGGCTTTACGTCTAATAAGCCAACACACTACCTACTAGACCACGGCGACGGCCGAGCCTCATAGATAAATCTTTTTAGGAATACATTCAGTATCTGCATACTGAATTCAAACAAAATGTTAAGGCTTGCCATCAGCATGACCACAGGTTTATTTTTTCAAACTACACTCTATTCACTGTCACTCTATTAGCCCAATATTGCACGAGGAATTATCATACCACAAGTTTTAGAGATCACGAACAAGACGTAAGCAGACAGTTCTACAGTCTACAGTCTACAGTTCTTTGGTCCTCGGGTGTATTAGAGAGGAGTTGGGGGTTTCTTAAGTAACTCTGGTAGAGCTTTGATATGGGGAGAGAGAGTAGAGTTTCATATAAGTATGGCTGCAATTATTCCCAGGAACATACATTTTTCCATGTCACCGTATGG